>JASDQU010100257.1:44165-68640 GCA_032191745.1 Picea mariana | reverse complement strand
AACAGGAGAGGATCCCTTCCATAATAGGATCCATTGTATGGTGTTGCCCTACCTCAAGGGTTTGGAAATAATATAGTGTGGTTTCTTCGATATTGCTTTATGGATCTATTGTGTATTCAGTAATTGTGTTGATTATATCTTCAGATCTATCTTGGCTCTTAACACAAGCACCCTGCTATGGTCTGTTGGAATTTAACCAACCTCTTCACCATATGGATTGTTCCTCCTCATTCACTCTTACAGCAGGACTATGCTTCCTGCTACAGGCTAATCATGATCCCAAATCAGTGCACATGAAACTAAATGTTTCTCTTGAATGCACCCAAACATTCTTCCTTCATTAGTAACCAGGGTGCCAACACTCATGGCCACCCAAATTTGATTTTCCCTAACCCTATGCAATGTAAGTATAAATATTGGAAGGTCCTCCATCCTCAATGGAAAATCCATTGTATTCCTCTCATGCAAACATGCATTTCCTTGAAGCAATTCCATGCAATGTGATAACTATGAGCACCTTTATTCCCATAGAATTAGTCCCCGCGACCACAGTCTAACACAGCGTGCTAAAATCTATCTTCCTTGACTGGCTCGGAGGAACTCCGTTTTCTCTCCATGTGACCAAGAGTTGTGACCTCAGCTCTATTATTTTCAGGAGCTATCCTTTCATATCCCGTGTCCAGGCTTTATGATCCTGGCTAAACCTCTTTCCTGCAAATCGACGGTGTAGATCCATCTTCCCCCAGATCCAACGGTTGTCAGGGATTGTGGAACCTCAACTAGCTAATGGTTTAATTATGCTTCTGATCTTCGCAATGAATATGGGCCGTTCGATCTGCAATTAGATCCCAAACTCAAAATAATGCTATATTGAATTTAAATTACGGATACAAGTCTCAATGTTAACTTGTGTGCATATGCAATCTCTGCAATGATCACGGGTCATCGATCTTAGTCCTCAATCAATTTTAAACCACATGATTTCTAGGTAATAATAATTCCAACACAGAAGTGTTTGACAGAGAATTTAGGTTGATAGAGAGCTTCGATGTGCTAAATTCAACCACAAAACCCAATCACAATACAAGTTTTACATGACATTAACGCGTGGGTTCCTCGCAGGTTCGCCCACCGATCGTTCACATATCGACAGTTCACAATGATTGTGAAATCCCAATATGCTCTCTCTTTATTGGAGAGTTCAATCTCCACAATTTGAAAAGTGCTCACCTGACTCTTTTAATTTTGATCATTGATTCTCCACCCCGACGAGACCAACGGTGTCGATTAATTGTAGGCCGTGAACTAGCACACCCGTAAATCTCTTCTTCGCGCTCCGCAATGATTCCCAACCATCGATCTATGTTCATAGATGGATGGTTCATAATTATTGCAGGGCCCAATCTCCACAATCTGGAAAGTTCTTGCACAACTCTATCTAATCGTGTTCATTGATCTTCCACCACGACGAGATCAACAGTGCTGGTTGATTGTGGGCTKTGAACTAGCATGTCCATTTCTTTCACCTTCGCGCTCTGCAATGACCCCCGATCATCAATCTAATCGAACGACTAGTGTTGGATCTGTTAACTCCAATGGATAGTGAATTMAATTTGACAACTGTGATCGGTCTTCCCTCCAATGAATGGCTCACATTCATCTCCTCTGTCAGGTTCTTGAGTTTTCTTCTTGAATCATACTTTCCTTGGGTATCCGTGGCATACAAATGCATTTCAAAAATTGTGTGCATAACATTAAGACAATAAGACATTTTCATACACGTCCTAGCACATCTTTGTGCACTTCATCACATTATCCTTAATGTTTTCATGAGTGTAGCATAAACAAATTTTTATTGTTTCTATAGCAATACGACCATCATCACTATGTGCCAAATCATTTGCTTCCATCAACGTATCAACTCTCTCATTCCATAGGAAACAAAATACTCAGCAATAAAATAATTGAGGGCTCTCCCCTTCTTCCAATTCTTTCTACACCTCCTAGGACTTTTCAACCCAGCTGAGTTATCTCTAAAGGCCTCACTGCCTTTTCTTAACATAGCTTCAACCAATCCTATTCAATGAAACATACTCATTTATTCGTTCATTAGTCTTCTATTTATTACATGGTGTTTTCAAAATGTAATCCATGATTCTTATATATATAAGCTTGTAGCTCACTACTTAATTATCATCAGTTATTAAGGTTGTGATTCTGACCTCCTGACAGAGTTTTCACACAGTTCTTCCAGATCCTCCTCCAAGGATATTGTTTCCATCCTTATGACAAGCCTCATAGGGACATTCAAACTAAGTTTCCCTCTTAGTTAAGAGCTTGCAGTCATTCACATGAGATCCACATGGAATTTCAATCAGACATAGTCATAACTATGTTCCCTTTTGATAAGATAACAACTAGCAAGAGAACACTCTTGCCTCAACTTCCCTGGAACATTACCCAACTTATAAATATAATATGGGAAATTATAACCATGCCCAAAGTAACAAAATCATCCAAACTAGCTTCCAACTATATCTATATGGCCACCATCCACCACTGAATGTCAATCTGACCCATTGGGCTTCTAGAAGTGCCCCAACACTTCCTTTACCACATACAGGATCAACATTTAGTCAACCATTTTATCTTAATTTTAATAATTTATTGTCTAATACCATTTGGACTATTCCCTTAAAGCCCAAATCCAATTTTGAATTATGTTACTTACTAAGTATCCTAGTTCAGAAATACAGAGTATCTTTAGGTCAAGATCAGTATTGACCAGTACACCTAGAATTATTCCTTCTATTCAGCACAGTTAGGGACGGAGGCGTTTCTCCTCCTCCCACAAGAAATATGGTATATTAGTTTCCTATCCACCAAGCAAGGGAGGCTGTTGTGATTTCTCACTCAATCACTTTATATTTCTACAACTTTGTTTATCAGCTTGATTAGAAAAACCCTGTCCAACAATTCTTGTACCCAGAAACAAAATTCATTTTTCAGTTCACTTTGAAACCCGAGATATGCGCATGCTCCCCCTTTTCAGGGAAGGGTCACCAGAATCATTCCTATGATCACGAGGGGTTATACACCTATAATAGGTTTAGCCCTTCATTAAAGAAGTAATCATTATTGCTACGAAGCCTTTCCATTCGTTCACATTGCTATTTTAGTTTAAATATTAGTGTTCTTCAGCATAATCCCATTCCTGTAGGATCGACTATCATTCCCCAAGAAATGTTAGGCTCCCTATGTCACATACTAGCATGATTCAATATTGTTGGTTAAAATACCAACTGTATTTTAATTCTGCATCCTTCTACTCAAGGAAATTATGCAGATGATTTATGTTTGGAAGTAATATTCTCCACAGACTCATCTTAGCCTTGGTAACCAAATATTATGACTATACAACAACACGTACAATTGCACAGTGAAGTCAACTTCTCTATTTGGGAACATTAGCAACATACAATACCAATTTCCAAAACATCTATTAACAGTAAAGGATATCATTCCTTTCTTCAGTAGAGGTTTTCTAATCCTCTTAGGAATGCGGTAAGATAGGGTGTTACCCCTTAAAGTCTTCCAGAAATATTTTCATATGACTCGTAAATGAGCCCAAGCAGGCCAAGTGTTGTTGTTGTGCTCTGATACCAATTTGTAACATACCCATGGTGAGGCGTCAAAATTTTTTTCTTCTTAAGAAAATCAAAACCCCCATTCGGGGTCTCTATTCCATTATGCTCTTCCAGATATTTCCAGCCATGGTATCCATGCGCTGAACCAAGCTTAAAGCTGTCAGATATCCTCTCCCAAGTTTGTCGGGTTCTTCCATCCATCTATACTCGCATATGACTATGGGCTATGAACAGACGCTAAGACAACAGGCGCCAAGACAACCACTGCGCGAATCCTCTGGAGTGGCAAATCTCTGAAGTTCACAATCCAACGCCGGGTGTCCTCAGATATTTTGATGGCCCTGATTCACTTGGGGACTTCGAAATTTGGGAGTTTAGAAAAATCCAAAGTCTTTTCTCCCCGAGGTACTCCGTACCCAGAGTTACAGATCGAGTGCCACACATCCCTCATGATCGACGATTGTGATTGACTTTGGGACTTCGACATTCGGGATTTTTGAACACTCCAAATCCTTTTTCCTCTAAAGTACTCCATACCCAGAGTTATAGATCGAGCGCCACACGTCCCTCATGATCGAAGGTTGTGATCTACTTCAGGACTTCAGCGTTCGGGAGTTTTGAACACTCCAAAGCCTTTTTCCTCTGAAGTACTCTGTACCCAAAGTTACAGATCGAGTGCCACGCTTCCCTCATGATCGACGGTTGTGGTCTACTTCAAGACTTCGATGTTCAAGAGTTTCAAACACTCCAAACACCTCTTTCCTCCAAAGTTCTCTATACCCGGAGTCGCAAATTGAGCACCACATGTTTTCCCTGATCGAAGGTCGATATCCATCCTTTGTCCCACTTCGTGTGACTTGCAGTCAATGCTCCTCAACGTTCTTTCTTTCAGAGTACAAATCCTCTAGAGTGATGGATCTCATGCCACACGTCCTATTCTAGTGGATAGTTCTGATGAACTCCGATGCTTCGGTCTTTGGGAGTTCTCGTGCTTGTATTCTTCAATTTCTCCATAGTAAATTTTGCCCAGAGTAAATCTCCAGTTCCCATGTGTTTCGATAAAGGATGACTAGGATGATTTCTTACCTCTGGAGCTTCGGACGAATTTTGGTCAATGATCCACTTCCTTTCCCTTGGATTTCTCACTATCAGGCTCCGTGATCTACTAATGCGTGTCCCTCTCAGATCGACGGTCACAATTTACTTCGATAGTTCAGGCTTCAAGAGTTCTTAACTTGAACAACCCCACTTTCCTCCGAAGTGGCTATATTATGAAATGGAAGATCGAATGACACCTGTCCTCCTCAGTTGACGGATGACTCAGATGAACTCCGTCTCTCCAGCCTTCGAGAGTTCTTGTTCAACACATTCCCTTTTCTCCCAAAGTGACTTTCCTCCAAAATGGCAGATCTTCTGGCATGTGTCCCTTCCAACAAACGACTGGGATGAATTCGAGACTCTAGCCTTCGAAAATCCTCGTGCTTTCACACTTCGGTTCTCCGGGAGTGACTTCTCTTCAGAGTGCAGGATCTGACGACAACTGTACTTTTGACTTGAACAACTCAGATCTGCTTCGGCTCTTCAGCTCTTTGGGAATTTTGTGATGCAAGCTCCTCTTTTCTCCCTGATTCGGTTAGCCTTGAGCTGACCACAACCATAATCTGACCGTTTGAGGGTATCTACGTGACCCCAGAGATCTACGACTCATTACTTCCGTTCAAGGGTCCCTTGGGTCCTAGTATATGCCACTATGAGAAGGACACCTGGAAACACCATCACTCGACACATGGGCCCCCACATGATCTCGACATAACACATGTGCCCCCACAATCGAATGGTCGTGAGGGATCCCGAAGGATCCTTAGATCCACGGTCCACATCAACTTTAGGACTTTGGGACTTCAGGGGGTTTGGTGTTACCAACCCTCTGTCCTCCCGAAGTGGTCAACATCGAGCTGAATATATTGTAGATCTAAGGGTTGGGATAATTCCCGGGCATCCTAAGATCTACGACCCAGATTAAATTTGGGACTTCGGGAGATTCACCTCCTATGCGACGAATATGCTTAATTCGTCGAACCTACTAAATTTGAAGGGCTCTGAGGGTTAATGCCCGCATTCCTTCTCTAGATCCAATGACCGTGAATAAATTTGGCTCCTTCCGAACTAATCTCATCCATTCATCTTCCTTTCGGGGCTTGAAACTCGCTATTCTACCTGATTTTTGTCATTTTCTTAAGTACTTAGGTATTTTGCGCTAATTCTCCTGAACTTAACGCTTAGAAAAATTCACAGTTCACTTATTTTAACTTGATCCACCACAGGGCTCAGGCATTTATGTGTACATGCCAGAGAAGTTCTTGTTTTCTTAAATACACAATTAGGCATAATTGAATGGATACATTATAACCATTATTCAAACATGTCCATACATGTAACATTCATAGGATATCCAACTTTAATTCACAGTTACCACTTAAATACACAGGATATGAGATTACTTATCTATTACAGGTGGTAGCCAACTAACTGACTATGGGTGTTCATCCTTCCACCCAACCATAGGCTCAAAGGCATTCATTCTTAGTGCTCTGGCCACCCCCATGCCAAGCCATGATATCACCAAGGAATTTATGCCAATTCTCCATGATCCTTTCTCTTTCACATCTTCCATGAGGTTTATCAGGTGCTTCCTCAACATCAAGCTTGCAACCTTCTCCTCAAGTCCTATTCTCTGCATACTCTTAGAGATTTCCCTCTCTGTCATGGCCTCGACGAGGTTATCAGATGCTTTCTCTGTATCAATCTCGTGGCCTTTGGCTCATTCTCTGTTGCTGGAATGTTCCTCGCATTCTCCACTCTTCTCTTCATATTCTCTTGCGTTCCTTGCACACACATACCTCCTATCCTATTCCCTCCTATCAAAAGGAAACCTGGGTTAGTCTAGGTCTGCAGACCCTATGGTACTTCAGGATGACTCTCTACAGCTAGACCATGCTTCCATTCATGGGGGTGGTTAAGGGTTCAACCACCGGTCCTTTTCTTATTAATTGTTCTCTTATCATTTTCATATTATTTCCTCTAGTGATATCACCCCCACAGTCAGTTATTTGGAAATTAAACAATAATACATTTACAATATTCCCATGCCACAACATGCTAATCCTAATTAATGATTAATTACAAGTTGGGGGAAACAAGGGTGTTACATAAGTAAAGAAAGTACCCACTATATCTTAATTCGTCTACTGGATAAATTGAAACATGCTCTTGTGTACTATATCTAAAGATAAATCACATTTTACACACACACACACACACACACAGATATATATATGGACGACATGTGCCAACACTATAGACATGACATATTTCACTCATCTATAATACATATAACAATTCCAAGTGCAATCATCAACTTAGATTCATCTTAACTCTAGAACTATCAAGCACCAAGAGGGATCAAATCCTTTGAGGTGCAAACCTTTTTCAGAGTGAAAAAACCCTCCTCAAGTTTTTCACTCTAAAAAGGGTTTGTGACTCAAGGGATTTTATCCCTCTTGGTGCTTTATAGATATATAATTGAGATGGATCTAGTATAATTTGAGTTGTCGCCAACCCCATCGAAATTTTACATGATTATAATTATGTATATGTATATATTTTAAATGATTTTTTTATCCTTTGAAATTTATTGAGTATCATATATAATATAGAGAGTGCTACCAAAAAGGCCACTTCAAAAGTTACATGAGGATTAATGTCAATGATAATAAAGTAATAATGTTCATTGATGAAGACCATGAATAGTAAGAAAGTAATAGGATGCCTCTAATAAATAACAGATAGATTACACAATGATTTTCTTAATCTATCTTCTTCAAAACTTTCTTATAGAGACACTTGATAACTTTCCCATATTTTCATATAAATGTTCTGAGAAAGAGGTTGAAATCGAAGATGATCCAAACCTTTAACTTGATATATTGTAGAAAAGGTTATACCCTACCTTTCTTTCTTTCCAATATTACTAGTTATTTTCTCCATGTCACCCAGGTCCAACAAAAACTTTTGTATCAAGAAGATGTGAGTAATATCAAGAAGGCACCCAAGCCCACTAGAAGCTAGAGAAGAGGGAATTATATGACCTCATGTTACAGATTCTCTCCATTTGGGTCTCTACATTTGAAGATGTTGGAATGATGTGACCTTTTGCTTCATGTTTCCATTTCTATTAGCTTGTGGTATGGAAGTCATGTGAGCCTTTTCCTTTAATTCATTTTTTATGATCACAATATTAGACCATCTAATTGATTAGTTATTCACTACTTCATTACTAAATTCCTTCGGGTATAATGATTTCTTTATATCTTTATCTAATCATTCATTTCAAAATAGAGAGAAAACATTTTCCATGTAGCCTTTGTACATATTACAAACACTGAAATCAATGCACAAAATATAATACTCAAATTTATTCATGAAACAAACAATGAAATCAATGCACCGTAGTAAGAGAAATAGAGTGAACAACTTAGTTAAAAATCATTGACTTTACAAGCACTGAAATCTCTGTAATATAGTGAAATCAATGTACTTGATATTCTAGGAGACTTCCCTAGCTTTTGGATTTTGACTTGATTAGCTTGGAAATTTGAGTTCATGTGACCTTTTGTTATGGATTTTAAGACATCAAATCACAACAAAAGTTGAAAAAGTGAGACTTATATTATATTCTGGTTCAGACTTTCATCATCTGAATCTCTGCATTTGGAGATGTGGGAATAATGTGATCCTTTATTTTTAATTGTTGTTCTATGCTCATAATCTCAAAAGCCAAATTGATTAGTTATTTTTTACCTCATAACTAAATTCCTTTTTGGCTATAATGATTTCCTATAGTTCTATCTAATTGATCATTTCAAGATAGTGAAAAAATGTTTTTCTTATAGCCTTTGTCAATTGTACAAGCACTGAAATCAATGCATGAAATAGAATAATCAAAATTTTCCACTATATTAACACTAAAACCAATTCAACGAACAACTTAATAAAAAAAATCCAACTTTACGAATAGTGAAATCTATGTGTTATAATGAAATAAATATATTTGGGATTCCATGAGACTACCCCCACCTTTGGGTTTTGACATGATAAACTTGAAATTTAAGTTCATATGATTTTTTCCTTAGATTCTTAGGCATTGAGGCCCAACAAAACATGGGTTAGTGTGTTTTATATGGACTTGTGGTTCAGATGATTATTTGGCCTCTACATTTAGAGATATTGGAATTATGTGATCTTTTAGTATTCATAAAGAAAATGCGTATTTACTTTAGTTATGTAAAATATTGTTCAAAAGGTGTAGAGGATATTTAGTTACATAATAAGCAATAGACTTTGAGAAAATCACAACACTTCTACTTTTGTGAGGTCATGCATAAGGCAACACTTCTACTTTTGTGAGGTAGTATAATCTCATAACAAACAACAATGAAATCTCATACATTATCTCATATAAACAACAATGAAGTCTCACGATATAAGATTCAATTCATAGGTCAATTCAAGTCAAAGAAGAGCATCGTGCTCAACCATATCATTGATGCAAGTGGAACTATGGTATATGGTTAGGGTTCAGATTGGTTGAAAAAACATTATTTTCAACTGATTAAATAGTGGATCTAAGATGTATGTGAAGGAGATAATTTTACTATGTGGATATTAAAGATTTTATTATTAATTATTTAAATTTTGATAAATTTATTTATGGTGAAAAAAAACATGATATGTTTACCATTTTTCATTTTTTTTTATATTATATTATAGATGGTGAGAAAAAGCACATAATATGTTTACCATTTTTTATTTTTTCTATATTTTATTATACATGTTAATGGTTTAGTTTCTTGAATTTATTTATCCTCACTTTTATATAAAATCCAGTAATTGTTTGGATTTTGTTGCATATTCACGAAGTGTCAACCGCCCTGATTCAAATATTAACCATTGTGTTCCTCGGTAGAAGGTAAAAAAAAGAGCATATATTATTTAAATTAGGAAGACAAAGTACTCCATCCATATCTACATTTTACTGGGTATTACATAGCCACAAATATTTGACCAATTTTCTTGCATGCATAATCATATGTAGGGTAGAGGCTAGTAATTAATTAATTAAAATAGAGTTGGATCCATTGATATATAATGGATTAAAGGTTGTGGATTTTATGGAAGTTTTGCAATGAGGAATATGTTCTCAAAAGTGTCATAACATCCATCTTCTGAAATGTAAATCACAACCATACTCTATTTTGTCATCAAACTCTATTTTTTCTATTGCATCATTTGCAATAGCTTCTTCTCTTAACAAATAGACCATTGAGGCAGAGCCTATTCATGGTGGCTGATGTTTTAGTTGCAAAAATTGTGTTGGGTTGATTGATGTTATTTTGATACCTTTTTCAATGGGGTTGGGCATTGAAATCTTACATCAAGTGTTTCCTTACCTTAAGTTGACCTCATCATATGCTACCTTTTTCAATGGGGTTGGGCATTGAAATCTTACATCAAATGTTTCTTTATTCTAAGTTGATTTCATCATATGCTTAGTTGAATTTCTATTTTCTAACATTCATTATATAAACTATAGGGGTGATTTTATATTATTGTTTGATCCCCGAAAAAATTCTAGGTCTAGGTTGAAAAATCATTTGCATCTAGTTTCATTTTTCAATCTTGATCATTGGAAAGGTAATGCAACAACTAATATTCTTCAAGGCTAGGGGAATCATCCTCCAAATCATCATTCCCTCATGCACCTTTAATATAATGTTCATTTTTCTATGTAGTAGTTGTGCTTGTTAAATCTTGATATTCTCTTCACAAATTCTCATTTGTTTTTATAGGTCAAGGAGCTTCTAGGGAGGATGTTAGTATCCCTAGCATTTGGGATGCATTTTACCACATTTCATGTTAAGTTTCAATCCACCCATACATTGATCAACATTAATTCCATGCCAATGCCTTGCATTCTAGCTTGTCATTACACATTTTTTCTGAGTGTTGTTGGGGTTTAAATTATTTACGAGGATTTGCGGGAAGATTTCAATGCCTTAAATATATGGGATTATATGTCTATCGATTTTCTAGTTCTTAACTACTCATATTTATTTTTTTAAATTAATTTTGAGTAGAGAAGTAAATAAAGTACATGTATCTTAATTCCTATGTCTGACTACATTGAAACACACACTCGTGTACTATATCTGAAAAGAAATCATGTTTTACATGAGAGAAGTTTTATAGAATTGTATTTAATTTTAGTAATGTGTGTACAATAAATTTTTTGGGGGCTGAATTGTGCCACATTAGTGTTATAGACATGACATCTCTCACCGATTTGGTCTATAGAAAGTGCTTCTCGATGTAATCACTAACCTAGATCCATCTTAACTCCAAATCTATCAAGCATTGAGAGGGATCAAATCCCTTGAGGTGAAAACCTTTTTTAATGTGCAAAATAGAGGAAAGTTTTGCACCTCAAGGGATTTGATCCCTCTCGGTTCTTGATCAATATAGAGCTAAGATGCATCTAGGCTAGTTCTAGTTTTGGACAACCACATTGAAATTTTAGATGATCATCATAATGTGTATGTATATGTTTTAAATGAATTTGATCATTTTAAAATTATTGAGTATCATATATAATCTAGATAGTATTATCAAGAAGGCCACTTAAAAAGTTACATGAGGAATATTGTCCATTGATGAAGATGGTGAATAGTAAGAAAGTCATAGGATGCATATAATAAATACAAAATAGATTATACCATGACCTTCTCAATATATATTCTTCAAATTTTATTATAGAAACACTTTCTAGATTTCCAATGTTTTCATAGAAACCATATGAGAAAGAGGTTGAAATTGAGGATCATCCAAACCCTTAATTTGATATATTGTAGTAAAGTTCATATCTTGACTTTATTTCTTTCCAATCTTAATAGTTGTTTTCTCCAATGTCACCCAGACCCAACAAAAAAATAGTTATCAAGAAGTTGAGAGTACTATCAAGAAGGCAACTAATCCCAATAGAAGCTAGAGAAAAGGGACTTATATGACCTATTGTTATAGATTCTCACAAGTTGGGATTCTACAATTGGAGAGGCTGGAATGATGTGACCTTTTGCTTCATGTTTCTAGTTTTATTAGCTTCTGTTATGAATCTCATTTGAGCCTTTTCATTTAACTATTTTCTTGTGATCATGATCACAGACTATCTGATTGATTAGTTATTTTTTATCTCGCTAATAAATTCCTTCATAGGGTGTAATGATTTCCTTATAAATTTATATAATCATTCATTTCAAAATAGTGAGAAAACATTTTCCATGTAGCCTTTGTCAACTATACAAAAATTGAATCCAATGCACAAAATATAATACTCAAATTTATCCACTATACAAACATTGAAATCAATGCACTATAGTAAGATAAATAGAGTGGACAACCTAGTTAATAATTATTAACTTTATGAACATTGAAACCTATCTAGTATAATGAAATCACTGTGCTTGAGATTCTATGAGAGTGCGCTAGCCTTTGCGTTTCAAATTTATTAGCTTGGAAATTTGAGTTCATGTGACCCTTTGTTGTGGATTCTAAGGAACCGAGGAACCGAGACCCAATAGAAGTTGGAAAATTAGAACTTATATGATCTCCTAGTTCAAATTCTCACCATTTGGATATTTGCAATTAGAGATACAAGAATCATGCGATCCTTTCCCCTTAATTCTTTTATTATGATCCAAAACCACCAAATTGATTAGTTATTCCCAACCTCAGTACTAAAATCCTTTACTAGGTGTAATGATTTACCTATAGTACTATCTAATTTATTTGTTTAAAATAGTGACAAAATACGTTTCTTGTAGCCTTTGTCAAATATACAAACACTAAAATCAATTCATGAAATAGACTAATCAAATTTGTCCACTATATTAACACTAAAAGAAATTTTGTGGACAATTTAGTAAAAAACTATCAACTTTATGGCCTATTATCACACAATCTGTACTTTCCCAAATCCCTAGGAAAGTGGAAACAAGAATTGTGTAACAATGGGTGACCTATCACTGTCGCCTTAATAGGAAACCCCTTTCTATTAAGGGGTATATCAATGTACCCCAGGGGAGATGTCCCCAGTGACCTGAGGGTTTGAGAAGGCTAAGGAAAGAAATTCCCCCCCTCTCACAAGTCACTCAATTTCAAAGGGTTCTTTGTTTATTATAGAGATGAAGCAAAATATAAATGAGGTGTACTTGCCCAGAACAAGACAACAATAGAAAAAAATGCAAATTAAATGTACCATATGATGTTAGTGCTTCATAAAAACATGAACCTTTGAGAAATAAGTAAGTTTATGTAATACTATAGAAAAGTAATTATCTATAACAAAAATTAATGTTTTGTAACAACCACAATAATTATGCTTAAAAAATACTTTGAAAGACAAGAGAATATTTGCCTAATTTGACAGAATGATAGCAACTTGTCAAAAGCAAAGTTGGCAATGTCTAATCACCTTTTAATGTCACTTTTTAAGGTGAATTTGTTGTTGTAAGATGGCTGTAGAAATATTTTAGAAACAACAACAAGTTTTTTAGGGAGCTAGTCTAGTTTAAGATTATTAAGAGTTTGTAAAAGTTTCAAGGAAAGTTGTTTGAGCAAATCAATCACCAAGGTGAGTAAACTAGTGCCTTTTTAGGGTATATGGAGTCAAAAATAGAAACAACAGATCTTAGAGAAAAATCGCAATGATAGTGCTTGTCTAAAGGAGATGGTGTGGATGGAGGAGGTGTTGGTAACCCAAGGCCTCAAACACCCAAGTCCTTAAGGGAAAATCAGTTAGAAAGTAATAAGATTTAGGCCCTAGTAGTTTCTCTTTCCTTAGACAAATTTAGAAGTAATATATGAAATAGGAAATTAGAGTAGGGATACTAGAGTGATAGTAAGTAGGGCTCTAGTATCTACTTATAAACAAGATGTACTTTGAGAATTTCAACAAGTGGAAGACTATAAAGAAAAAGGTAATAACTTTAGTTTCTCTCCTAGGATTTTGAGCAAGCAATTTCATAATATTTAACATGAACTAAGTAAAATTTACCACAAGAATTTAACATAAACAAATTGCATATTTTCTACTTACTTCACCAAGAATAATCAAGCCAAACCCTAGTTGAAGATCCTCCACAATGAAAAATAGCCAAAACACACCAAGATTTGCCTCTCCAAGAATTTGCGCACGACTTAATTTCAGCCAATAACCCTTAAAGAGGGCCAAATTTTAGACCACACACTTGTGTGATGAGAGATGATGATAAAAATGATATTTTTCTCTCTTATTTACACAATTTCAATGGTCTTTAATTAAAGTTAGGTCATAAAAAGGTTGACATGGCCAAATTACATTTAAAATCTACTTTTTACAAAAATGTCATTAATTAAACCCTAATTTCATCTTTAAGGGTGATGTCATTCCCTTCTAGGGTGACATTAGGCCCCTAAGGTGGGATGTTAGGCCTCAAGTGTAGAACGTTTGGCGTCCAAAGGCCCTGAATGATACCACACATGGCAACTAGCACACAATTTTTCATCATTAATGCAAACCCTAACTCTCAATGACATCAAGGTCAAAATGATGACGTCATGTGCTCTCAAGGTTCAACGTCCAAGTGGAAAGGCCAAACCCCCCTGGGTCTAGGTTTTCCAAAGTGTCCCTGGTGCAGCGTCCTTCTTTCTTCTTGGTGCAAGCCTTTGATTTCTCTTTCCCCCTGGTGGGGTCACAACATCCATATGTTGGGGATTTCATCCCCATGGAGGTCCAACCTAATCATTCCCCCATATGTACGTTTCCACCGAGCAAAGTCCTAGAACAACAAAAAGTATGCCGTCGAGGGGATCATAAGTCATAGATATCATAGCAATTCCAATTTCATCTAATAATCAAATCACCTAGACATGTGCATCAAACCCCCTTTTACCTAGACAAATTCTCAAAGACGTTATGCAGTTTAACAAGTTAGGTTTGGAGAAGGTCTCAAGATGTCCTATTGGGCTAATCCTCTTTAATTTTCGGGTGTTTTCTAGGTGAGAACCAATCTAGGTCATGTAAGTGCATGTGAAGTGGTGTAGGGGAAATGTTTGGGCAGAGGGTGCAGTGATAACAGGGAAATGTAGGTATTTCCTGTGAATGCCTCTGTAGTGGGAGATCTGCAACTTATAATGGATGCCATTGTTTCCTAGCCCATTCAATGCATTTTATTCTTAGTCTTATTTATTTTGGTATTTTTCTTTTCAAGTAAAAAGTTGGGGGACACTATCATGGCATGGTGACCAGAGGTGACGGCATTACCCATAAGCAATTCACAGAAATGAGAAGGTTGGTTTGTGATGAGACCCCCTTTCTCTTGGCTATGCCACCAAGAGCTACTRCCCTGGATTGGTGACCAGATAGATGGTAGTGTCATACCTCTACATGCTCATGGACCTAATAGGACGACTCATGATGAGATCTCCCATCCACCAACTAGTACCTTGAATTTTGATTTATCTTATGGGTCCCCTTTTCTTACCGAGAAGMTTTTTATTGCTTTCTCGAGAATCCCTTGGTGAAGAATCTCAAAGGTTTCATTTTTGGATTTTAACTCTTTCCAACTACCTTTACCCCATGTGYCTTTAGCCCCTTCTTCCCACAAGGCAAGGTACAACCCTTCCTAGCATGGAAAACCCAATGCCCAAACCAAGGTGGAGGAAGATGAGAGGAATAGTGATGGAAAGTGGTAAGTATGGAGGCAATGGATGATGACCATTCACAGACTCACCCAGTGAAAACTCATCGTAAAGGGGAATAAACTTACTAGAGTATTATGTCACCCTCTTAGGTATGAAAAAATTAAAGAGCATAATTTCCAAGAAAACATTATGAAATGAAGGATAATCGAGTGAAACATATTCAAGTGCTTCAAAAATCAGAGTGACACATACCATGATACCCAGACTCATTACCTCATGGAGCAAGAATTACTGCTACTTCAAGACTAGGCTGGTGGGATGGACATTGTTGCTGCTGATAGGTGGGATGCACTGAAGAAAAGATGGGCCCTCCAAGGCCATGCTCAAGTCATCTGGCTCTCAACACTCCATGTCTAGGACCTATGGGCCTCGATACATGATCTCCTTAGTTATTCCTAGGATAGGGGATAACATCTAGCTCCAACTCAGGGACATGTGCTCACCTTAGAGCGCATGAAAACCTCAACATCTCTGGTATGACCTGTATCTGCGAGATCTCAATAAAATGCATCAGTAATCTTCAGGGTGGTGATATCACCCCTTGCTCATATATGATATAGTGGATTAAAAGTAATCATGCATATATACATAATGAAATAATACAAAATGAAGCTACGCTACACTAGCATGATATGAAAACAGTATATACAATGGATGCAAATGCCTAACTTACCTCTACTTACATGTTGGTTGAATGCTAGGTGTAGTCAAATAACCAGTGAAACCATCCTAGAAATATCTCATAATACCCATCTATGTGCTTCATCATAAACCAAAACACTGATAAGTCAAGAACAAAAATAACATGAGTTAGAAAATGTATTGTATCATCGGAAATCATAAAGTCTAGCTCATGGAGGTAGGATGGAGGGAAAAAATTATTCCAAGTCACACTCTTAGGAAAGTGCTCAATCCATCTCAAAAAGGGATCGTGAAAAATAAAAGGTTCAAAAAACCGACTCAAAGAGTCTGAAGGTTGGCTACCTTGGACATCTTCACATTCTGAGGTATGGAAAGGGACTAGTAAGAACCTAGAGAATGATTGAAAATTTATTAAGGGAAGGATGAAAGAATGAGATAATAAACTTCTTCTTAAGGTATTCAGCGTACCCTTGAATTCTAAAAGTAAGCTTTGCTTCAGAGAAAACTCAATATAAGGGACATATTTTCCAACTGCATTATTAGTGGCATAGCGAGGCAAAGCAATCGATGGAGGTTGGAAAACCTTATTACAAGTATCCTTCTTTGGGAAATCAATGTCCTCACCTCTATCAAGATCTAAGCACAATGGTGGTTGATAATACTCTTCATAGAATAAATCCAAGCACTCAAAGGAATACTCATCAAAATCTTCAAGGTATGACCAAAAATCATCAGGAGAAAATAGAACTAGGTCACCCTTGGATATGTTTGTAACTATATCATTTCCTTTTTGCGAAATTTCAGAATCATCAGTAACCTCATATGATAATTGTAAAGGAAACGTTTGGAAATGACCCTCAATGTCAAAAATGGGATCCTCATCTGAACCAATAGCATCACACTTATGTCTTCCAACATGTATGAAATCATCAATATTATCAACCATGTCACTACCTTTGTCATAAAATGAAGGATTTAAAGCATCCAAGGGATCCTCTAATACTTCCTCACTTTACAAATCATAAAATAAGGCATCATCAAAATCTTGGAAAGGGAAATAACTTATTTTGTTCACTTCTTATTGTGCAAGAGCGCCAATGGCTCAGATGAATTCATCAAATGGAAGAGGGTTCAATACATCATCCCCAAGACTCGTCTCTTTAATCATATTTTCTCCTTCATCAGAAAATGAAGGTCCTAGTTCTTCCAAGGGTTCCTTTACTTCTTCATCTTCTAAAACATAGGACAAAGTGTCATAAAAAACCTGGAAGGGAAAATGAATAACCTCATCCTCTTCTTTTTGTGCAGGAGGAATTGGATCTTGGATGGCTTCATCATAGGGAGGAGCACACATTAATACTTCATCATTATGTTTGATATCTTTAGGCTCTCTCTCTTCAACCGAGTCTTCATTATCCTTGGCAGAAGCATGAGTAAATTCTTTTCCTTCCCCATGGGATTGATAACCTTCATTAAGATCCCCTTCCTGGACCTCTTGCTGACTGATTTCTTGTTCTAAATATTTTAGGTTTTCTTCAATAGAGGTCTCAAGGGAGGGTACTCTCTTGGGAATATCTGGGGTATCTTTGGGCTCTCAAACCTTGACTTCTGGAACAAAGGATTGTTCTTTGAATGAGGAGATGTTGGCTTCAATTTCAGCAGCCATGTTATAAAGTTCCTGGATTGTTCTAGGAGCTTTGTCTTTGATAGGAAAACCCATTTGTCTTGTAAAGGATTTTGTGTAAGAAAAAAGAAGAAAGTTGTGTGACAGGTGATAGCTTACTAGGATCTGTTGTAACAAAATTTCAAATTTATCATGAAATTCACTAACATTTTCAATCTCATTCTTCTTTATGTGATTAAGTTTGTTTAGAAAAACCCAAGGATCCCATTTTTCAAGGAAAACCTCTTCTAATTGATCCATGGATGTAATAATAGCATTAGGGGGGTCATCATACCATCTCCTAGAATTATCATGAAGAGTAGCAGAGAAACGTTTCATTGCTAGGTCTTCAACATCGTCATCGATAGGGTGGAGTTAAAAGAAAGCCTAAAAATCCCGCACATGTTTATTAACATTCTCTTCATCATTACCAGTGAATTTAGGGAGCCATTTTTTATACCTACAAGGCATTCGTCGAGCATACCCTGTTATTTTACTCATATCCAAGGGTTTAAAATTACCTGGGTCCCATTGAGAAGCCATTTTAGCTTAATAATTAGTGGATTCGCCAGATAATCCTTCTAGGGATCATCAAATGGAAAAGAGGGAATCACCCTCAGTGGAGTCACCAGGTAAGCTTCATAAGATAAAGGCTTACTGAAAAAGTGTCATTTGATGAATATTGACTTAGTGTTCCCCGACAATGGCACTAAAATGTTATCACACAATATGTACTTTCCCAAATCCCTAAGAAAGTGGAAACAAGATTTTTGTAATAGGGGGTGACCTATCACTGTCACCTTAATAGGAAACCCATTTTTATTTAGGGGTATATCAATATACCCTAGGGGAGACATTTGTAGTGACCTTAGGGTTTGATAAGGCTGAGGAAATAAAGTTCCCCCCTTCTCACAAGTCACTCAATTTCAAAGGGTTCTTTGTGTCTTATAGAGATGAAGAAAAATATAAATGAGGTGTACCTGCCCAGAACAAGACAACAATAGAAAAAACATGCAAATTCAAGGTACCATATGATGTTAGTGCTTCATAAAACCATGAACCTTTGAGAAGTAAGTAAGCTGATGTAATACTACAACAAAGTATTTATCTACAACAACAATGAATGTTTTGTAACAACCACAATAATTATGCTTCAAAAATGCTTACAAAAGACAAGAGAATATTGGCCTAATTTGATAGAATGATAGCAACTTGTCAAAATCAAAGTTGGCAATGTCTAATCTGATTTTAATGTCACTTTTTAAGGTGAATTTGTTGTTGTAAGATGGTTTTAGCAATATTTTGCAACAACATCAAGATTTTTAGGGAGTTAGTCTAGTTTAAGATTATTAAGAGTTAGTAAAAGTTTCAAGGAAAGTTGTTCGAGATTTGTTTGAGAAAATCAATCACCAAGGTGAGTAAACTAGTGCCTTTTTAGGGTATATGGAGTCAACAATAGCAATAATAGATCTTAGAGAAAAATAGAAATGATAGTGCTTGTCCAAAGGAAATGGAGTGGATCCAGGAGGTGTTGTTAACCCAAGGCCTCAAACACCCAAGTCCTTAAGAGAAAATCAACTAGAAAGTAAGAAGACTTAGGCCCTAACGGTTTCTCTTTCCTTAGACAAATTTAGAAGTAATATATGCAATAGGCAATTAGAGTAGGGATAATAGAGTGCTAGTAAGTAGGGCTCTAGTAGCTACTTCTAAACATGATAAACTTTGATGATTTCAACAAGTGGAAGACTATAGAGAAAAAGATAATAACTTATGTTTCTCTCCGAGGGTTTTGAGAAAGCAATTTCATAATCTTTAACATGAACCAAGTAAAATTTACCACAATCATTTAACATAAACAAATTGCATATTTTCTACTTACTTCACCAAGAATAATCAAGCCAAACCCTACTTGAAGATCCTCCATAATGAAAAATAGCCAAAACACACCAAGATTTGCCTCTCCAAGAAGTTGCACACCACTTAATTTCAGCCAATATCCCTTACAGAGGGCCTAATTTTAGACCACACACTTGTGTGATGAGAGATGATGATATAAATGAGATTTTTATCTCTTATTTATACAATATCAATGAAATTTAATTACATTTGAGTCATAAAAAGGCCAACATGGCCAAATTACATTTAAAATCCAGTTTTTACAAAAAAGTCATTGATTAAACCCAAATTTCATCTTTAAGGGTGATGTGATGTCCTTCTAGGGTGGCATAGGCCCCTAAGGTGGAACACTAGGCCTCAAGTGCAGAGCGTTTGGCCTCCAAAGGCCTTGAATGTTGCCACACGTGCCAACTAGCACACAACTGCTCATCATGAATGCAAAACCTAACCTTGGATGACGTCAAGGTCAAAATGATGACATCATGTACTCTCAAGGGTCAACGTCCAAGTGGAAAGGCCAAACCCACTTGGGTCTAGGCCTATCAGAGTGTCTCTGGTGCAATGTCCTTCTTTCTTCTTGGTGCAAKCCTCTGGTTTCTCTTCCCCCCTGGTGGGGTCACAACATCCATTTGTTGGGATTTCATCCCCGTGGAGGTCTGACCTAATCATTCCCCCATATGTAAGTGTCCATTGGGAAAAKTCCTACAACAAAAACAAGTATGCCCTCTAGGGGCTCATAAGTCACAGGTATCATAGCAATGCCAATCACATCTAATAATCAAATCAACCAGACATGTGCATCAAATCCCCCTTTACTGAGACAAATGCTCAAAGACGTTATGAAGTTTAACAATTCAAGTTTGGAGAAGGTCTCAGGATGTCCTATTGGGTTAATCCTCCTTAAGTTTTGGGTGTTTCCCATGTGATAACCAATCTAGGTCATGTAAGTGTGTATGAAGTGGCGTAGGGGAAATGTTTGGGTAGAGGGTGCAGTGATAACAGGGAAATGTAGGCCTTACCTGTGGGTGCCTCTGTAGAGGGTGAGATGCACCTTATCATGGATACCATTATTTCCTATCCCATTCAATGCTTTTTATTCTTAGTCTTATTTATTTTTGTCTTTTTCTTTTCAAGGGAAAAGATGAGGGACATTGTCCTGGAATGGTGACTAGAGGTGACAACGTTACCCACAAGAATTTCACGGAAATGAGAAGGATGAATCATGATGAGACCCCCTTTCTCTTGGCTATGCCACCAAGAGCCACTACCCTGGCTTGGTGACCAGATGGATGGTATTTTCATATCGCTACATGCCCATGGACCTAATAGGTCAGCTCATGATGATATCTCCCATCCACCAACTAGTACCTTGATTTTTGATTTATATTGTGGGTCCCCTTTTCTTACTGAGAAGATTTTTATTTATTTCTCGGGAATCCCTAGCCGAATCATATTAAAGGTTTCATTTTGGCTTTTAAATCTTGCTAGCTACCTTTACCCCCTATGCCTTTAGCCCCTTCTTCCCACAAGGCAAGGTACAACTCTTGCTAGTGTGGAAAACCCAACGCCCGAACCAAGGTGGGGGAGGATGAGAGGAATAATGATGGAAAGTGGTAAGTATGGAGGGAATGGATGATGACCTTTCATAGACTCACCCAATGGAAACTCATCCTAAAGGGGAATCAACTTACTAGGGAATTATGTCACTCTCCCAGGTATGAACAAATTAAAGAGCATAATTTCCAAGCAAACATTATGAAATGAAGGAGAATCCAGTGCAACATATTCAAGTGATTCAAAAATCAGAGTGACACATACCATGATACCCGGGCTCATTACCTCATGGAGCAAGACTTATTGTTATTTTAGGACTAGGATAGTGGGATAGACGTTTTTGTCGCTGATAGGTGGGATGCACTAAAGAAAAGATGGGCCCTCCAAGGCCATGCTGAAATCATATGGTTCTCATCACTCCATGTCTAGGACCTGTGGGCCTCGATACATGATCTCCTTAGTTATCCCTAGGATAGGGGACAACATGACCATTTGAATATATGTATTATAATGAAATAAATGTACTTGGGGTTCCATGAGACCATGACAACATTTGGGTTTTGACTTGATCAACTTGAAATTTTGGGTCCATGTGACCTTTTGCTATGGATTACAAGGCATAAAGGTCTGGAAAAAGTTGGAGAAGTGGGACTGATATGGATTTGTGGTCTAGATTCTCATCATGTGGGTTGTTTTGTATTTTTTGTCACTTGGGTTAGCAAAAAGAGACAATTAAGTGTTAACTAGGTAGAAGTAACAACACAATTAGAATCTTAGAATGAAACCAAATTCACAAATCATCCATGCATGAGAAGTAAATAAAAGAAAAAATAAATATAACAAGTATCAATATGAAAAGTGACACAAACAAAAAATAAACAAGAATGAGATGTATACCAATGGAAAAGACTGAAATGGTAACACCGTAAACGATTGGAATGAGTAGTTGGGCTTTCCTTCTCCTCCTTGGGAGGGTCTTTTTTTGTCCCTTGGAACATTCTCTCTCTATTTTAACTAGAAGTGTGAAAAAATGTATCCACTGGGAGAGGTTAATGTAGAAGTTTGGTGCTATATATGCAAGAATGGGGCCTTGAGAAACATGATTCTTCATGACTCAAACAAACAACATAACAATGATTTTTCTTCTATATTTTTTATGCATACCCATGGCCTCTATTAATAGTCTTTGATCAAGTTCAATAAAAATTCGTTCTAAGTGGGAAAGAGGTGCCACTTTGGGGGGTTAATATTGAATCGATCATATACAGAGTCATGGATTTAGCCATTATCAGGTTTACCGATAGCGGTTTACGGGCCCATGGTATTGGATAACACATGGGATTTGATGTGAGTATTTTCATAGCTATCTCCAAACCATGCATGTATTTTCATGGTTGTCTCCACGCCATGCATGTCTTTGAATAGATATATCCACTCAATGCATGTCTTTTCATGGATATCTCAAGGCCATGCATGTATTTGCATTGTAATCTACTTCTAGTAAAAGAATTAGGGTTGTAATTGATGAATCCTATTTAATGGCTTGAAATACTCCATTGTAAAAATCCTCAAGATGAATCAAGTGGTCGATGTTGGCCTAGCTTGGCCAGTTTGGCCAAGGTTAATAGATATCTATGGATGTGTCAGTTCTCCCTGTTAAGGGTTTCCATGATAAATATTGTCTCTATGTCCATACTTTCTCAAGTTTTAACATGGTATCAGAGCTGGGTAGACCTGGACTCTCCAATGAGAGTGGTTTGATGTTGATATCCATGCTTATGAAATTGTTGATAAAGTGAGTGACCTATGGAAGAGAGATATGCATACAAATTGAAGTGATGGCTCATTAGTTTGTGAACCATGGTGAATGACACATGGAAATGGAGCATAGGTAGAAGCACATTTAAGATGAAGTACTTGGTGAATGAATTCTTTGGCTTACTATTTTTGGAGCAAGGAGGAATCTTGGTAAAGAAGTCAATAGATGATTCTTGCATCATTTTCTCAGGCATACAATGGATTGATGTGGAGCATAAGCATAAGAACATTGAGGATGAAGTACTCGGTGAATGAGTGCTTTGGCTCATTGTATTTATAATAAGGAGGGGTGTTGGGAAAGAAGCTGGTAGGTGCTTCTTGCATCATTTGCTCATGCATACAGTGGATCGACGTGGAGCATAGGTGAAAGTGCATTAAGGAAGAAGTACTCAGTAAATGAGTTCTTTGGCTCACTATATTTGGAGCAAGGAGGGATGTTGGTAAATAAGTTGGTAGATGTTTCTTGTATCTTGTGCTTGAGCATAGTGGTAAGATAAATACTTGGTATATGTAATTGCATTTGGATCAAAAGGGATGATTGCAATGAAATAGGTTGATGTTTCATATCATCGTGCGCTTAGGCATATAATAGTAATTATTTTTATAGAGTTGGATTTTATCACATGTAAATGTGAATATGGTTGTAAGACTTATTTATGCATGTGTACCCCTAGTTTGATGGTTCACCAGTATAAAGTCTAGATATAGATCTAGGTGATAGGTGGCATGTTGTATTTTTCATACCCAATATGTAAACTTTGAGGGGGGTAGGTGTTAATCCCAAGTCAAGTTTAAAGGGGGAATGTTGGTTTTATCTCGAATCGTTCATAGAGTCATTGATTTGGTCATTGTTGGGTTCATCATTAGTGGTTTATGGGCCCATGGTATTGGGTAAGACATGGTATTTTATGTGATACTTTTCATAGCTATCTTTGTTAGAAAAACAGGACCGTGGAGCAATAAAATAAAACAAATGCGGAAACAAAACACAGAAGATACAAAATACAAGAGAGACACAGATTTACGTGGTTTAGCCAATGTGGGCTACGTCCACCAAAGAAATTGCCAGGTCGTTCCTTTATTATTATCCAACAAATGAAGGGATACAACCTACAACAAAACCCACTGTAATTTCCTCTTCTTTCTCTCACATTCTCCTACTCAGAATACAATATTCACCATCAACCATAGCCGCAATACATTTCCCTCATAAAAGAGGGTTGCCTTCTAGGGCAAAAAACTCTAACATAATCTCTACCGTTAGATCTGCGACCTTATAATGAACGGTCCAGATTTACAATGAAATTACAATATACATTTACAAGGCAATTTTCCCATCGGGGGCTTCGCCCCCAAACCCCCGCTGGGGGCAATTTTTCCATCGGGGGCTTTGACCCCC
>JASDQU010100256.1:472212-511810 GCA_032191745.1 Picea mariana | reverse complement strand
ACCGGGGGGGGTTCTCTTTATAGTTTTTTGGTAGGGTTTAGGCTTTGGGTTGTTATAAATGTGGTTTTAGGGTTTTTTTTTAAATTGAATTTTTCATGCACAGTTTGTCGTGGTGGGGTCTAGGAGCGACTAAGTCGAGTTGGACCGGTTTGGTACTGAGTCGGTCGGTTCATGCCTTGTCTCGATCGGTTCAGTACCAAACCGGCCTTCCAAACCAATCTATTGGGTGAGTTATTATGCTCAGCTATCAACTCGGCCAAGTTGACCAAGTCCAAGTCAACTCGAACCGATTTTTAAAAACATTGTTAAAGATAGCATGCTACAATTGACTCAATAAAGGAAGAAACATAAATCCAACATGATGAATAAGCCAAACTGACTTGTATAAGCATCAAGAGAAGCCTAAAAAAGGAGTGCATTTCCATCAGAAGATTAGTGGTGCAAACTCCCAGCTTCCATGCCCTTGGTCATTTCATTTCCCCAAGTTTAAGAGGATCTTCAAGCAAGATATTGTATGTTGGTTGGATAGTGAATGGTCCTTTGGAAATCTAGTGCACCATATTTATTCTTGAAAAGGAAAGCCTGACAACCTAAATCTCCATACTCTATAGTCATGTTAGTCTCTCAAATATTTAAGAAAAGTCTTATATTTGTAACTTTGGGCAACATCACAGTAGGAAACTAGTTATCTGTCCTTATATTGTTGAGATTGTAAACTTCCACATTGTCTATGAGACTTGATCAATGTAATTCAAGTAAAAAGCGATGGGAGGAGAAGGCAATATCCAAAGGCTTATGCACCCTCCTCATTTCAGGATCCTATATGGGCTAAAACAGCAGAGTCATCTCATCTATAAGGAATGAAGATGTCACAGGGCTAGCTATGTTCAGAATGATTTCATGGACCAAGGAGGAAAGGAGGAAAAAGATAAAAGTAGCAAGATACATTCCATCCTCTCCAATAATGTAATGGTTAATCGTGATAAGGGGATGAAGACCATCTAATAGTTTTCTCATGATTGTTGAGTTTCCAAACTCCATGATGTCCCTCGAACACATGCTCCTTGAATGACCTATTTGGAGGTGCATTAGAGGCCGGTCCACTTTCTTAAGACGACAGGCTGCCTCGAGGAGCACTTTGAGGAGTTGAGTAAGACTCTCAACTAATCTTAATACCAGGTTATAGATATCAGGCCAACCACAACAATGGTAGATAGACTCTGTGAAGCTGGCTAGAATTAAACTGGACATAGAACTAACTGTAAACCCAAAGAATTCATATTCAAAATACAGAAATCAAATAATGAAGAAACCCCTTTCTCCGAGCAGCTCTGTCTTCAACTTGGTCTCTGCTTGTGATAAATTTTATAGGTTTTAGTAATAGGGCCAGAAAATGGGCTTGCAGCTGAATTTTTACTATTTAAAAAAAACTTGCTATGGTCTCAATGGAATGGGACAGGTTTAAGTATTACAGTCCACTTCGTGTCTAGGCATCCACCTAAGAAGGATACAAAATTTTAGAACTCTAATTTAATCGTCGTATAGGAAGGCTTATTTTCTTTATGAATAAGTATAATAATACCTGGCTGTAGGGTAAACGTAAAACTCAATGCAGCAAGGCCAACAAGTTTCAAACCCATATAATCCATATAAATATTGCGCACATATTGAGATACACCGAACCCAGTGGTGAGCATTGCAATAGATGCCAAGGAAATGTCAACCATGACAGAAATCACTTTGTTTGCTCCAACTCATTATGTGAAAAGGATGGGCAAAGATTAGACCGACCAATGATGACACACTGGCATTCCAAGAAAAATAACAGCGTGCTGAAACTGCCCAGAGATGGGAGTTGT
Organism: Picea mariana; assembly: GCA_032191745.1. Taxonomy (NCBI): domain Eukaryota; kingdom Viridiplantae; phylum Streptophyta; class Pinopsida; order Pinales; family Pinaceae; genus Picea; species Picea mariana. The sequence continues at coordinate 509,951 of JASDQU010100256.1, read as the reverse complement.
CCATACCTAAGTGTTGACAGGTTAGCTTAGCTTAGCTTAATCATTGATCGATCGAGCAGGGACATAGTTGAAGGCAAAAGAACGCTTGTAACATGCCATGTTCAGGACACTACATAATGTTGCTAATTTTCGCTTGGGTTGCCATATTTTCAGCGTATAACAGTAAGCGACCGTTGCACTACAGACAAAGATCTAAATACAAAAACAAGGTTAACAGCATTAGCTATAACTGAGACTGAAATACCTAAATAGTCTTGAAAGAACTTTGTGTCGAACTGGTGAGCATTGTGGAATTTACTCATACGTGTAAAAAAACACTTCTTTTCATCATAAGAAAAGAGAAGAGGTGAGGTGGGAGTTGGAAATGGAAATTCTTTTTTCTACCTGGGGACTCTGATACTTGTCTGGATGATAAATCTGTGCCCATTGTCGATATGCTTTTCTGATTTCTTCGTCTGAAGCTAGGGGCGATATGTGTAGAAGAGCATACAGCTCCCCCTCTCTCTCCTTCTCATGTCTTCCATACAGTTCTTCCCCCATCTCCTCTCCTCTCCTCTACTCTCCTCCTGCTCCTTCTCCCCACTTTGTATAACGCTACCCCTAAATAGAGCCGATACGTTAGTTAGTGTTTGGAGTAGCAAAATTCCATCTATCGCATAAAGCTTTCTCTTCTTTTCTTTCCCTAATCAACTATCAATGTGAATGTCTCCCTTAATATTATCACTCCGACATTGCTATACAAATAAAATTTGTCTCAGCAAAATAAGTCTTCTAAGAAATGACGTTTGAAATTAACCTACTATGTGGAGAAAGGGAAAGAAAAATGAAAATGTTAAAAACTCGGCAGCGTCTCCTTAATTTGCTTGCGTTTTAATCCCCATCATTCATATAATTGAAGATATGCACTTGGCCTGATCACCGTGTGATAGCATTTGGATGTAAAATAGTAATGGTGTAAATGTCCATCATCTAAAATTAAATAAATAACTGAAAATATATATTTTTAATATAAATAAATAAAAATTTATATTTTTTAATTAAAACTAAAAGAAATGTGCTTTTAAAATATATGATGTACTGCCCCACATGGGGTGACACGCGGCGAAGGCGTGACAGCTGGCTTGCACTCAGCCGGGGATTAAATGCTGGAGGTCGTCACCATAGCACCCGCATTAAGGATGCAGGACAGCCATAACAGCAGCTCTGCGATGGGAGGACTCCTCCCTCGAGCGACCATTTACGAGCTCGGTAAGTTTGATGTTAAAGGCGGCTATGGGTATTCGAAGTCTAATCATTCATTTTTTCTTGCTCCAGTCTCGGCTCTACTCCGCGTCTGGAGATTCTGGTGTAGTTTCGCGCTCCTCGCGCCCCGGTTCACCATCCTTTCGTGGAGCATTGGTGCGAGTCCTCCTGCTTGTGCTCTCAATTGGCGTGAGTCCTCCTCGCCCCAACATGTGTGTATCTCTTGGCGCGCGCTCTGCAACATGACGAGGAAACGAGGAACGCCTCGCCGTGGCTCTGCTTGGTACGCCCACAAGGCGCAGCGGTGGCGTAAAGAGCACCTTGAACGTGCCCTGGCCATAGCTACTTCACTGTTGAGAAAGAAGGCTCGAGCCGAGAAGAAGGCTCGAGCCGAGAAGAAGGCTCTGCTCTCCACCATCGCCGATAAGGAAACTGGCCGCAGCAGTATGGACACCGTTAAGTTGGAGGACGGCAATGAGAAATTGTACCTGGTTTGCATTGTAGAGGAGGACCCGAATTTGGAGGACCTGACGACAATGGAGGCGCCCTGCGACATAGTGAGATCTGGCAGTGGGGAACGTAAACCCATCTTGGGTTTGGACGTTGATTTTCCTGGTTGCATTGTGGAAGAGGTTCCCTGGCAGGACCTGGAAGCTACGTTGGAGGTGGATGGTGCGAAGGAAAGGGAAGGATGGAGCGAAGGGAAGGATGGCGCGAAGTAAAGGACACCCGACGTCGAAGGTGGTGATCTGCATGGCTTTCTGCATGGTTTTCTCCTCCGTGAGGAGCACCTGTCCTTGGTGTTCGAGCTCCGAGGCCACATGTCTGACCTGGAGCATCGTGCCCTCATCATGGGCCAACGCCTGGACATGCTTCTCGATGCTTACTCTGGCGCTCCAGCTCGACGAAAATGTCCCCTCTGTGCGCAGTCTTTCGCCATCCCGGCCGGGTCCACGTGGAAAACAGAGGAAGGCGACAGGTCACCAGTCACCTAGGTTTTTCATGTTCTCTGGCTCTTTAGTTTTATGTTACTGTTTTATGCTCTTTTAGACTTTAGGCACCTGTCCTGGTTTCCTCCGGGCAGGACGGGTGCCACTAGTTTACAGTGGTTGTTGCACCTATGCTGGTTTCCGGTTTCCGGCAGCATTTTGGGTGACTCAGACTCTTGACTATGTACATTTTGCTACAGTTTTTTGATAATATATTATAGCAGGCTCCCCCCTTTTTTATTTAAAAAAAAAAAAAATATATATAATAAAATTGTTTTAATAAATTAAAATAATGAAAGGTGAAATTTAAAATATAAAAATGAAAAAACAAAAATTAATTATAATAATAGTTTTTAAGTTGAGATGAATCCATATTTATTTAAGATTTAAATAATAGTTTTTAAGTTGAGATGAATCCATATTTATTCAAGATTTAAATATATTTGTATTATGTGCATTCATGAGGTGTAGATCAATTGGTTCGTGTGGGGTTTAGTTCTCATCAAGTCATAGGTTCAAATCTCATATTTATTTAAGATTTAAATATATTTGTGCTATGTGTATCAATGAGGTGTAGATCAATTGTTTTGTGTGGGGTTTAGTTTTCGTTAAGTCATAGGTTCAAATCTCATAGAGATGGGTTGAGGGTGGGAGTCATTTTTGGGTGGAAATTTCACAATTCACCTCTAATTTATTATGTTATGGATGGACATGGCCTTTCAAAGTCTACTTGGAGGGTTGGTTTCTTTTTGTTACATAAGAGTTAATAAAGGCAAATTAGTTGTTAGCCCACCATCTCTTTATAAATATCTAGCTAACCAAGGATTATCAATCTAAGTAAACTCTTGATTTATCTTTTTAGTTTACCTAACAAAGCTAAGAAATCAACTCTCCATCACTTAAAAACCCTTAAGTAATATTAATCATAAGTTTATGAGCAATGTCTGAATGAAAATATTTTTTTTACTTCTTAATCTTAGCTAGCCAACTATTATCTAATTTCTTGCTTCCTGTGATCTCCCACACTCCAAATCCCTTTGTTTGTGTTATAAACATCATTCTTAAGTGATTTGAAATGGATCACTATGTAATTTGTCATCCTTCTTGGTATTTTTCGGAGTGAAGAACCAAAGTTGTGAACTTATATGGGTTATTTTCAGGACTTATTTTGGAATCCATTGGGTAGGGCCAAAATTGAAAATTACATGTTTGAGGCCCGAAAAAAACACTTTTGGGTGAAGAAAATGTATCATTAGTACAACACATTGTCTCGAGGTGTAGTACATGTTGAAAGCTTCAAAATAAACTATCATAGACAAAAAATAAAGTATGTGTTGATTAAGGTTGGTTGTCATTGATGTCAACCCTTGAAGAAAGTCTCGTAGCACAAAGGTTTGGGTAATGGACCCAAGATTGTTTGATGTAAAGATGACTCATTATTGTCTTGTCATGGTTAATAAGAAGTAAAGATGGATGAAATCCAAAGTGGTCCCCTTATGGTGAAAGCCCTCGCGGGAAGACGCTTTGCGGAGTAAGAGAACCCATGCTTAGTTGTGGAATAATGAGATGAAGGACAATGAATTTGTCAAGTAAACTATCCTAGATGGATAGTGCTTGTCATTCCATTTCTGGTGGTATGTGGAACGTCACATAACTCCTCACAGTTAGAGAGTTATGGCCATGAGAAGTTGGAGACCCCAGGTTTGGGTAATGGACCCAAGTTTGTTTGATGGATAACTGTATGAGTTATGATATATTTTTAGATAATACTATTCTATATGGATAGTACATGTCATTCCATTTCTGGTGGTATGTGGAACGTCACATAAATCCTCACGGTTTGAGAGTTGTGGCCTTACGAAGTTGGAGGCCCTCATATGTCATCTAGAAGCCCCAAAAGGTCAAAGTAGTCAAAGTGGCTTAAGAGATTTTAAAAGGTAAACAATAAAGTGAAGTAATGAGTATATTATAATTCAAAGTGAATACAAAATAAATTATTTCAATAATAAATTTAATGGAGAAATTAAAAATGGGTTAACCCTAAAATAAGGAAAGTGGGGCCAAGTGACCAAGAAGATGTTTTTAAGTAAGCTACTTGGAGAGTATAAATAAGAGGCAAGGCTCTCTCATTTTAATCACACTTTAGCATATTGAATATCTATAGGTGTCTGAGGTAACCAATGATATCTAAGCCGAAATTATGAGGGAAGGTGAAGAAAAGAAGGTTGAAATGCAAGGAAGGATAAAAAAAATTGATGGTGCTTTCTAAAGTATGTTATTTACAGGGCATCTCACCATTTTCGCTATAACTTTTTTTCTATAATGATTTAGACCATGAAAATGATATGCCATTGAGAAAACATATCCAAGTATCTGTGGTGTGGGTCATTGTATTTTTGGAGTTACACTCCGTGGAAAATAGGGTTTGTGGCTAGTCCTAAAACTACTCAAAAACAGGTGTTTCGGGTAAAAACGTCATAACTTCTTCATAACAGATCCAAATTCAGTGAAACCAAATGTGTTGGTTAGGGTACAGTCTGTAGTATGCTTTATAATAGTTTCAGATCAATTCAACAAATATTATGTGTAGGGCACGCTCTACAAGGTCACTCTCTAGAATAAGCCAAAATTCAGCAAGGTATGTCATTTTTGCTATAAATCATTTTCTCAGAGGTTCCAAGTAGTGACACCTGGAGGAATTGCATAAAACACACTGAAGAACATTGTGTATCAGTTTCAGATCTTTATACATTACAAGTACAAAGTTATGATTACTTCAAGTTAGGGTTGTTGACTATTCCAAAACTAGGCATGCGAGACTAAAGAAAAGTTTGATGAAAATGTTAGTCTCTTGTTGTTGAAGTTAAGGAAGGTTTGCAGGAATGTGATCATATACACCAGGTCTATTACAGAGCTACAAATCAGATTTGGATGATGATATTGATGAGTCATAGTTGATGAGTAGTTGACACATGATTGGTACATACTTGGTACATGGTTGAGACCAGTAGTTGATGAGTTGGCACATACATGAGGTGTATAGTTGATGATGTTGGTACATATTGATGAGTCATAGTTGATGAGTAGTTGACACATGATTGGTACATACTTGGTACATGGTTGGATGCACTTGTTTATGGTACAAGTTGATTACAGGTTATTTGGTATAGGTTGGTGCATGGTTGATGCACTTGTTTATGGTACAAGTTGATTACAGGTTGAGGCACAAGTTGATACATGGTTGAGATTTATTGGTACAAGTTTACAGCGGTATATCTCACAGTGACAGGTTGATAGTGGTTCCATCATTCTACTTCTACTTTAGGGTGGCAGGACGGGGCAAGGACAGGTGGTTGTAGCCACCTTCCGGTTGTAGCCGAAGAACATAGGGGGTTGTAGCCTCCTTCTGGTTGTAGCCAGAGAATTGGGGAGTTGGAGCTTCCCTCAGGTTGTAGTCTGAGAAACTAGGGGGTTGGAGCCTCCTTCCAATTGCAGCTGGAAAACAAAGGAAGTTGTTGCTTCCAATGAATGTAATTCTTCAAGAGATATAAGAAAAAACATTCTGTGGTTTTCTCTCGATTTGGGTTTCCACGTAAAACACTGGTGTACTGTGTATGTGTATGTTTGTTCATTTGTTCATTGTTTATTTACTCTGCAGTTATTGGATGATAATGCTTCATTGATATAACACTTGGATTATATGGTTAAAAATGATTAAATTGCTATATTATTGATTCACCCCCCCTCTCAGTAATCTGACAATTGGAATCAGAGCAGGTTCCTTCAGAAATCAGTTTAACCACTGAAAGGTAGATCATGGGGAGTAGCAACTCATATAAAAATAGAATACCACAGTTTGATGGACAGAAGTATGTTTTTTGGAGCATAAGAATGAGGACATATATACAGGCACATAGATTTCAAGTTTGGCAATCAATTGTAAATGGATACACAGCACCAGTAGTTCCACCAACAAATAACAAAGCAGTAAAACTCGGTGAGAATAATTCCAAAGCTACAAATGCACTTTTGAATGGTCCTAGTGATACAGTATTTACCAAAGTTGCACACTGTAAATCCGCTAAAGAGATTTGGGAAAAGCTTCAAAATATTTATGAAGGAGATACAAAAGTCAAAGCAACAAAGCTTCAGACTTACATAGGTCAGTTCGAACAACTAAAAATGAAGGAAGATGAAGATATCACAACGTACTTCTTACGAGTCGATGAAACAGTGAATGCAATCATAGGATTGGGAGAAGAAATTGAAGAATCTGTAATTGTTCAAAAGATACTAAGATCTCTTCCTATGAGATTCAACCCTAAGATATCAGCACTAGAAGAAAGATCGGATCTGGACTCAATAAGCATGGACAAACTGCATGGAATCTTCACAGCATATGAAATGAGAACTGAGCAGGAAAATCCAGATGTAAAAGAAGCAGTCTTCAAGGCATCCAAAAGATCAATGCAAAAGAAAAATGAACAATAAGAATATAGCAGCAGTGATGCCTCAGAAGATGATGAAGAAGTGGCCAACTTCGTCAAAAGACTAAACAAGGGAACCAACGGTAGGTATAGAGGTAAGTTCCATTTAATTTGTTTTAATTGTGATGGTATTGTTCATTTTGCTAACAGATGTCCTCATAATAAAAAGAGAAATGATGAAGGTTACTCAAAAGGAAAACACACATATAAAGGCAAAAGAACTACAAAGAAAGTTTTCAAGAAAAGCTTATGCACCAAAGAAGACATCTCATCATCAGATGAAGATGAAGTTAGTGACAATGAGACAGGAAGAGTTTTATTCATGGCAGTAAAAGACTCTGACAAAGAAGACTTCAAAGAAGAATATGAAGAAGTCGAAGAAGAATGTGAAGAAGTCGAAAAAGAAATTGAAGAGGCGGAAGTTGACTATCGATAAGAATTAATGTGTGTCATAGAAGTTATCAGAAAAGAAAAGAAGAAAAACAAGAAACTACAAGCAAAACTAGACAAGAAAAAGGACACTCGAGAACTAGAACAAATGATCACAATATTGAAGGTTCAAATAGAAGAAGACAAAAGAATTGAAGAAGCACTCGAAGAACAACTGGAAGAAAAGGACAATATCATTGGAAACTTGGAAGCAGAGATTGTCACACTAAGAAAGGATATTCAAAAGAAAAATATGCAGAATAGCTCAAAAGTTCTGGATGACATTATCAGCAATAAAAAATCTCATCTTGACAAGTCCGAACTTGGATACAATCAGACAGAAAAGGGATCAAGCTCTAAAACAACAGAGCAAGAAACAAATCCAAAGAGCTATGCAGAAACAATCAAAGAGGATAGGAAGATATACAAAGAAGATTACAGGGACACTCCTCCACCAAGAAGATTCAAATTTTAGAATCAACAACAGACAGATAGGCCTCAAGAAAAAGAAGGATTCATAAGAGCACCTCCTTTCAGAAGATCTTCAACTCCCAAGTATCAAACTATATTTTTTGGTTTATGTTATGCATGTAATAATTTTGGACATAAAGCTGTGAATTGTAGAGCTAACAACAGGAACAGTAACAACTTTGAGAGTTATACACAAAGGGATTATTCAAGGAGACCTAGTGATACACAAAAAAAAAAGTTACAACAGGTTTGAATCTTTGAGCACTAAAGTGGAATGTTACAAATTTAACAATTTTGGACACATGGCCAAGGATTGCAGAATGACAGTCCCTCCTAAAGAACCTCAACAGAATAACAACAGTCACAGACAAGAACCTCGGAAAACGACATGAATAAGAAAGCAAGATCAGTATAACAATAAAGAATGCACAGTCGCTCTACAAGCTAAGCAGAAGAAATACGGTTGGTATGATGATAATGGATGTTCAAAACACATAACAGGTGATAAAGAAAAATTTATTACATTACAAAAAGAAAAAAATGGATCAATCTCCTTTGGAAATGATAATTCATCCAAAATCATTGGAGAAGGCATAGTCTGAATTGGGAACAAGAATGAAAAAAGCACAAAATGTTCTACTGGTAGAAGATATGAAACATAATCTTCTAAGTGTGAGTCAAATGTGTGACCAAGGTCATAAACTTACTTTCGATTCAGAAAAGTGTGAGATAAGAAAAGAAAGTTCAAGGAAATTGGTTGGTACAACTGCAAGAACTTCAAACAACGTATATGTGTTAAGTGAAATTGGAAATGAAAAGTGTTGTCTAGGAAAGGAAGATAAAAGTTGGCTATGGCATAGAAGAATGGGTCACATACATTTTGATAACTTTGTCAAAGTCAGCAAAAGAGAAGCAGTCAGAGAAATGCCCCAAATCACAAAACCAACCAACACTTTATGCAAGCATTGTCAACAAGGAAAGCAAACAAAGATCATGTTCAAATCAAAGGAATATTCAACAACAAGACCATTGGAAATTGTGCACATTGATCTAGTTGGACCAAGTACAACAAAGGGCTTAAAAGGTGAAAAATACTTTATGTTATTAGTTGATGATTATACAAGAATGACTGCAGTTTGCTTTCTCAAGAACAAGTCAGAAGCTTTTGAAAACTTCAAGATCTACAAGGAAATGATTGAAAATGAGATGGATTCAAGAATCAAATGTTTGAGATCTGATAATGGAGTAGAGTTCACTTCAAAGGAATTTATGGACTACTGTAGCAGTCATGGAATAAAAAGACAATTCTCCGTTGTTAGGACACCTCAACAGAATGGAGTTGTTGAAAGAAAGAACATGACAGTACAAGAAATGGCTTGAACAATGCTAATGGATTCCAAATTGACAGATATATTTTGGACACAGGTAGTGCATATAGCAGTTCACATTCAAAACAGAGTAATGCTCATAAACAACACTAATAAAACTCCCTAAGAGCTATGGAAAGGAAGACCAACAAATGTGAAGCACTTCAGAGTTTTTGGAAGCAAATGCTACATCAAAAGAGAAGATGACAGAATGGGAAAGTTTGACTCTCATGTGGACAAAGGAATACTTGTTGGTTACTCAAGTACAACGAGAGCATACAAGTGTTACAATCTAGGATTGAACAAAGTTGTGGAAAATATCAACGTAACAATTGATGAAACAGGCAGACCATAATCAAAGGAAGAAGAAAACAAATCAATGGAACAACTTTTCGAAGAAGAAGATGAAAAATAAGTAGAAGAGGAAGATGAAGATGAAGAGAATCCAACAGAAGCAGAAGAACAAGTTCAGAAAGTATCTCCAAAGACACCTAGCAAATGAGTACAAAAGAATCACCCTTCAAATCAGATTATTGGAAACAAAGATGCAGGAATTGAGACTAGAAGAAAAATTCATTCACCAAAACAAACACACCTAGCACTCTTATCTACAATTGAACCAAATTGTTTTGAAGAAACCACAAAGGATGAATTTTGGAATAAGGCCATGGATGAAGAATTGGATCAAATAGAGAAAAATGACACTTGGGAATTGGTTCCAAGACAAAAGAATAAGAATGTGATCAACACAAAATGGGTTTTCAAGAATAAATTGAATGAAGATGGACAAGTTACAAGGAACAAAGCTAGATTGGTATGTAAAGGATATGCACAGATTGAAGGAATCGAATTTGAAGAGACATTTTCCCCAGTTGCCAGAATGGAAGCAATATGTTTACTTTTAGCTTATGCATGCTCCAAAAATGTTAAAGTATATCAGATGGATGTAAAATCAACTTTTCTTAATAGGGAACTTGAAGAAGAAGTCTACATTGAACAACCAAAAGGATTTCGGTTGTGAGAGAACACATACTATGTATGTAAATTAAAGAAGGTCTTGTATGGTCTAAAACAGGCTCCTAGAGCATGGTACTCCAGACTGGATAAGTATCTGCAGCAGCCAGGGTTCAAAAAAGGAATTGTAGACAACAACCTCTACATCAAGGTAAGTCAAGGTAATATTTTATTAATTGAAGTTTATGTTGATGATATTATTTTTGGTAGTGATGATGACAGGTTAAGCCAAAAATTTGCAAAAGACATGCAGAATGAATTTGAAATGTCGTTACTTGGAGAACTATCCTTTTTTTCTGGGACTTCAGATACGTCAAATCAACCAAGGAATTTTTATTTCTCAAACCAAGTATATCAGAGAAATGCTAAAGAGGTTCGAATGGAAGATTGCAAACCAATTATCACTCCCATGCAAACCAGTTGTAAGTTGAGCAAAGATGATGATTCAAAGTCTACAGATCAGAGGCAATACAGATCAATGATTGGCAGCCTACTATATGTGACAACATCTAGACTAGATGTAAGGCAAGTAGTTAGACATGTGGCACGATTTCAAGCAGCACCAAAGGAATCAAATGTATTAGCAGTAAAGAGAATTTTCAGATATCTCAAACGAACATAAGAGCTTGGATTATGGTATCCAAAATGAAAAGATCTGTCACTTATTGCCTACACAGATGCAGAATGGGTAGGTTGTATTGATCACTGACGAAGCACCGGTGGAGTAGCGTTCTACTTAGGTGAGTGTTTGGTATCATGGCTAAGCAAGAAACAATCATCAATATCTCTATCTATAGCCGAGGCGGAGTATATTGCAGCAGCAGCATGTTGTACACAGGTTCTTTGGATGAAACAAACTTTGATAGATATACAGGTTGAGTATGATGAGCCCATTCCAATATATTGTGATAATATAAGTGCCATTAGTATCTCAAAAAACCCGGTGATGCACTCCAAGATGAAGCACATTCCAATCAAGTATCACTTTCTACGGGAACAAGTGGCAGAAAAGAACAACAGAGTTGAGTATGTGGGCACAAAAGAACAAGTGGCAGACATCTTTACAAAACCACTTCCATCGGAAGCCTTTGAATATCTTCGCCAAATACTTGGAGTTATTTCTACTCCAAAATGAATGCCTTTTGAATGCTTATCTTATATGTCTTCAATGTACACGAGGAAGCACCATAAGAAGACAGTTATGTCATGGGGAGCAGCCCCGGATGGAAAGATATCTTTGCCATTGATGACTAAGGGGGAGAGATTTATCCGATGCAGAGGACAGAGGCATGGTTCTAGGGGGAGAAAATTTATCAGATGTTGAGGACAAAGGCATGGTTCCAGGGGGAGCATGAGTAATATGATTTCAGTATTGCATCAAAGTGTTGCCATCAATGCCAAAGGGGGAGATTGTTGATTAAGGTTGGTTGTCATTGATGTCAACCCTTGAAGAAAGCCCCGTAACACAAAGGTTTGGGTAATGGACCCAAGATTGTTTGATGTAAATATGACTCATTATTGTCTTGTCATGGTTGATAAGAAGTAAAGATGGATGAACTCCAAACTGGTCCCCTTATGGTGAAAACCCTCACAGGAAGACACTTTGTGGAGTAAGAGAACCCATGCTTAATTGTGGAATAATGAGATGAAGGACAATGAATTTGTCAGGTAAACTATCCTAGATGGATAGTGCTTGTCATTCCATTTCTGGTGGTATGTGTAACGTCACATAACTCCTCATAGTTAGAGAGTTATGGCCATGAGAAGTTGAAGACCCCAGGTTTGGGTAATGGACCCAAGTTTGTTTGATGGATAACGGTATGAGTTATGATATATTTTCATATAATACTATTCTATATGGATAGTACATGTCATTCCATTTCTGGTGGTATGTAGAACGTCACATAAATCCTCACGGTTTGAGAGTTATGGCCTTACGAAGTTGGAGGACCCTCATATGTCATCTAGAAGCCCCAAAAGGTCAAAGTAGTCGAAGTGGTATAAGAGATTTTAAAAGGTAAATAATAAAGTGAAGTAATGAGTGTATTATAATTCAAAGTGAATATAAAATAAATTGTTTCAATAATAAATTTAATGGAGAAATTAAAAGTGGGTTAACCCTAAAATAAGGAAAGTGGGGCCAAGTGACCTAGAAGATGTTTTTAAGGAAGCTACTTAGAGAGTATAAATAAGAGGCAAGGCTCTCTCATTTTAATCACACTTGAGCATATTGAATATCTATAGGTGTCTGAGGTAACCAAGGATATATAAGCTTAAATTATGAGGGAAGGTGAAGAAAAGAAGGTCAAAATGCAAGGAAGGATAAATTTTTTTGATGGTGATTTCTAAGGTATGTTATTTACAGGTCATCTCACCATTTTCGCTATAACGTTTTTTCTATAATGATTCAGACCGTGAAATTGCTATGCCAATGAGAAAACATATCCAAGTATCTGTGGTAAAAAATTCAGATTGTGGGTCATTGTATTTTTGGATTCACACTTCGTGGAAAATAGGGTTCGTGGCTAGTCCTAAAACTAGTCAAAAACAAGTGTTTCGGGTAAAAACGTCATAACTTGTTCATAACAGATCCAAATTCAGTGAAACCAAATGTGTTGGTTATGGTACAATCTATTGTATGTTGTGTAACAATTTCAAATCAATTTAAAAAATATTTCATGCAGGGCACGCTCTACAAGGTCGCTCTCTAGAATAAGCCAGAATTCAGCAAGGTATGCCATTTTTGCTATAACTCCTTTTCTGAGAGGTTCCAAGTAGTGACACCTGGAGGAATTGTATAAACACACTGAAGAACATTGTGTATCATTTTCAGATCTTTATACATTACAAGTACAAAGTTATGATTACTTCAAGTTAGGGTTGTTGACTAATCCAAAACTAGGCATGTGAGACTAAAGAAAAGTTTGATGAAAATGCTAGTCTCTTGTTGTTGATGTTAAGGAAGGTTTGCAGGAATGTGATCATATACACCAGGTCTATTATAGAGCTACAAATCATATTTGGATGATGATATTGATGAGTCATAGTTGATGAGTAGTTGACACATTATTAGTACATACTTTGTACATGGTTGAGACAAGTAGTTGATGAGTTGGCACATACATGAGGTGTATAGTTGATGATGTTGGTACATATTGATGAGTCATATTTGATGAGTAGTTGACACATGATTGGTACATACTTGGTACATGGTTGGATGCACTTGTTTATCGTACATGTTGATTACATGTTGATGCATGGTTCAGATTTATTGGTACAGGTTTACAACGGTATATCTCATAGTGACAGGTTGACAGTGGTTTCATCATTCTACTTCTACTTCAGGGTGGCAGGACGAGGCAAGGACAGGTGGTTGTAGCCACCTTCCGGTTGTAGCCGGAGAACATAGGGGGTTGTAGCCTCCTTCTGATTATAGCCAAAGAATTGGGGGGTTGGAGCTTCCCTCAGGTTGTAGCCTGAGAAACTAGGGGGTTGGAGCCTCCTTCCAGTTGCAGCTGGAAAACAAAGGAAGTTGGTGCTTCCAATGAATGCAATTCTTCAAGACATATAAGAAAAAACATTACATGGTTTTCTCTCAATCTGGGTTTCCACGTAAAACACTGGTGTACTGTGTATGTGTATGTTTGTTCATCTGTTCATTGCTTATTTACTCTGCAGTTATCTGATGATAATGCTTCATTGATATAACACTTGGATTATATGGTTAAAAGGATTAAATTGCTCTATTACTGATTCACCCCCCCTCTGAGTAATCCAATAGTATGTATGAAAATGTTATGGCCTCCAGAAGTTGACATGTGCTTTGACCACCACAGTACCAAGTGGATGTTATATCAACTCTCAATACTCACACATGTGGACCTAGTCACATGTGTTATTTCAAGATGATTCTAAAGGGTCCAAAACTCCAACCTTAAATAGGAGTCTAGGGATGCAAAGACCCTAACCCTAACAACAATAATCAAAGGTTGTTAAACAATGCGTCATGAGGGGAGAAAGAGGTTTCAATCTTATTATAGTGAGTTTATGTTCCATAGATGAACATTATATAGGAACAACTCCTTGCATCAACCTATCACAATCCATAGTGTTTATTTGCGTCATAGGAGTCGATCTTCCTTTCTAATTCTTGCATTGTAAATATAAAAAATAAAAGAGCAAGACACGATCTTATTTCTTGTTGGAGCTTCACCTTTGTGGATTTATCCATTGTATACCTTGGTGTTTATCATGTGTTCTTTCCATTACTAGAGTTCGTTCTTATTTTTTTCAATTTTTACTCACAATAAAAAATATATGTTTATGATATTCAAACTTAATCATAAATAATCATTATGTATTAGAGCTAATTTCATTATATTTAAAAAACATTCTAAAATCTAGATTCAAGCAAGATATCCATAACAATTTAAAGAACATTTTTATCCTACCCAAAAAATATATAATCATATATATTATAATTAGTATTTATACTCTTAAGTTATCCCTACTATATAGCTATTATTTATACTCTTAAGTTGTCTTAACCCTTCCAAGGAATATGGTTGTTATTGACTAAAAAAGTTCCTTTCACAAAATTAGATTACTCAACTTTAATAGTGTGATAAATGTTAATTACGTAACGAACCTTAGACCATATTTGTAGTGGCACATTAAAAATATGATTGGGCATCATCCCTTCACAATATACAAGTTGACTCCGTGTTTAGGGATACGCATTATGATTCTTCAAAGAATGGGAAAATAATCTATCCTCCTTTAGCTAATTTGTACCATTCTTTTGAAAACTTCGATGTTGTTTAATTTAAGTGTAGCATATGGATTGCACAGTTTTGACTCACATGCACCTATCCAATAAGGAGGTTAGGGTGTGACCCTATTTTGTGTTGTGTCTATGTGTGACTCACCCAACAATGATATGATATCTCTCTAAACTATCATTTTGTGGTGGACCATCTACCTTGAGTTCCCCCTACTTCAACCTAAACATATGAACTCTTAGAGATGTCTAGCACCTTGATAGGATCTGTGGTTTCCTTCTCTCTCGTGGTGTTTAGCCCTTGGTCACCAATCTGGTTCACTTTGACCCTTAGGGAACTCATTTGGTGTATTTCTTAACTTTATGGGTCAAATCATCCAAGATGTGGATCTCTCTTGGAGACTTATCACAACTATCTTCTTTAGCCTAAGTAGTGTCAAAATCTATAGCAACAAATTCCTAGTGAGTTCCTTCCATACGTCTCTTTGTCTTTTTCAGCGTTAGGACTTCTAGCTCACTAAAGGAATGTATGGTAAATTAACTCTAGATTGTTAGTTTACTTTCCTTTGTCTGTGCAACCTAATCTAAAACCTAAGTGAAGTACCTTAATAATCCACAACCAAAGATTAACATAAGAAAGATCTAAAATCCTAGTTAACCCAGTGGATGTCCCACTATTTTTAATCCTCTCTTTCCTCACCCCGAGTTTTCTTGATTCATCCCTAAAACTGAGCGGTGACTCAACTCTCTTCTCTTTCCCTTTTTAGTAGAGTGTATGTGTGTGTTATGTTGATCTTCCATCCACACCCTCATGCTATGTGTGGTAGCGCAATTCTATTTGTTCACTACATCAAGAAGTTTGAGGGTTAGTTATGAAACTTCCCAAATTGAATGAAATAATGCAATGTTCGACTTCATTTAATCATGGATAATTAGTTTCCAAGTTGGCCTTGTACAAGCACACAATGGAAGTGAGAAGTAGGAATATAATCTTCAAAAATTTGATTGTGTTCTTACTGTTAAAAAATACATGTTAAAAATATGGTTTTGTAATAACTGTTGCAAGAAGCTTATTTTTTACCTAATTTTTAATCAAATCATGAAAAATTCCCTCTTTCACATTTGAAATTGATTTCCAGAAACACGACAAAGTGAAACGTCATCCAATTTTTTGTTGTAGTTTTATTTTATTTTTATATATTTTTTATAAAAAATTATCGAAAAAAATCATGAAATAACTCAACAAAACACTCAAAAAAATTTCAATGCAACATTTATATTTTTGATTATGGAAATGAAAACAAAATTAGTGATGAATAAGTGTACACTATTTCTTATAGGAAAAATAAAATTGCAACAAAAATGCATATGAAAAAAATTAGGAAAAAACATGTTAAAAATATACTAGCAACAAAAAAATTATGAAGAATATTTCACAAAGAAGGTTTATGGGTAAAGATTATGATGGCAAAGTATATTAGTCTAGGATCAATTGAAGAGTGGATTAGGAAAGAATCTAAAGAACGTGGAGGGGCGTCCATACTGTGGAAATCAATAGTAAGGGATTTCCCTCTAATAGGAAAATGGCTAGCTAGAGAATTAGAAGAGGAAACAAGGTAAAAGTGAGAGAGGATCCTTGGTAGGGATGCCAAGGAAATTAGATGTTATATGGTTCTCTACTCAATACCATGTATAACAAGGAGATATACAATTTGGCTAATCTAGATGATGCAAAAGTTAATTCGATATGGAGTCAAGGCTGAAAATCAAGTGTTCATGGCGATATTCAAGGTGAGTTGGTCCAGGGGTGGCAAGTGTGGGTGGAAATATTTATAATCCCAAAGGAAACAAGATCGCCCATTGCGCTTGGGAGCTAGGGAATGTTGATCATTAGGCCAAGCTTCACGTTGATTTAAGCCTAGGAATATTGTCAAAAAATGGGGAACTTGGATTTAGTCGCCCTAGATTAATCAACAAGTGGTTATTAATGAAAGACATCCTTATTATGAACCAATTAGTGAATATGGGTAATTCATGCCTTGAGAAGGATGAAGGGTGGAGCTTCATTCCCCCAATTCAATTGCATATTTCAAGTTATGTTTGTGGCAGTTCCATGCCATTTGGAAGTATGGGATTCAAAGATGTGGGATATACGAATGTTTGAGGATTTTTCTAGGGATATTTAGTAGGTTTTGTGGTGTTGGGTTTACTATGTCTCGGTGATGGTTTCAGTGGTGGCTTTGGTGGTGGCCTTCATACTAGAGCCTTGTCTAGTTCTAGTGGTGGTTGTGTAGGTGGTCTTGGTGGCAAGTCTTGTGTAGACCTTGTTTTCTCTAGTGGGGGTCTTTGCATCTGGAGTTTGGGTGGTGTTGGTTCCTCAGTGTCGTTATGCCCAAGCTGGAAAGAGGATGTGGCAATTATAAAGAGGAGGAGTGCAAAGGTTTTCCAGTGTGGTTGGCGTGAATCACAAGCAAGCGGATCCTTTCTAACGGTGGGAACATCCAACTATTTTAAACTCAGAGAACTAGTAAGGCAAGTTCTAAAATCTTGGCCCTTTCATTATAGTAAATTCGTAGGGGATTTCCAAGTTCATATCAGGAAATGGTCCAAAGGTTCAATATGAAAATCTAAGTGCTTTGTGATTGGGGTAAATTTGGTTGGTTTTGGTTTTATCTGCCTGCATTTGGTCTTCTCTATGATAAGAACTAAGAACCCTACCCTTTGCTTTTCTTGTTGGTTCTAGAATTTCTCTTGAGTTGGAAAAAAATTGGTTTGTGTGTTCTCTTTCTATGAATAATGAAGCTCATAGAGAATTTTGATGAATTCTCCATCGTTTTGAGGAGATCTCTCTGGCTAAAAGTGGTGCATTGTTTGTAATTTCCTTAGAAATTTTTGAATTGGAGAAGGCTTGCTCCACCAATAGTGCCAAATATCATTAACATTCTTCTACTTTAGAAATGGGGAGTTGACTCTTTGGAAATGGAATGCAATAGACTCAGTAGATTGCTTCTTTCTTGGTATGTGGAAAATATTTCAATGGCATCTAATAACCAAAGAACAAAAATTTAGGCCAAGTAGTTCATAAGGAAGAAGAATTGGTCCACCAGCTTCATGATCCTATGGAAACAAAGGTCTTAGCTCACCTCAATCCGTAGAGGGGTCGAAAGAAAAAGGAAACATTCGGCCATGCCATATTTAGTATGTATTATCAAGTTATATGTTTTTTATGTACATATGTAAGATTGGCCACCTACATGCCAACTTGGAACTCATGTTTTGTTAAGACTCTCAAGATTCTAGATGTAAGCTCTAATTAACATGTAGTTTTGTGGGAATTTGATGTGTCAAAAGAATGTAATATGTTACTATCCTTAACACAACTCTTTTTTTAATGAATATAAAATTATGTTTCAGTCTAAAAAAAAGGTGAGTTGGCTAATGAAAGGAATCGGTACATTCATAATCTCAAACTAAGTGGAATAAAATTGAAAGAAGAAGATGACATGCTTATTTGGTAAAAAACCAAAGCATTAAGGACATTTACTTAGTTGGGCTATGAGGCAAGGTAAAATAAGAAGTGGAGGGTAATAAGGTATGGTGGTGGATATACATCTTGAAGTTAAAATCCCACCTAAAAGCCAAAATATTTTGTTTAGTTAGCCATTTCCAATAGAATTCTTACATGAAACAACTTCCAAAAAAGGTCATGGGTGGGACCAAGTGGGTGTATATTATGCAAAAGCAATGAAGAAATAGTTGATCATCTATTTGTCCCATGTCCATTTAAAAAGGAAGTTTGGAGAGAAGCATTGAAGCTAGACAATGGAGATTGAAAATGGGAAGGAGACAATCCCTTAGGTTGTTTTGAGAGTTGGAGTAAAAATAAAACAGTAAAAGAGCATATAGTTTTTCTTGCACAATAGCTTGGGTGATATGGTTAATAAGGACTAAGATGACCTTTAAGGGTAAAGATATAATTCCCATCCAAGTTTGTTTTGCAATCAAATATGTATGCAGTGGCATAATGTATCCATTTAAGGAAAATATAAGAAGATTGATCCTCTAACGAGACATTGATCATTCCAAACTTTGGGGATACTTCGATAGAGCTTACCATTATTCCATGGGGGTTTTTGTCTAAGGTGGTATAATATTCATGTCCAAAAATCACTTTATAAATTTTAAAGTAGCAATGGGTCATGGAATAGACATTAAAGTTAAGATGTGTGCCTTGTGAATTTTATCCAAATTGGTCACTGGTAGAGGATTAATAAGCCTTCAGGTTTTTGGAAATAATAAATTAGTTATATAATGGGTAATAGGGAAGATTAAATTGGAAGACCTGTTGTTGGGTCCAATTACGGAAAAAATCATGGTAGTCCATAGAAACTCCAAAAATATAACATTCAATCATGTTTATAGAGAAGTAAATTAGCAAGTAGATGAATTATTGAAGGACGCTTTACTCCTCATAGAAGGTTATTTGATCATAGTTGAGACAAATGAAGGTGGCTCTTTTCTAGTTGTGACTACTTTCCTAATTTGAAGTTAATGGATTCAAGAAGGCTGAGCATATTTGTTTCTGGTTGAACTGTTATTTGTCTATTCTACTATAATTTTGAGAATGGCTTAAAGCCATTTTTTCCAAAATGTATGTAAGTGGATTGTTGTAGATTTAGGCTGAAGGAAGCACCTTTTAAGCTCTCTTTTTTCTGGTTGATTAATAGAGTGACTATGTCCTCTAAAGTGTCGATGAGAGAGTCTAAAATGTGTATTTTGATTTCATCTCAAAATATAGAATATATTGTTTTTTTCCTTGGAAAAGGGACTACATAGAACTTTGAATAAAAATCTTATAATTTGTGTTATGAAATTTTGATAAAAATACACAAGGGAATTATAAAAAGAAAATTAGAACTAAAATAAAATAAAATAAAAATATCAATAATAATTAATGTTACATAAGATTATATTTCGAGTTAGCCCGATGGGTTAGCTCAAGTCGATGAGTGTCGTTGTTTGCTCGAATGAGGTTCTAGGGTCAAATCCCCGGCTAGGAGCATGTTTAGGGCCTCACTTTATGTCCCCACCGGGTTAGGCCCGTAATCAGGCCTAACTATCTACCTCGTTTACCATCCACAAAATGTGGGGAAGTACTCAGAGGTTTCTCGTGCTATATTCTTAGGAAAAAAAAAAGATTATATTTTGAGTGACAAATAAAAATTGTTATAATTTGTGTTATGAAATTTTGATAAAAATACACAAGGAAATTATAAAAAGCAAATTAGAACTAAAATAACAATAACAATAATAATTAATGTTACATATGATTATATTTCGAGTGAAATAAAAATGTTTACATAAGATTATATTCTTCATTCTTCTTATGATTTTGCAATGTTAATGATTAATATATGCAATTCCATCAATCCAGAATGACTCTTGCTATATTTTAAGCAAAACATGTCAGTTTTTCTTTGCATTATTTCTCTTCTAATAGTTTTAACACCGTGTAAACATGTTGTACATGTTATTCCCATGATTTGTTATAGATTACTATATCATCAAAAAATACTATCACAAATTTTATGAGTAAGGGTTTGAAAATAGAATTCAACAAGCTTTGAAATGTTGAAGGTGCATTAGTAATGATTCAGGTGGATACTGGTGGCCACCCACCTATTCCACTAATTCAGAATGGTTCCACATCTTGGCAGTTTTTCTAAAGTTTTTTGGGTCCCAAACTTCCAGGGTCATTTTGAGGCCCTAAATGACGGGTTTTTTTTTTTCTTTTGGTCGCGGAAAGGCTTAACACTCGACCAAAGATAGATGTTGATCCATGGAGAATGTGTACTTCTCGTCTAGACCTTTCCAATGGGCTATCGAGCACCCCAAACATATATCGTATGCAAAAGTTATGCCCTCGGGAAGTTGACGTATCAACTAACCACATCGGGGCCCACAAACCTTTTGGCCTTTCATCTTATGGGGTTATGGTTTTGGATGTTTGGGGTTTTCTGATCGACGCTTTGTGTTAAAATGCCTTTTCGGCCTCTTTGTAATCAACTTCTTGCAAATGAGCGTAGCCGACACATCTCTCTCTTCGAGGATAAGCTACCACCATTCTAGTTGGCTTGTGTGCTTTGCATTTTACAGTCTTTTGTATTCCAAATAGTCATTAATAGAATATGAGTTTAACAATATTACTGTGTTTCCTGCAATATCCTTCTGTGGTTCCTTGTTATATCTCTTCCTTCATGTTGTTCTCAATATAATATGGATCAATGGTATCAAAGCAATATGCTCTTTGTTGTTTATATGTGCATGTCCCCGAGAGAGATGACAGAGCAGGGGATCCTATCAAATTGTTGCTCGAGGAATCCCTCATGCAATACAGGAACGAGATGATGAAAAATATTGCCTAGATCCTTCAATGGTTGCCAACAACAACAAAGTCACCTTCAACTAGTAGTCACTTTAGAGGTGCGACGCCCTTTAAGGTACAAGTTAACTTTGATATTCCTTTATTTGAATGTTAAATAGACGTTGATGCTTTGGAAAAATGGTTAAGTCTGCTAAAGGATTATTTATTTTTCCAAAAAAAATCCAACAAAAAAAAAATCACCTTCGCACTCCTTAAAGCCCTTGCCCATGTTAGATATTGGTGGGAGATGTACCGTGAGAACCATGTCAGAGATGAGTCTGCAATTTTTGGGCCAAGACTCACTTGGGTGGATTTTGTTGATGCCCTCAAGAAGCCATACTACCCTATTGGAAACTATGATGACCAGTACACAATATGGACAACTCTACGTCAAGAGAGAGACTAGACGATGCTGGAGTACACCAACATCTTCCATACCTTGCAAACAAATCTAGGTATTAAAGACTCTAAGTAGCACCTGGTTCTGAAGTATTGCAGTGGCCTACATAGGTACATCCAAATAGATATGGAGTTCTTAGACATCTCTTCACTAGGAGATGCTTACAAATATGTTGTCAATATCGAGCAAAAGTTCAAGCAAAAGAATAAGTAGGATTTCAGTTATGTAAACCCATCACAACAGAAGCACGGTAAAGGTGGCCCTAACTCCTAGATCAAAGTACAGAACAAGGATGGACAACCTCGGGACAACTATTCCAAGCCACGAGTAAAGAATGGTAACGGGAAGTTGAAGAAGGACACTAGAAAGTGGTGTGAGTTCCACAAGATCCCTTGGCACAACCATGATGAATGTTGCTCCTAACAGTCATTGTTGGCTCAGATGAAAACCTAAGAGTCAAATGTCAACTCAAACTCTTATTCAAAACTAGATAAGGGAAAATGGATCATTGATGCAGGACCTAATGTGAAAATCGCTACCATAAAGGTGCAACCAGAGGAATCAAAGGAGCATGAAGAAGGGGAGTGCCTCTTCCACTCACAGATGTGGGTGAAGGGGACTCCACTCCATTTCATTGTTGACAATGGTAGCAAAAGAACCTAAGCTCATAAGAGGTCGTCAGGAGGTTGAACCTAACAACGACGTCGCACCCTCAACCACACACCATTGGTTGGCTCAGCTAGGGATGAGACATCCACATCAGCCATCAATGTTGCCTGAAATATGGCATCAAACCCTTTAAAGATGAGGTATTGTGTGATGTTTCCCCCCCTTGAAGTTTTTGATGTTCTTTTGGGACAACCATATATGTGGAAGCGTCATGTTTTTTATGAATCTAGGCCTTGTAGTGTCGTTATTAATTTGGGAGGTCGAATCTATAGGGTACCAGAGGCAGTCCCAAATACTACGGTCTCTTTGATCTCTGCAAAGCAATGTAGAAGGGTGGTCTCTCAGACTGGAAGATTTTTCCTCTTTACGGCTAGGTCGAAAGGTGAAAGGAAGGTCACTGCAAACACCAAAACCTTTGGACGAGGTCTCTCTACACAACAGAAGAAGGTGGACAAGATAGTAGAAGATCACAAAGACATTTTTACCTCACTTAGTGGGGTGCCTTTGCACTGTCGGGTAAAGAACTCAATTGATTTGACACCTGGTGTTCCTTTACCTAACGACCATGTGTCTGTGCACTCTATTACAGAGAATGAAGAAATAAAACACCATATCTAAGAACTAATTCTGAAGGGCCACATTAGACCAAGCTCCTCACCTCACAGGAGCCCAATTATTCTGATACATAAGAAGGACAGGACATGACAACTTTGTATTGTTTACAGAGCCCTGAATAAGATCACCATAAAAAACCAGTACCCAATCCCTCAGATCGATGATCTTCTAGATCAACTCAAGGGCGTTGAATTTTTTAGTAAGATTGATCTGAAGTCTGGTTACCAACATGCGTCGATTGAGAAAACTAATGTATGGTAGACAACCTTCAAATCTAAAGAAGGTCTCTTCAGGTGGATGGTCATGCCTTTCAGCTTGATTGATGCCCTGACCATATTCATGTGGATGATGGATGATATATTGCAACCATTCACAAACTCCTTTGTGGTCATATATCTAGATGACATGCCCATCTTTAGAAAAACCTGGGAGGAACATTTGAAGCACATTCAATAGGTCTTGGGCACCCTGTGACATCATAATTTATATGCCAATATGGAGAAGTGTTCCTTCAACATGCATAGAATTAAATATTTGGGATACATCATGGATGAGAAGGGTGTGCATGTGGATCCATCCAAGATCCAAGTCATCTTCAATTGGTTGGCCACGAAGACAATGACCGAGCTTCGTATTTTCTTTGGCCTTGCCAACTTTTATTGCAGGTTTGTGTTGGGGTTCTCTCATATCGCTTAGGCCCTAAGGCATGTGACCAAGGGTGGAGTTAATTCCAGGTTTGTTTGGGCCACGTCACAACATAAAGCATTCAAGGATTTGAAATCCCGCCTCTGCTCAACACTAGTTCTTATTTTTCCAGACCTGCAACAACCATTTGAGATTGAGACAAATGCTTCAGATTATGCTATTGATGCAATCCTCACATAGCATGGGAATCTAGTGGCCTATCATAGTGAAACACAATATGTTGTTGTTCACAGATACCCCATCTATGACAAAGAGATGTACTCCATTGTGCAAGCATGTCGATAGTGGAAGCATTACATTATAGGAAAGGAGACAACCATCCACAATGATCACAGGCCTTTGCAATTCATGCAAACATAAGGGAAGTTACATAATTATTGCCATTAGAAGTGGTCCACGTACCTACAAAAATTCCACTTGAACATCAAGTACAAGAAGGGAAGCACCGACCATGTTGCAAGCTGCCTTAGTGGACCCCCGGTTGTGGTGCTAACCACAATTCTTAACTCCTTTGGGCATGAGACCTCCAGGTGGCCACAATTATACAAAAATGACTCTGACTTTATTGATACATATCAAACATTGAGTGTAAACAAAACAATTCCATACTTTCATCTCCATGATGGACTGCTATGGCATCTAAGCCATCTTTGTGTTACTTTAAGTGAGCGTGAAAAGGTGATTTGGGAATCTCATTACAGATGGGTGGCAAGACACTTTGGCGTGGAAAAACCAGTGGCAGTATTGCAAAAACATTTTTATTGTGTGAAGCTTCAACAATATGTTTGCAATTATATTAAATCATGCATTGCCTAGGCCATTTCCAAACCCGCCATCAAGAAATAGGGGCTATACACCCCTATGCCTACTCCTGATAGGCCTTGAGAGTCCATCTCCATGGATTATATGTCCTGCAAGAAGAGTATCACAGTTGAGGCCATCACTAACTACATAGCTACAATATAGCCCTCCACATCTCTATTGGCCACATCCCTTTCCAGGTGTGCTTCGGGTTCCAACCTTATATCCCATTGTAACTGCATAGGAAGAGTCCTCCCATGTTTAGATCGAGATTGATAGAGCAACCAAATTTTTGAATGGATCCAACACATCCAACACATTCAACAACTAGTTCATGATATTTTTCAGAAAGCCAACTATGAGTACAAGCAGCGCTACGATCAACATCGAGTACCACAAAAGTTTTAGGTGGGAGATAAGTACGTGATCCAAATGGATCCAGGAAGGCCTAAAAATCGAAGTTCTCGGAATCGGATGAAACTAACACCATTCCGTCGGGCTCGTCGTGCTGATTCCGACCATATATTTTTTTTTTCGAAAATGGACACCGTATGTAAAAATTATCGCGTTCTAATCGATTTCCCAAACATGCAAAAAAAGTCAAAGTCAACAGTCAACATGTCGTATTGTTGATGTTAGCAGTACGTCACGATGATGTCATGATGACATCAGCAGGGACACGTGGAAACACCAGAGGCTGACATGTGGCAGGTAGATTTAGCATTTTCAGGCTGAGTTGGCACGATATGGATCTTGACACGTGGCATTGTACGAAAGTGACACTTGGTTGTTCGGACGCTGACATGGCAACATGTGGTAGACTTTGGGTATGACATGTGGCTATACGGACGTGACATGACACTAGTGGCAGCATGACACATGGCTGGTACGACAGTGACATGAGATCATCCGGGTGAGACACGCGACAGGGACAATAGTGATGTGGCACTACTGACTGAGCAGTTGAATGTGTTGGTGACTGGACTGAATGGTCCAATCATAGGGTGACACGTGGCCCAATCAGAGGGCATCACGTGGCACCCCGAATTTGGCCAATGTTGTATAGGACAAAAATTTGTTACACTCCGTAGGATTCGAGCTCGAGACCTCTAGGCATGCCAACGACCCCACTAAACTCGCCAACCATTTGGGCTACGTGTTGCTTGTTTTGACAAGTGGCAAGAATTAAATTTTTTTGATATGTTGTGGGCGTTTGAGATTAAAGCTCGGTCGGTGGGGGCTAGCCTGGCCGACTAGGGCCACATGTCACTCCCATAAAACCAAGAGTTGGAGCAAGGCGCGGGCTAAGGTGGCTAACACCTGGTCACATGGTATTTGCACAGAACTAGGGGCTAAGCGTCAGGGATATAGCGCCAACACATGGTCATATGGCACTTCCCACGTGACCGGGGAGCTCGGGAAAAAGGGATTGGCACAATTTTTTTTGCCAAGTGGGGTTTTTTTCCTAAAGTTTGGATATTTTTGTTGATTTAAGCCTGATTTTTGTGGATTTTGGCCTTTTTTGGAGGATCTGGAGCCCTTTTTGAGGAAAAATCTTGGGGGGTGTTGACGATTAAAATCGTAACGATGAATTATGCCCGCAAAGTATTGCTAAGGTCCTATTATTTAACTATGCTAATAATATAATACTAGTAGGTGGGACCCCCTTGTAGACTAGAGGCGCAAGGATAGACATATCACACATGTTTTTTGTTGTCGTTTCGATGTTTCCTACACAGTCCTACATTGTTGACAATGCAGTCTTGGTTTCATTTTGACATGGTAACAAGTGGATTACGCATTTTTTTGGAATGTTTTTTGCTATCCAAAACATTTTTTATGGTTATGAGGAGCATGTTATTTACAGTGCTATGATTTAACCATGTCACTAATCATTGCGATCGATTACCTAGCCACATATATGCAAGAGATATATTAGTGATATCATAATCAAAACAAAGAAAGAAAAACCTATGGAAAAAAATCCTAAAGGGAAAGGAGTTATATGTTGAGCTATGATAAAGGATTATGTGCAAATGGAAAAGTTCGAAGGGTATTAGTGTTAGTCCTAACTATTACGTTATTGTTGGTTAGTAGACTATGCAAATTTCATTAGATTTAAATGGGGCACATATAACATTGCAATATGTATTATGGAATGGAATTATGGCAAGGGTTAACGTGTAAATGATTTGAGTGGTGCACTATGCAATGGATATCGTCGCATATTTCAAATAGTTTGGCATTGAATACATGGTTTAATTGATTGGTGAACGTAATGCTTGTTGGGTTGTCTCGTACTTCGAATTGAATAGGCCAGGTGATGGAAGCGACATGCATTTACTGCATGTCACTCCATATTCCCCCTATCGGTCATCACCCTAGCATTGTTCCTTTGTTGCATTTTTCGATCTGTTGGTTGTGAAGCTCCACATTTCAGGCTCTTGGAAGGAAGAAGGCTCGGCCAACTCACCATTTAAGCGTTTTGCTATAGGTATGATTCTTTTTCTCTCCATCCATGAGGGGTATGCTTCTTTTTCTCTCCATCCATGAGGTATTCTCTATTGTATGAACAAATGATGGCTCAGTGATGCTTGGATTCTGTGTGTTCTTGAGAATTTTGACTGTGTATATGTGTGTTATATCTCTCTATGATGACTGTAAAATGTTTCGGATTGCAAGCAAAAGAATTGGGTTTTTAAGTTGTGCATTGATTGGTTGCTCGGTCAGTTTAATATTGTGATGGGTCTCTATGGAACAATGAGTGAATGGTGGTGCATATGGCTCTGCGTTGATGATGGAGGGTTTCGTTCTATGTATTACCATCGGTTGTTTCGTTCCCTCACAGTCATGATTGTAACCCTTACCTAGCCACAGAGGGATTGCCAACAGTTGCTGTGTTATTTCTTTGAACTCCGAGTCATGGTCGTTGGCCCATTCTTATTGTCTTTTCACTAAAGTATCCCAAGACCCAGTCTTGGGTGTCCCTAACATTAATATATGTCTATATGGTTGTGGGTTGATACAAGTTATATCTCAACGTTATGTCAAAAGGATGTATGCGTCCTCACTGGTGTTGTTGTCAGGTTGTTTGACTCTTAAGTAATTGGATAGAGATGTTATATCTCTGTGTTTTATTTTAATAACTGCCACTATTCAATTAAATTTCACGTATCCTTTGCAAGTGTTAAACGCACTATGTTCACTGGTTATTTTACCCTACCTGTCTTTTCTCTCCTCAGTGGTTAATTATTGGGTTCGTTGCACAGACTGGGAGTAATAAGAAGACTGTGTGGCTCACTGTTGTGTATTTTTCGGAAGGTATTTTTACCTGTGGTTGATTAGTCTCAAAATACCTCTAGCTCTTTGTGCTATTGCTAAAAGATGAACGCGCTCTTGATTGTCTCCCTGCATTTGTTTTTTACAAAGCTCGATTTAGATTCCAACTGTCTTTGCTCTTTTCGGGCACCTTTTGGGTGGTCAATTATTGGTTTATCTATGAAATGGTTATGGAGGTTTTTCGTCGAGTCTTTGTCTCGTCCTTCTATGATAAAATTGGTTGAACAATTACAAATGGAAACATGCACTTGTATACAGTCGAGAGCTGTTTTCTTTTCATTATGGTTTCACTCACTGTGTTTTACCAACGTGGTTTTGATTGCATATGGAGACACCCGTGTGGTTCTTGTTAGGCCCACTAAGGGTTATGGCCAGTTTTAAAAATGATGCCCGTGTGTAATTGGTTATGTTCGCTTCATATATATTATTGGATCATCGTACAAATTATCAATGGTTTTAAAAGGAAGTTATATCCACAGTGATAAGACTCGGGTTTTATGTTTTGGTTGACTGTGTGTAATCATTCATATTTTGGAAGTATGTTCGTATTTGAAAAAAAGACATGTGTATATTTTAATTAGGTCCGATTATAAATTGGTAGACAGGGAATGTTGATTATTATCGTGATGCTTTATGGATAATCAGGGAGAAATTCCGAGGAATTTAAATATTGGAACAACAAACAGTTTGGTACACTATTGAGAAACAATGAATGTTGGTGCTTTTTGGATTGATTTTAATACAAAGTTATGATTATTGATTACTTAATTTGTGTTGGATTCTTGAGGTCGAGTAGAACACAACCAGACTAGTTTGTAATCCATTTGATACATTTTTGATGTAGCTTTGCAGCATTGCAGATTAATAAGAAAGACTCCCCCACTGAGACATAGGCCCAGAGACTTAGGCAACCTTGTCAAACTCCATTAACAATCTTGGTGTTATGGTTTGTTGTTCTTAATGTTTACTTTCTGTTATGTATTCTTTATGATGGTTGCAACATTCTTTCATTAATGTCTTCTTCCTCACTTAAATTTTTGAATGGTAATTTAACACATGCTTAAAACTCAACCAAGTCTTTAAAATTTCATTTTTGGATCGAGTGGTATTAGAGCAGGTTGACAATTGGTTGTTTGAGTTTGCATGATTACCAGGGAAAAGATAAGTCATGGTGAAGGTGAGCTTGTAGAAGGAGACCCTGAGATTGGATCGAGAAAGAGGGCATCTCAAAGTGAGAAGATGGCATCTAAAGAAGGAATGTCTCAGAACATGATAGAGTTTCAAAAGACTTTCTTCGCCATGTCAGATATCGTAGAGGTCTTATATGATGATTTCTTGGAACAAAAGAGGCCTTTTCAAGGGGAATCGTCAAAACAAGACAAAAGTGAAGAAGGAGAGGACCCTCCTAAACCTCCTCCTTCATCTCCATCATCTTCTTCTTCTTAAAGTACAAGTTCAACTTCTACCACAAGAAAACATTCTCATAAACATAAGCATGATATGCCATTACTTAAGCTTGCTGTAAAATTCGAATTGCCCATGTATGATGGGGAAGTCAATGATGAGAGGCTTGATAACTAGGTAAGACAGATGGAAGTTTATTGTAGTGTGCAACAAATCAAAGATGAGGCAAGCCAAATCAAATTGTCATCGCTTCGTCTTGCAGGCACAACACTCATCTGGTGGAAGAGTAAGTTGCAACATGGTACTCAACAAGTTGGTAATGTATTTCCATCATGGCAAGATTTTGTTTTTGCACTTAGAAAGCAGTTTTATCCTTTGGGTTATAAGGAAAAGTCTTTAATTGAATGGAAAAGTCTTAAACTAAGAAAAGGACAAGTGATGCAATAATAGACAGATGAATTTTGTAAGATGGCATTAATGTTAAATATTCCATTACATACAAAATAAACTATTATGAAGTATATAGGATGTTTACCTGCACATATTCGTAACACTATATTTATGTTTGGACCTACTAATCTTGATGAGGTTTATGTTCAAGCAATGTATATTGAAGCACGAAAAACAAGATTTGGTGTATCAGGGGAATCATCTTCAAGGAAAGAAGACAAAAGAAAGGGGAATGGAAATAAAGCAAATTCAATGACAGTGAAGGAAGAGAAGCTCTCTTGCAAGCATTGCAAGAAAGAAGGGCATGATGATGACCATTGATGGAAATTGCACCTAGAGAAGAGATCGAAGTGGTTCAAAGAGGGGAAAGAGAGGCAAACAGCTGCAACAACAACACAACCAACAGATTTGGGGTATGATTCAATTGATGAAACTAAGATCACAACAATTGGTTTGTCAGGTAAAATTAGTGATGGATATGATTCTAGAAGTAAATTGTTTCATATAAGGGTCATAATGAAACATACTAAGATCGATACATTGATAGATAGTGGATCTCAATCTAACTTAATTTCAGAGGAAGTGGTTAAGAAATTGGGATTAAACACTACGATGCATCACAAACCCTATTCACTTAATTGGATAAGCAAAGATCACAAATTGCCCATAACAAAACAATGTACCATAAAGTTTGCAATTACATCTAAATATTTGGATGAAGTAAGATGTGATGTGGTGCCGCTAGAAACATGTGAAATGGTCTTAGGAAGCCCTTATTTATATGATCGCAAAGCAATCTTCTTCAGGGAACATAATCAATAATACTTAACTAAAGAAGGCAATGAATATGTTGTACATGCTCATCACATAAAAGCAAACCAATCTCTTCAAACAATGGAACAATTAAGGAAGGCAACTTATGCAACACACCTATTAAAGCAATTAATGTTAAGCATGAACATGAGATGATTGTAGGATGGGAATTCAATCATACTTTGCTTCAAGATAAGTTAATATCATGCAACCACGTCAAACATATTGGTTCATTTGTAGTGATATTTCTGATGTTATCGTTGCTAATGTTTTCTACATGGATGGTAGTGGATTCAGTAAGATGTGAACGAGTTCAAGTGGCTAACAATATGCTTTCAGTTGTCATGGTTATTATGCAATTGATTATGATGCGACAAGTGCACAGGACATAGTTTAAAAACAAAGGACAAGTGGGGAGGCCTACCCTGCACTTGATGACTAGTTAATATCCTTTTGGAGGACCAAAAGGTCTTAGTGGGGAGGCGTGATCCAAATGGATCCAAGAGGGCCTAAAAATCAAAGTTCTTGGAATCAGACTAAACCAATGCCATTGCGCCGGTTTCTTCACGTCGATTCCAACCATATATTTTTATTTGAAAATGGACACCCTATGTGAAAGTTATCGTGTTTTGATCAATTTCATAAACATGCAAAAAAGTCAAAGTCAACAGGTCGTACCAGTACATCAACATGACGTCATGATGATGTCAGCAGGGACACATGGAAACACCAGAGGTTGACATGTGGCAGGCAGATTTGGCATTTTCAGGCTGAGTTGGCACGGTACAGATTTTGAGACGTGGCACTGTATGTAAGTGACACGTGGTCATACGAAAGTTGATGTGGCAACATGTGGCAGACTCTGGGTACGACATGTGGCTATACGGACGCGATGTGGCACCACCGATAGAACAATGACATGACATCATTCGACTAAGACACGTGGCAGGTACGACAGTGACGTGGCACTGTTGACTGGGCAACTGAGTGTGTTGGTGACTAGACTGTACGGTCCAATCATAGGGTGACATGTGGCCCAATTAGATGGCACCAAATGGCACCCTGGATTTGGCCAATGTTGGCTAGGAAAAAAATTTGTTACACTCTGTAGGACTCAAGCTCGAGACTTCCGGGCATGCCAACGACCCCACCAAACTCTCTAACCATTTGGGCTACCTGCTACTTGTTTTGACAAGTGGCAAGAATTAAATTTAAATTGATATGTGGCAGATGGTTGGGGTTAAAGCCCAGTCAACGAGAGATAGCCCGATCGACCAGGGACACATGTCACTCCCATAGAACTAGGAGCTGGAGCAGGGCGCAAGCTAAGGTGGCTAACACCTGGCCACATGGAATTTGCACAGAACTAGGGGATAAGCGCCAGAGATATAATGCCAGGACACTGCCATATGGCACTTCCCATGCGACCAAGAGCTTGGAAAAAAGGGGTTGTCACAAATATTTTTTGCCAAGTGGGTTTTGTTTTCCTAAAGTTTGGATCTTTTTGCTGATATAAGCCTGATTTTTGTGGATTTTGGCCTTTTTGGAGGATCTGGAGCCCTTTTGAGGCCAGATCTTGGGGGGAAGTTGGGAGATGACCCCCAACTCCAAATAAACAAAACAAATAGAGGTTTTTGACAGCACGAGGAGGTTCAGAACAACGTAATGTTGAAGAGTTTGGAAGCTTATGACATTTTTATGCAGGGAAGCCATTGAGGAAGCCAATTTTGGAAGCCATTTCCGGGAGCTACGCTCAACCTTTTTTAGTGTTTTCAGTTGTGTTGGATTCTTGAGGTTGAGAAGAACACAACCATACCAGTTTGTAATCCATTTGATGCATTTATGGTGTAGCTTTGAAACATTGAAGATTAATAAGAAAGCCTCCCCCACTGAGACATAGGCCTAGAGACGTAGGCAACCTTGTCGAACTCCATTAACAATCTTGGCGTTATGGTCTGTTGTTCTTAATGTTTACTTTCTATTAATTATTCTTATGATGGCTGCAAAATTCTGTCATTAAGATCTCCTTCCTCATTTAATTTTTTGAATGGTAATTTAACACATGCTTAAAACTCAACCAAGTCTTTAAGAGATCATTTTCGGATCAATATGGTTGCATTTGTAGAAAGAGCGCCTCACAGGACCCCATTAGAATCTCCACACACTCTAATACAAGCCTTACACCATCACCAAGTTTGTGGGTGAGAATGCTTTTGAATTATGTATTACCCATTTCCTTGGCTTGCACCTCGTATTTAATGTGGAACTGCTTCTACCATATTTTCCACCTCTCCTGGACACTTTGAACATGGTCGAGCACTTGGGCCCCTACAAAAGTCAATTATAACTGCATTGAACATGTGACAGTTGATTAATCATGGACACAAAGACGAAGGGAACCCGCCAGTAGAACATCCAACTTTATCAAGTCATCAAAGCAGGGCAACTTCTTCACCAGGGAAAGTGGCTCACCAGGAGTCATATTCAACAGAAGTTTCCCCATTTAATGGAGGAAATTGATGCAAATGGGACCATTGCTTCCTAATGGGGGAATACTGATGTAGGTTGATACTGGTGGCCACCTACATGTTCCAATAATTCATAATTGTTCCACATCTCGACAATTTTTCTATAGTTTTTTTGGGTCCCAAACTTCTGGGGCCATTTTGAGGCCCTAAACAATGTTTTTTTGACACACAAGTGCCTACAATGCAAATAAAACAGATGCTAGGTTGAGAAGAATGTCTACTTCTTGGATAGACCTTTTCAACAGGCTACTAAGTGCCCCAAAAACGGAGATCATATGCAAAATTTACGCCCCCAAAAAGTTGACGTATCAACTAACCACATCGAGGCCCACAAATCTTTTGGCGTTTCATCTTCTGTGGTTAGGGTTTTGGATGTTTATGGTTTTATCATTGATACTTGATGTTAACAGGCCTTTTCGGTCTCTTTGAAATCAACTTATTGCGAATAAGCGTAGACGACACATCTCTCTCTTCATGGATAAGCTACCACCATTCTAGCTAGCTTATGTGCTTTGCATTTTACAATCTTTTGTATTCTAGACAGCATTAATAGAATTTGAGTTTAATTGTATTATTGTGTTTCTTGCAATATCCTTGTGTGTTTCCTTGTTATATCTTTTCATTCATGTCATTCTCAATATAATCTGGATCAAGTAAGGCCAAATAACATCACCAAAAACTCACAATGACCTTCATGTGTTCTAAAGGTTGTTTTGGGAATGTCTTCTTGCCTCATTCTTTTTTGATGATATCCAAAGCAAAGATCCAACTTAGTAAAAAAAATTACTACTTGGAATTCATCTGATAATTTATCAATGAAAGGAATAGGAAACTCATCTTTAATGGTCATTTTGTTGAGTTGTCTATAATCTGGACACATACACCATGAACCATCTTTTTTTGCAACCATCACTGATGGTGAAGAGAAATCACCTGGGCTAGGTTGAAGGATGCCGACCTCTAATGTTTCTTGAATCATATGCTTAATCTCATTCTTTTGTGCATATGGGCACCTGTAAGTCCTAATTTTAGGTGGTGCACTTCCTGGTTGCAAACAAATAGCATGGTCATGATCTCGAGCAGGCGAAATACCCTTAGGAATCTTTTTAGATACCTTGGAATGATTTTCAATAACTTTTTGGAGATCCATTGGAACATAAGGTCTAGATGTTTGAACATCTAGTGAGCGCAATTGTGAAAGCACACCATGGTGTCCCTTTTTGAGAAATTTTGTCATAATTTTAGAGCTTATCAATTTAGAGGGCTTCCCTTGGATACCTCCGAGTTCAATTTCCTTTCCTTGTGAGGACAATCTAATGAAAAGTTCTTGAAAATTAAGAGCCATTGTTACCAATGATTATAACCATTGGACCCCTAATACAACATTCCCACCACCCATTTGGATTGCAATCATGGGACTATACAATAAATACTCCCCCATATTGAGCTTACTAATATGGCACTTCCATGAAAATTTATGGTACCTTCATCTGCAATCATTACTTGAAAATTTGGTGCTGGAAATACAAAGCAATTGAGAAGTTTCACTAATGTGCAATTAATGAAGTTATGGGTACTACTAGAATCAATGAACACTGTTACCTTTTTATTTTTGATATATCATTTTATCTCGAGTGTTTGTGGAGTATTGATGCCATCCAATACAAGACAAAATATGGTTGGAGTAGTCTCTTCTAGTTCTATATCCAACGATGGTTCCAATTCGTAATCTTCTTCTTCTTCACAATCTATGTAGAATAATTTATTCTCTCCATGTTTATGCCCCTTACTATACTTTCTATCACAATTGAAACATAGTCCCTTTAGTCTTCTTTCATCCATTTGTTTAGGTGTCAACCTTGTAGGTTGAGTGAGGTTAGGAGAGGGAGCATGGTGCTCTCTATAGTTGTTAGAGATCGCTCTTATAATATCCACATTTTTACTTTCAACTTTCCTTGCCATAATGAAAGCATGCTCTAGGGATTTAATGTTTGAAGAGACACACCTCATGTTGAATGTTATCCTTTAAAGTTCGTATAAAGAGATCTAACAAATTGTCCTTTGGAATGTTCTTTTCCCTGAGAGTTAGTTTTTGGAATTGTTGAATGTGCTCTGTAATTGAAATTCATTTCTGAAGATTT
This sequence comes from Picea mariana, assembly GCA_032191745.1. NCBI lineage: Eukaryota > Viridiplantae > Streptophyta > Pinopsida > Pinales > Pinaceae > Picea > Picea mariana. The sequence goes on along the minus strand of JASDQU010100256.1, from coordinate 474,883 downwards.
ATCAATTGACTAAAGAATGTATTTCTCTTAATATCCCCATAATGTGCTATCAAGTCATCTGTAAAAATGGACCAAGAGATAATAGAACCCTTTGCCTTTCACAAAGCCATTGATGCCAAACAAATTGATTATTTTCTAAATACAAGGATGCGAGAGTTACCTTTTGTAAGGTTGGCACTTGGTGTAGATCAAAGAATTTCTCCATTTGGAATATCCATGTTATAGGATCTTTACCATCAAACTTCCTCATATCGTTCTTGGGAATTAAGTAGTTCCTTGGTGTCGAGTGGAACCCCCGATGATGTAGATCCGGAGGTGATGAATAATCATGATTTTGGGGCTCAATGCTTATTTCCTCGTTTACATGATTTCCTTGTGCCATGTTATCTTCTTGAGGGAATCTCTCATCTAGGGTACGTAACAAGATGGTTGACATGGAATTTTGCAATTCTTCTATCTTTTTATGTATCTTATTTTCCATTTATTCCATATTTTCATCCATCTTCTTTTCCATATGTTCCCTATTATCATTCATGTTATTTTCTAGCTTTCATTCCATTTCTATTTGTACATTTATCAAATCAGACTTTTTCACCAACCTATCGTTCAATTCATTAATTTGATTATCCAAATTGGATAGCTAGTTCTGTATCTCTTCATTTTCTTCATGAGTCTTGGTTGATATTTCTGGAGGTTTAATGGGAGAAGTAATTTTTGGAGTGCCCTTTGCCACGTGGGATGAAAATAATACTACTACACTTTTTTCTCTTTATCACAAATTTTGAATCACCAAAAACAAATCTTTCAATCAAAAGTTAAGCCAATTGTAAGTTGTGTACCTTTAAAATCCTAATTTTGAGACTATCTTGTTGGCTGATGTAATATCCCGTGTAGAGATAAGCTGGGATATTATGCTCTTTTGTGCAATAAGTGTTCTTTATGCTCCAAACTCGTTGAAATTTTTTTACAAACAATTTGCATTCATTCCATTAAAAACATCAATCAAACATATTGCATGTATTCCAAGTGCTCACAACAATAGAAAAGACACCATGGGAATTTTTATTATGGATGGAAACCAATCACAACAATACAAATCTCCTATTGGATGCTATAGAAACATCAATACATCTCTAATCACACAATAATCATACCAAAACCTGGAATATTGTCATGGCCTCTCCACTAGATCATATGTCCTCCTCAAGGAAACCCCACGGACCTCCTGAGAAAGTCGCTACATCTCCATAACTTAAATATATCCACCAAATGAAGATCCTGGATGGATCCTCCTCCTTGTGTATCTAGGATGATATTGCACTACCAAAACTAAATTACAATGGAAGGGTTTTCCAAAACCCTAATGAAAACCTTGGCTCCAAGAGCACTCCAAAGAGATCATTTCAAAACATAATGTCAAAGTGAAGCGCCACCTCTCCTTTTATTCTTCCTCCATGCCCTTCTAGAACTCTCCCTTTTTTACTAAATCAACATGACCCTTATTCTCCTTTTTAATTTTCACTTAAAGATTAAAGTCACTTTTATTAATGTCTAAGCGATAATTAATCTAAAAGTTACTTTATTACCTTTTTACTTAATGTCACTTTAGAAATATAACATATCCTGGCTAAGTCACATTAAATAAACCCCTCAACTCCACTTTTCTTCACTGACAAGCCTCAAAATTCATATCCAAGTGCAAAACAAGGCAACCCAAAAATAGGGACATTGCAACCGACCTTTGTCTTGATGTATCTATGAATTTTCAGGCCTTCTAAGTCTGAAATTTCTTCCTATAGTGCTTTGATATGTCTTATATGAAATCCACAAGTCTAACCAAAATTTGATGTATCAAGTGAAATTTATGGTTACCTTCCCAAAACTTGTTGATTCTTATCCCTTTCTGGATAATGAACTTGTATCGAATGCCACGTGTCCAATATTTCAAATCTTATTCTCAAATTTTTACTTGAAATAGTCTCCTCTATATTATTTGCAAAGGAACTAGTGGCACTCAATTTGGACCTGCCAAGCTTCAGATATCTCACTTCTACCAATAACACTTGTTTGAGACTTTTTTTTTATGACTAGTCAAATTACCTTAAGTTCAACAACCTATATCTCAGAAAGTAGACTAACACAAAACTTGAAATTTTTATCACAAGTGCTTTTCTATGTCTCCTCAAGATATTAAAAATTTCATACTCTGAAACCTTTCCAAAATTTTTTTATAGTGAAAATTCCAAGATGACACATTTGAAACTGATTTTAGGACTAGTCACTAACCCTAACTTACATGGGATATATCTTAGAATGTATAATAAAACAATACCTATTTTTTTTTGTCAAAGGTACTTCACCATGTCTCCTAAGTGTCATGAAATTTTCATACCCCGAAACGTCTCTGAAAAATGTTATAGTGGAAATCTCAATATGACTTGCTTGAAGGAGCAAAATCTTAGGATCATATGCTCTAATACCAAATGTTATGCATCAAATGACCAAAATAGCAGAGAGAGAGAGAGAGAGAGAGAGCTACATGCCTTGATAAAGAGATAATAATGAACATGAAGCCTCTTCGAGGGGACAACCTCCTTTTACAATAGAACAAATGTACAAGATGAGATGATCCTAAAACAAGGTCTGCTTCGTATATATATATATATATATA
>JASDQU010100256.1:365306-469182 GCA_032191745.1 Picea mariana | reverse complement strand
AGCGGAAATAAGATTTCATTTCATTAATAACAAATGACTGAAATATGCTTACAGACAGAATGTAAATAAACTAGCTAAGGCGCTGGTAGCTTATCTCTGAGAAGAGATGTGGCTGCTACTTGCATCTGTGAGAAGCTGATTACAATGAGGCTCTAGAGGCCTTTTTACAATAGACAAGAATGCCAAATGTCATAGACATCCAAAAACCTAACCCTAGGAGATGAAGCGCCAAAAGTCATGTGGGCCCCGTTTGGGTAAGTTAGTACATCAACTTCCCGGTGTCGTAACTTTTGCATACGATCTCCGTTTTAGGCGTGTGATAGCTCGTTGGAAAGGTATCGTCAAGGAGATTCATTTTGGGGGCTCAATCATGCCTTCGGCTATCATTGAGCAGCTCGATCTCAAAAAACCTTCATTTAGGCCCTCAAAATGGCCCCGGAAGTTAAACCTGCTAAAAATAGTAAATTGCCAAAATTGCCAGAAAACTATTTTGAGCCAGTCGGAAAAGGTGGGTGGCCACCAATATCCACCTGGATCATTGTAACAACCATTTAGGCAACAATATCTAGTGTAACTCCATATGAGTCCATCTTTTTTTGTATCTCACATTTTATATCTCAGAAGAAAAAAGAAAGGCACAATCCTCATCTTCTTGTTGGATTTTCATATGTTAGGTTTCCTAGGGTACATTTTATGTTCATGGTGTTCTCTTTTTATTGTTGTAGCTTCTATTTATATTCTCAGTTCATTTCAACAGTTTGAGTGCTATGCCTATAATACTACATTTAAATCATAAGAAAACATTGCATAATAAAGAGTAACGTCACAATATTTTGCAATAGCATATAATATATATTCTAATGAACTATCCAGTGGAATATCCATGATTATTTACATAATATATTTGTTTCAAAGTAGTTTTCTTTGGGGTTTTGTGGGATATTACACGATCAAAAAATCAACATAAAATGAAGTCTCTATTAGGGTCTCACCCTAACTTCTCTAGTTAATGGAATAGATTATTACTTAATGTATTGAAGGCTTATTTATCAAATGAGGGTCCATATGGTAGTATACTGTGAAATCAATAAATGTGAGTGGCCTCATTGAAGAAGGCCCACCAATTACTAGTCAATGCCTCATTAATGAAGGTCCACTAGTTGGTTAGGGTTTTGGTCAATTATAAATTGTATATAATAGTAGAAGCTATCTAATGAATTGTTAAGTGGATACTATTGTATTTGGAGCTTTTCTCATGTTGGAAATATCCCCCTTGAGGAGGTAAGTGAACATTGCATCCAATTATGAATATCAATAAAGGTTTTCTCACTATTGTTATTCTCTAATTATGGTTTTATTTATTTACTTTTTGCAACTACATTTATTTATGCCCTATTATGTTTATTTACTTTATGTAGCTATCTTTTATTTATTTTTGTCTAAATATTATCTTTTAACTAACGAGGAACACCACAAGTGGTATCATAGCACTTTCTTTTGCCAACGCACACTTCAATTTTAGGAAAAACAATTAGGCTAGAGATGTGTTCCAACTTATTTAAATAACACAAAGATCTATCATTCAATAGGTAAACATGCAGTTGGGAAAGAAGACATGTAGAAAATGCAAGATGTGTCGCTTGGTTGGATACCCTGGTAACCTTTATTGGCATCCCTTTGAGTAATACTGCATCAGACAACAGATGTATATGGATTTGTCTTCCACATACCTCTAGGCATGGTTAGTACTAGAAGTTGTCCTTAGACTGCTTGAAAGACAAGCCCAATACCCATTTGATTCTTTAGGATTGAATGGGTTTAAGTAGGTGGATCAACAAGACTAGGAAAGGAAGAGGGAAACAAGCTAACTGCATATCAGTAGCTACCATTGGACAAGGAGTCATAAACACCCTGTTTAGTGAAGGCAAGCGAGTTGCATAACAGACAAAAGTTTTATATAATGATGGGTAGAGGAATGAAGAATATAACAAAAGTGGATCATTCACAAAACAATAAACCTTTCTGAAAAAGTGAATGCAAGGTACTTGAATAAAACAATGATTTAATATGCAAGTTATAGCAAATCTTCTGCTACTCAAGAATCTATTAATCAAGGGCAGTTTCTAATCCTATGAATTTGCAATTTATACAAGCAAGAAGATGTAAAGAAATAAAAACAAAGCATTTCAAACAATCTGGTAGCACAACTCTCATGGATCTTGAATAACAGAAATGATTAAAACATGAATGCCCTCATGCTTACAAAAAAGCAACGAAATTGCTCCTCCAACTCTCTCCTCTCTGGATCATCCACCCCCATTTTCCTTATCAAAATCCCCTTCATATATAGTGAATGATCTCTCTTTATTTTAAGGAGGTCGAAACCAAGGAGCTACATAGAATCCTCCTCTATTTAGGAGTCCCAACAAAAACATAACAAATTCCTATTTTTTTGGATCTTGTCTATTGTGATAAATTCCTTTTGAAACAAGTCATGCTGCTTGATCTGGTGATAGAACACATGTCCCTCATGTCCAACTACCTCCCTAGGAAACCATTTGAACCTTCCCTGACAGCTGGAAGCCCTCCCATAGCTCGGATTTGTCAGATTGTAAGAGTTCGTAGCGCCTATGCAGGATGCGCTGTGAACTTTCTCCCAAACTATAAATTGGGTTGGGCTGATTTGTTTTCAGCAAGTCAATGGTAATATGGTGCTTCTCCACACCAAATTTCAGAAGAACCCAGATCGTGATTCAAAAGTTATGTTGAAAACATCAGAGAAAGCTGCTATAGGAAATTAGTTTGTAGCGCCAATTTGTAGTGTTGAACTAGTTTGCAACAATCTTCCACAAATGGTGATAAATATTTGTAATAACGAACCCTGAAGAATGAATGAAGATGGAAAGGCATTGAAGACTAGAAAAAACCGTTAGATACGTTTTTCAAAAACATCATTACCAAAGATTTGACACATGTCTCTTTTTTGAAGGTGTTGTGAACTTCTAGAAGAGTTAGCAACGCTTTTGATTTGACAAATTTGACAAGACATTTGGTGGTTGGATGATACTCCAAGACCCTTTGGACACTTGTTTGGGTTATAACATTTGTAGATGACCTTTACATTACTAGAAATGGCCCATGCCTTACCTTTGTGCAAATGATGACACCCACTATCATGACATCAATACTTGACCATGTATTCGATCAACTCTAGACCCAAGATAAAAATCAATCACCTTGATTTATTTACATGAGACATGACTCAAAATTTTAAGCAACTTGACCCTATGACCCAAAATTATGAAATTTTAAATAACTCACTCCTGAGAGAAGGACAAATCACATGATTAGCAAAACTAATGATGTCCTTCAGTACATATCATGTGCTAACAGGTATATCATAAGCCCCCTTGCCACACCTAAAACTAGCCTTACATAATCATGTCGGTCATCTTATTTTTATACTACACTGAGAACAACACTCGAGGTGATCACTCTCACATACCAGGGAATCAAGTAGTAAGGCTAAAGTCATGATCTATCATCCTTAGTTGGTGCTATGAAATATTCAACCAAGTACTATTGTTGGAAACCCTCGATTATATCAAAGATCTATAACACTTGACACTCCTATGTCCTTAAGACCCTGCAAACCCTCTCCTCTTCTTGCAATCCCTAGACTTTGCAACACAAGCAATGGAATTCCTACACAATTTGCATTGTGAGGAATTTACAAGATTAACAAAAAAATAGTTTGGAGCCCACCGACACCATTGTGGGAGACCTAGCTCAAAATAAAATTTGTGCGACATTTATTGAGGTCCTGTCACTTTGCAATAACAATTTTTTTTTTGTGGACCCACTAATACCATTACTTGTGGCCCCTCTTGATAGATTCCTATTGGGACACTAATTGTGTTAGGCTAACTCTTGGCTAGACATTTCAATGGACCCAATTGTCCCATGAAAAACACCCGCATCATGCCATCCATTGGTGAGGTAAAGGAAATGGTTCAATCTCTCTCCTAGTTAGTTAGCAAAATGGAAACCAAAATATCTTCCTTCAATACACAAGTTGGCCTTTGTTTTGAACAGATTGTGAAGCTAAAGGATAAGCCTAAGGAGGGTGACAATGTCTATGGTGAAGGATCCCATAAGGGTAAGTACATCAAGGAGGAAGATGGTCCCAATAATGACTTCTCATTTTTTGAACATTACCACAAAATAATGCCTTGATTTTCTAAAGTTGATTTGAATAATTTTGATGGGCCAGATCCAATCAATTGGGTTGAATAAATGGAACATTACTTTTCCCTTCATGCCATATCAAATGACCAATTGAAACTTCAAAAATGTGTTCTTTATCTAGATGGAGAATGTTGGCAGTTTTCCAATGGCATGCGAAAACATCTCAAGGGGTCACTACCAAATTGCACCAAATAGGCATGATAGAAGACTATATTGACGGTTTTGAACATTTAATTGTTAGAACATAAAACTTATCTAGAAACATTTTTAAGCTATCAATGGTCTTAAGGAAGAAATCAAATCCCAAGTATAAATGAACCACTTCGCCACTTGGTTGGAAGCCACTTTGCTTACTCGTCATACACAATTTGTATCTTATGCTCAATCCAAATGCTCCAACTTTACTCAACATTGCCACCCAAATATGGTGCCTCGTTAATAATTTGCCCCACCCCTTGAGGCGCACAAGTTGACACAAGTTGAAATGGCAGAATGCCACCTCAAGTGTCTTTGCTACAACTGTGATGAAAAATATTCTCCAAGGCATAAATGTAAGAAACATAAATTATTTATAGCCATTTCTAAGGAAAATTATGAGGATGAAATTGATGGTATGAATCAAGAGGAATTCACTCCCATAATTAAAGAAGTTTATCTTCCTAACCAACCGGGTGAAGAACCCCAAATCTCCATTTGTGCTTTGACCGATATTTCTTCTCCTTAGATGTTAAATTTGGTTTGCTATATCTAGCAACAAAAGGTCATTGTCTTAATCCACAATGACAACACCCATAATTTCATTTATCATCGTGTTACACAAGAAACACATTACTATATGCATGTTGTTAACAACTTTCAGATTATGATTGCAAATATAATATCTATGAAATGTGGTGGTTGGTGTGAAGATGTGAAACTTCAACTAGGTGAGTATTCCCTAAAAACTCACATGTTTTCAATTGAAATGAGTTGTTCTGATATTGTTTTATGTGCTAAATGGATAAGAATGTTACGCCCCATTAGCATGGGTTTCCTGAAATTATACATGAGTTTTCAGAAGGATGGTAATTCCTACATGATCAAAGGTATCAAAGTAGGTTCACTAGAAATAATCAACTCCAATCATACGGAACCTTTTGAAAGGAATAGACTGGTGCTGCAAACTATGCTGCGAACTCTTATTCTGGAAGTTTTGAAGGAATAAGCAACTGCCAAATGGTTAGTTGAATGCATGACAGTTGTCTAAGGGTTAGTTGCAAGCTGGAAGGCCACCTGCAAAAGGAAGATGCACTCAAAGGGACACTTCATCAACCATAAAAAAAATGTTATGGACGTTGCCAACATTAGCCTAGATTTTAGCATTTTTGTTATTTTTTGTTATCCACTTGTTGCGACACCACTTTGAGGGCACAAGGATCCTATGATAGGGTTGTTATTTAGATTGTAAAGCTGTCATTGACAGTCTATACTATAAGATAGGAATAATAAGACCAAGAAAGGTTCAAATGGTTGAGATGAGACTCATATTTTGATGTTGTGTATGTAATAGAGACGTCTTTGATTCTATGTACCAGACCTGAGACTTTTTGGCTAACTGAAATCAATCTTTTTTCCCTGATCATCTTGTTTTTGTCTTACTCTGATTTGCAGTCTGTTGAAGGTTTCAATTTATCTATTGTATATGTATTGCAATGAAGGATCTGTTGTGATGTTGTTTATGATTTTATCATAGTTTCCCTTTTGATTAAATAAGTTCTTGTTTCAGAAGGTTTTCTTCATATATCTACTAGTATTACCTGATATAAATGGTAGATATATTTTGCATTTCCTACTGAAGTCTTCCCCCTATCCATATTATTCTTTAAACCCCGATCTAAGTTACTCAAAACCTCATTTGTTGGTGCATTTTATCTAGAACTTACTGTGATTGACATTGTTTTACTGAGTTTTTATCCATTCACCACCATATCATAAAAAATTATCTTTAAACTTACTGATGGGTGTTGAGCTTACACTTTAGTAGTCAAAGTGTGACTTTCAGTGCTAACATTCTTGGCGTCATTGCCAGGGAACGTATTGAAGACTTTTTCCTGGGTTGTATGAGAGAGAAAATATTGATTCTGAAGTGCATAGTGATCAGTAAACTGAAGACTATAGATTGCACCTGGCGACTCCATTGTTTCAGTTGTGGTTCTGAAAGTTAGACATATGAGGTCCACTCCACATTTGCCTCTAGTTGCACCTAAAGTTGACCCAAAAAATATTATCAAGAAAGGAAAGGATTCACAAGGAGCCTCTTCATCTATTTTCTCAGGTACTACTGGGAACTTACCTGACTCTATTTTTCAAACACCACTAGTTGTATCTAGCATTTCTAAATTACCTACTGTTGAATTTTCTGAAGATTTTAAGATAGGAGAATTTTTTGTTGAATACTCATCTTTTTCTCCTCGGTTGAAAGAAGAAATCCTTGAGAATTTTGATGTTCTTGCATCCCCTAAGATTGTAAATTGGTTTAGGCTTGAGAGTCTAGAGTATTTTCCCCTCCTAGGTTCTCCCTCGCCTCATTCTTTCAAATTTGTTGTGACCAAAGAAGAGGGAACCTCTGTTCCTATTGATTTTTCCCCATCCTCCTCCAAGACCCAACCACTTTTTGTTAAAACTGAAACTCCTCCATCTTATACTCTTCCTTTACCTAAAATACTTGATATTCAGATTACATCGTTTCCTATCAAATCACCTCCTACTTCCCCTAGGATTCAGAATCTTCCTCTTCCTAATCCAATGGTAGGTGCAAACCCTCCTTGGAATAGGATGGATGCCATTATGGATGCTAGGTATGCTCCTCTAGTGCTGCCTTAGCCTATGAATGCTCTCATAGTAGGAGACTACCTAAAGTATATGCCCAAGTTCACGTGAGAAGATGATATAATTGCAGAGGAACATCATGCAACCTTTTATAGCTATGTTGATAATCTGAAGATTGAAAATGAGGATGTATGGATGAGAGTTTTTGTACAAAGCCTCGATGGTGAAGCTAGAAAATGGTTTAGGGGTTTACCTCCTGGATCAATTATTGGGATTGAAGCCCTTGATGATACCTTTTTAAGGCATTGGGGGGACAAGAAGGACTTTGTGTACTATACCACTGAATTTGGTTCTCTCAAAAGAAAAGAAGGTGAGTCAATATCAAACTTTTCCAAAAGGTTCAACAAAATGTATAATAAAATTCCTACAGAGATCAAACCTATTGAAACCTCTGCCAAAATAACCTATGGTAGTGCCTTTGATCCTTAGTTTTGTCTTATTTTAAGAGAGAGAAGATCTACTTCACTAGCTCACATGCAAGATGTCGCCCTAGAAGTGGAAACAAACATATTGGCTGCAAAAAAATTAAGAGGCAAATCTGATAGGAATAGGAGGAAACAAAATGCAGAAGATTCTACCTCCGATGCTTCAACAACTAAACCTCAAGTAGATGAATTGACCAAGTTCATCAAGTCCCTTTCTGCAAAAATGGAAAAACTAAAATTAGAAGGGAGACAAGCTAATAGAAACAATTTCAGAAGACAAAATAATGCTCCTCAAATTCTTCAAAGAGATTAGAGGGGATGATCAAAAGGTCCAGACTCCTCTTGATCAAAAAAATCTTGTTGATGATGAAGAAGGAGAAGAGGAGGACATTGATCAAGAAATTCACTGTTTAAGAGACACATCTACTTCTCCTCACCTAACTCAATTTTCCTATGAACAATCCTTGATGAATAACCAGCTGAATGAGTTAAGCAAGGGAGAGAAAACAAATGAAAATCAAAATAAGTACAACTTGAGGTCAAAACAAAAAGAGGGAAAGCCTAGTACATCAAATCATCCTAAAAAATCAGACCCCTCTACTAAAATAGTGGTCGCACCAAAGAAAGGAAATGAAGAAAAAAATAATGAACCTATGGGTAAATCCCCTATCCCAGAAGTAAAAGAAATTCTGAAATCCCCATATTCTTTTAACTTTGAAAATGAAATTCAAAAAATCAAAATTCCAGTCCCATTCTTAGAGTTTATAAAAAATGAAGATTTCAAGAAGTCCATTTATAAAATGCTGCAGTTTGAGTTTTCTTCCCATTCAACAGACTCAGTCAATTTGCAAGATGAAAAACCTACAATAATATTGGGGTCCTTAGTAGAATATAAAGATGACTCTTCCCATCCTTTTTATACCTCATTGAATGTACATGACAAGATCTTACACAACTACTTGATGGACTCAGGTGGATCCCATAACTTAATGCCTAAATATGTAATGAATGAACCTGGTCTAGAGATCACCAAAGCATATCATGATCTATATTCTTTTGATTCAAGGAAAGTGAAATGCCTTGGGGTGATCAAAGATTTGGTTGTTACCATTTTCCAATTGACCATGAAGAGTATAGTGATGGATATAGTTGTTGTAGATGTTCCCACTAAGTTTAGAATGTTATTGTCCAAATCATGGATTGAGAGATTGGGAAAAACATTGCAAATGGACCTCTCCTATGCCACAATACCTTTCTTTGGGGGAGAACATAGAATGATGTATAGAGAAACACAATTGACTTATATTATCAGTGATGAAAGTAACCCCACTAACCATCCCATTTATGTTGTGAACAATGATTTGGGATCTAGCATTATGCAGCCCAGTGATCTTCCTCAACCACCTTTGGAAATAAGAAACCATCCCCCATAGCATGTGAAACAGTAAAACAAGGTGCTCAAGTTTGGAAAATGTTTTTTGATCGGGAATCTTCTAAAGACAGTGTTGGTGCTTGAGTGGTTTTCATTTCCCCCTCCCAAGAAGTCATAACTTTGTCTTTCAAGTTAGAATTTGAGACCATGAATAACATTGTTGAATATGAGGCTCTAGTTTTGGGGTTGAGTGCTACTAAAGATATGAAGATTGATGAATTATCAATTTTTGGAGATGTAGAGGTGATTGTACATCAGATTAGAAATATATATCAAGCTAAGCATCCAAGGTTGAGTACCTACATAAATTAGGTATTGGATTTGATTGATAATTTCTTCCTAGCTTTCAATATATCCTTTGTTCCTAGAGAATAAAATGCATTGGTTGACTCCCTAGTTGTTTTTGCTAGCAACTTTAAAGTTCCACTGCCACCTAAACTCAAGTACGATGTTGAAGTAAAATATAGGCCTTCCATACCTGACAATGTAAAATATTGGAAGGTGTTTGAAGATGATCTTGAGATAAAAAGATTTATGGAAATAATGGAAGAATTTTCTGCACTTCACATTGATCAAGATCGAGATGATGAAAACAATCCTCACGCTGATAAATTCCTAAATAAAATTGTAGACCACAAGATTGTACAATTGACTAGTAATCATATACCCAAGGGATTGGCTCCTTTAGAGAGATTATTTGATAGTAATGATGTGGTATTCAAATTAAAAGGTTCAAATGCAGATGTTGAATTAACAGAATGAAAGCTAGGTACTGATGAAAATCACAAGTATGTCAAACTGTCTAGTATTCTGTCAGAAAAACAAAGAAATGAGTATATCAAAATCTTAAAGGAATTTGTTGATGTTTTTTCTTGGAAGTATGATGATTTGAAAACTTATGACACAAGCATGATTGAACACAAAATACCATTGAAGGATGATACTAAACCATTCAGAAAAAATCTAAGGCAAATCAATCCAATGTTGCTACCCATCATGGAGAAGGAAGTCAACAAATTGCTTGATGCTCAGATCATCATACCTTTGAGGTACTTTGAGTAGATAGCTAACCTTGGCCCTGTTAGGAAAAATAGTGGAGAAATCAGACTTTGTGTTGATTTCATAAATTTAAACAGGTGTTCTAGGAAAGATAACTATCCCTTGCCCAAAATGGAACATATTTTGCAAGGGGTGACTGACTCAACAAGGATGTCCATGATTGATGGATTTTTAGGCTACAATCAGATTTTTGTTTTGCCAGAAGACAGGGAGAAGACCACATTTACCACTCCTTGGGGTATATTCATGTATTCCAAGATGCACTTTGGTCTCATGAATGCAGGGGCAACCTTTCTGTGTGCAATGGATATTGATTTTATTGGAGAAAAGGATAAGTTTTTGGTGATCTACTTGGATGACATCAAAAGGTTTTCAAAATATGATGAAGAGCACTATCAACATTTGAAGAAGGTGTTCCTTAAATGTATAAAATTTGGATTGTCACTCAATCCCAAGAAGTCCCTCTTTGCTATGAAGGAAGGTAAGATGTTGGGATATTGTCTCAGTAGAAGGGGTAAAAATTGGCCCAAGTAGAGTAGAGGCCATCAAGACTATGTCTCTCCCTAGGTCCAAGAAAGAGATCCAGTCCTTCCTAGGTAAGATAAACTTCTTGAGAAGATTCATTTCTAAATTTGATGAGTTGGTTAAGTTTATCACATCCATGTTGAGAAAGGGAAATGAGGTAAAATGGACACTTGAACCTATAAATTCTTTTGATAAAATTAAACAAGCACCGACTAAGGCACCTGTTATTATCAACCTTGATTATTCAAAAGAATTTCTGATATTTTCTTTTGCCTCACATGACACATTGGCTGTTGTCCTCCTTAAGAAAAACTCAGATGGGATGGAGCAACCTATTTCTTTTTTTAGCTGGGCTTTGAGAGATGTTGAAGTTAGGTATGACATCATGGAGAAGCAAGCTTATACTTTGGTCAAATCCCTCAAGGATTTCAGAGTGTATGTTCTGCATTCTAGGATTATTGCTTATGTCCCTTCAGCCTCTGTTAAAGAAATTTTAATTCAGCCTGACATAGATGGAAAAAGAAGTAAGTGGATTTCCAAAATTCTAGAATTTGATCTTGAGATGAAACCAACCAAGTTGGTGAAAGGGAAAATTTAAGCTAGATTATTAGATGAATCAAACTGTAAGGCACTTGGGGTTAATTTCATGAATGTAGATTCTGTATATCAGCAGACTGATATTGCTAGCAGCTCCTCACCAATCAGTCCCAAATTGACAGAGTGTAGTTGATACAAGGACCTTATCCATTTCTTGCAGACATTGCAGCCCCGTGTTGGACTTGAGAAGACTAAGGTGAGGGATTTAAAGCTCAAAGCAATCAGATACTGCATTGTGGATCATGTTTTGTACTAGAAGGGTCCTGTAGGGGTTCTTTTAAGATGCTTGGACCCAGATGAGGCAAATCAAACCATGTCTGACTTTCACGATAGCCTATGTGGAGGCCATCATTTTTGGAGGACCACAACATATAAAATACTCAAAGATGGGTACTTTTGGCCTAGTTTTTTCACTGATGTATGTGCAAAGATCAAGGCCATTGATAAATGTTAGAAATTCTCAGGCAAGCAACAACTAAAATATTTTCCTCTGAAGCCCATAATGGTATATGGTCCTTTCCAAGTTTTGCAATTTAGAAGCCATTCCTACAAGAAATGCAACACATAAAGTAGTCATTGGCTTCCTGGAAGACATTGTGTTAAGGTTTGGATGTCCTAACAAGATTATGACTGATAATGCTGCAACTTTTAAAGCTGAACCTTTGGTCAACTTTTGTGAAAAGTTTAGGATCCAATTTATTCATTCTAATCCTTATTACCTTCAAGGTAATGGCTTGGCAGATTCCTCTAACAAAAGTCTAGTAAAGATCATTAAAAAATTGTTGGAGGATAAAAAAAAGTCTTGGAGGATAACAAAAAGTCTTGGGATTCAAAGTTGAAGTTTTCTCTATAGAGTAACCACCAAGAGATCAATTGGTACTACTCTATTTCAGTTGGTCTATGGAACTGAGGTTGTTTTTCCTTCTCAACTTGCATTACACGTGGAAAAGTATCTTCAAGACCAACAAGGAGAGCCAAATGATATGATCAGGAGGATGCATCAGCTAGTGGAAGTACAACATACTAGGGAGCAACTCTTCGATAAAGCACAGAGGCATCAACAGAAGATCAAGCAAGCTTTTGACAAAAAGGTAAAGAAATAATATTTCTAGCTGGGAGACCTAGTGCTCAAATGGGATGCACAAAGGCAAGACAAGGGATAACATGGTAAATTCGAAGCCTTGTGGATTGGTCCTTTCAAGATTTCTAAAGTTTTTCAAAATAACACTTATAAATTGCAGAACTTGGAAGACTATGAATTTTCTGGTGGCCTAGTTAATGGGCATTTTCTAAAGAAATACTTTTCTTAAATCCATGAGTGGCTTTCCTTTCATCGTAAATATCAATTTTAGCTTGTTTTGTTTGCTTTAAATAACCATAGCCCCTGTATAAGGCACTGAAGCTGCATGTTCTTGGCAACTCACAGGGAGCATGCCATCCTCTGTGGAGCCAAATGTTATCACATAGAATTGCAAGGGTCAAAATACGTTCAATTTTTTATTTTGAGTCATAGATGTTCATTTGCTTTTAGGTTTTAGGTCCCTTTTTTTATAGTCATTTTTCAATTTTTTGATGTAAATAAACTAAGGTTAGTTTTGTCTTTGATCTAGAGTCATTGGTTTATGCCTTGCTATCATAAAAAATCAGATAAAGCCTTCATGAGTCACATCTTTCCATTTATTCATCATCACCCTGACATGTCACCTCCTCGATGATGTACGTAGACCCCTCCTTTTGTCACCTTTACCCATTAAGATGTCAAATCAATTTTGATCTGTACACTACCAACTCACTAGGAGAGTTCACAACGCATTCAAAGGTACACCATGCATTCATTGCCATCATTGTATTTATGGGTCGTGTTAATGAAGATCTCCTTTTTTTCAGAGCTAATATTTTAAACTAATATCTAGAGATTATGTCATAAAGGCTTCTAACTGTTTTCTCCAAGTGTACAAATCATTTTTTATCTTGGCCCTGCAAACTGGGTGAAGAAGACGAGTTGGAGGTTGGACATTTTTCAAGCACCCCTGTGAAAATTCAAAGATACCAGCTTTCAACTCAAGGCCACCAGGTACTCCGTGAGAATTTTCACCTCATTTGAAGGCCAGGAAAGGGCTTGTTAGTTGTTTTTCCTTTTCGGTGCTGCAAACTGGTGATAGGCGTTGTGAACTGTCTCATTTACCTGCTAACAAGTTCCCAAACCCATTTTCATGTGCTCTGAACCTTACTCATTAATCCATAAGTATCCCTAGGTTTAGGCCACCTTTCCCACTAATCCATTTCAACTTCTTTTCTTATCTTTCCCAAGCGTTGTAAAACCCATGCCCTAGCGTTGCGAACTCTGTGCAACAAACCCAACGTTGTGAACCCTCTGTTCCAACACCTTTTAAAAAAACATGTCTTCTGAAAGCTCACAAATTTAGTTACACTCCTATCTAGTCTGCACCGTAAAATTAGTCACCTGTGGAAGTGAACCTGAGTTTTGCAAAAGAGTAGTGATGTTGTGAACAAGTCTGAGGTTTATAAGACATGTTTTGCAAAGATCTGTTCTGATATCCCTTCATGATATTTTTAGTAGTGTTTCCCTTCATCTTCCTGATTGAAATATACCTTGTATTATTCCTGGAGGTCAAATGAATTGAGAAGCACATAAATTTTACACAGAACTATCCTATTGGGAAATTTTATCCATTAAAACCCTAATCCTTTGTTTTCCCTATTTTACCTCTAGCAATCATTAAATCTCGAGGTAAGGTTTTCTTCAAACATCATTAATGGATACTCTGCATCAAAGGAAGGCTCACAAAGGAGGAGGAATTGTGAGAACAGAGCCCTATGATATGCAACATTTTGGTTCTGAACCCTTGATCAGGAAAGTTTTCCAAAGAGTAGGTTGCATCAATTTTTGTCAGAAAATGCAGAGAGGGCACCCAGAGGTGGCTAGGGAGTTTGAACTTAACTTTGATGGGACCAAAAATAGGGTTGGGATATTAGAGTTTGAGGTGTCTAAATTGTCCATCTCAGCAACAACTGAGATACCTAACACTGGTGAGAGATGGTTCAAGGTCATGACCCTGAATGCTTCTTTCTCCAAGGAATTCCTCAAACCAGAATACCAAGGGGATAATTTGTCAAAGGGATTTCCCATAAATCATATGTTGGAGGACTTTGATAAGATGTTGAAGGTGATTCAAAGATATTTCACCTGTGAAGGGATATTTAACATGATATATCAATAACATATAAGGCTATTGCTACACTTCATAGGTAAAGATGCCATGAATATCCCTTTCTACCTGTTTAGAAGTATTGGCAAAGTGTCTGACAGGGTCCAAGCTAAATAAAAAACAATTGATACAAGTTCTTCCATTCAGGACTTATAAAGATGTTGGTAATGGAGGAATTGAGAAAGAAAAACATTGATTGGGAAGCATTCATTACTTCCTCGCACTTCCAGCTAAATGTTGCTCCCACTCCACATTCTAAAATGCAAATCCCTCTTCATATTGACAAGACTGTATATTCATAAATGAGCAAGAAAAGAAAGAGCATTAAGACTGCTAGTGATGATAAAGAAACAAAGGAACATGAAGGAGGAAGACCTTCACAATATTCATAGATAGAAGCTCCACCTATGCTAGATCCCAGTCCAGTAGAGGTTCCTTCAACTAAAGCCACAGGTTTGAGAGGAAGGAAGCTGGTGTTTCCTTCACCCGGTGTAGCTAACAAGGTCAAAGCTACGAGACCTCTTACTAGAGCAGCAACCAAACATGAAATCCACGTGAAGGAAGATACAATAGCAGTTTCATCACAGAGGAAAGGTAAATCCATAGTTGTTGAAAATCCTATTGAAATCATTGTCACATTGACATCACCACTCCTCAAGAAGAGAGCAATCATACTTTTAAGAGGTTCAAAAGACAACTTAAAGAGGCAAGGGTTGAGGTTGATGAAATGAAGAAGGGGGATTTTTTTGCAAATAAGAAGCTTAATGGACTCATGGACATGTATCATGAAACTATTGGAAAAGACATATTTATAGGCAAAAGGTTTTGGCCCCTCCACAGGCAGCTCAGAAACATATACAGACATAACAAAGCTTACCAGACATAGATCAAAAAGCTAAAGATGGAGCTACAACCTTTCAAAGAGGAGGTAGCCAAGAGAAATTTGGATGTGTTAGACAAAGTTGCTACCATAAGGAGCTCTAGAGTCAGAAAATGAAGAAGATGAATTTCCTTAAATAATATTAGTTTTGACAAGTTCTTGTTTATGCATTTTAAAATTTTTTGGGGATGGTTATGCCTTATAAATCATGTTTAAGTTTGGGATGATCTCTTCAAGTCATATACCATATTATGAGTTAATTACAATAGTTGAAGCATTAGAGATATTTTTTGGGATGTTTTTGGGTATTATTAAATGCAATAAGATGCTACAGGAAAGTTCGACTGACTGATACAGACTGGCACTGTGAACTGTGCTGTGAACTCTCGTTCTGGAAGTTTTGAAGGAATACGCAGTTGTCAGATGGTCATATGAATGCATGACAATTGTCTAAGGGTTAGTTGCAATATGGGAGGCCACTTTCCAAAGGGAGATGTGCTCAAAGGGACACTTCATCAGCCATAAAAAAATGTTATGGACGTTGCCAACATTAGCCTAGATTTTAGCATTTTTGTTATCCACCTATTTCCACGCCACTTTGAGGGCACAAGGATCCTAGGATATGGTTTTTATTCAGATTGTAAAGCTGTCATTGATAGTCTAGACTACAAGATAAGCATAGTGAGACTGAGAAATGTTCGAATGGTTGAGATGAGACTCATATTTTGATGTATTGAATGTAACAGAGACATCTTTGATTTTATGTACCATACCTGAGAATTTTTGGCTAATGGAAATTAATCTTTTTTCCCCTATCATCTTATTTATGTATTACTTTGATTAGCAGTCTGTTGAAGGTTTCAAATGATCTATTGTATCTATATTAATGAAGGATTTGTTGTGATGTTGTTTATGATTTTATCAGAGTTTCCCTTGTGATTAAAGAAGTTCTTGTTTTAGAAGGTTTTCTTCATATATCTACTAGTATTACCTGATGTAAATGGTAGACATATTTCACCTTTCTTACTGAAGTCTTCCCCCTATCCATATTATTATTTAAACCTTGATCTAAGTTACTCAAAACCTCATTTGTTGGTGCATTTTATCTAGAACTTATTGTGATTGACACTGTTGTACTGAGTTTTTATCCATTCTCCACCTTATCATAAAAACTTATCTTTAAACTTACTGATGGGTGTTGAGCTTACACTTTAGTAGTCAAAGTGTGACTTTCATTACTAACATTCTTGGCCCTGTTGTCGGGGAATGGATTGAAAACTTTTCCCTGGGTTGTACGAGAGAAAAATACTGATTCTGAGGTGCACAATGATCAGTAAAATGAAGACTGTAGATTGCACCTGGCAACTTCATTGTTTTAGTTGTGTCTCCCAAACGTAGACATACGAGGTCCACTCCACATTTACCTTTGGCTGCACCTGAAGCTGAACCAGAAAACATTATCAAGAAAGGAAAGGATTCACAAGGAGCCTCTTCATCTATTTTCTCAGGTATTGCTGGGAACTTACCTGGCTCTATTTTTCAAACACCACTAGATGTATCTAGAATTTATAAATTAGCTATTGTTGAAGCTTCTGAAGATTTTAAGATACATCTACTCATCTAAGCTTAGGAGAATTTCTTGTTGAATACTCATCTTTTTCTCCTTAGTTAAAAGAAGAAATCCTTGAGAATTTTGATGTTCTTGCATCCACTGAGATTGTAAATTGGTTTAGGCTTGAGAGTCTAGAGGATTTTCCCCTCCTAGGTTCCCCCTCTCCTCATTCTTTCAAATTTGTTGTGACCAAAGAAGAGGGAACCTCTGTTCCTCTTGATTTTTCCCCATCCTCCTCCAAGACCCAACCATTTTTTGTTAAAACTGAAACTCCTCCATATTACACTCTTCCTTTACCTAAAATACCTGACATTCAGATTACAACTTTTCCTATGAAATCACCTCCTACTTCCCCTATGACTCAAAATCTTCCTCTTCCTAATCCAATGGCAGGTGCAAACCCTCCTCAGAATAAGATGGATGTTATTGTGGCTACTAGGTATGCTTCTCTAGTGTTTCCTCAACCTATGAATGCTCTCACAATAGGAGACTACCTAAAGTATATGCCCAAGTTCATATGAGAAGAGGAAATAACTGCAGAAGAACATCTTGCAACCTTTTATAGCTATGCTGATAATCTGAACATTGAAAATGAGGATTTATGGATGAGAGTTTTTGTACAAAGCCTTGATGGTGAAGCCAGAAAGTGGTTTAGGGGTTTACTTCTTGGATCAATTGCTGGGATTGAAGCCCTTGATGATGCCTTTTTATGGCATTTGTGGGACAAGAAGGACTTTCTGTACTATATAACTGAATTTGGTTCTCTGAAAAGAAAAGAAGGCGAGTCAGTATTAGACTTTTCCAAAATGTTCAACAAAATGTATAATAAAATTCCTACATATATCAAACCTACTGAAACCTCTGCCAAAATAATCTATGATAGTGCCTTTGATCATGAGTTCTGTCTTTTGCTAAGAGAGAGAAGATTTACTTCACTAGCTCACATGCAAGATGCTGCCCTAGAAGTGGAATCAAACATATTGGCTGCAGGCAAATTAAGAGGCAAATCTGATAGGGATAGGAGGAAACAAAAGGCATAAACTTCTACCTCTAATGCTTCAACAACTAACCCTCAAGTAGATGATTTTCCCAAGTTAATCAAATCCCTTTCTGCAGAAATGGAAAAATGAAATTAGAAGGGAGACAAGCTAACATAAACAATTTCAAAAGAAAAAATGATGCTCCTCAAGTTCTTCAAAGAGATCATAGGAACATAGATGATCAAAAGGTTCAGACTTCTCTTCAAAAAAATCTGGTTGATGGTGAAGAAGGAGAAGAGGAGGACATTGATCAAGAAATTCACTATTTAGGAGACACATCTACTTCTCCTCGCCTAACTCAATCTGCCTAGGAAGATTCCATGATGAATAGACAACTAAATGAGTTAAGAAGGGGAGAGAAAACAAATAAAAAACAGAATAAGTACAACTTGAGATCAAAACATAAAGAGGGAAAGCCTAGTACATCGAATCAACCTAAAAAATCAGACCCCTCCACTAAAACAATGGCTGCACCAAAGAAAGGAAATGAAGAACAAAATAATCAGCCTATGGTTAAAGCCCTTGTCCCATAAGTAAAAGAAATTTTGAAATCCCCATAGTCTTTTAACTTTGAAAATGAAATTCAGAAGATCAAAATTCCAGTCCCATTCTTAGATTTGATAAAGAATGAAGATTTCAAGAAGTCCATTTCTAAAATGATGCAGTCTAATTTTTCTTCCCATTCAATAAACTTAGTGAATTTCCAAGATGAAAAACCTGCAGTAATATTGGGGCCCTTAGTAGAAGATAGGGATGACTCTTCCCCTCCTTTTTATACCTCATTGAATGTAGATGACAAGATCTTAATCAACTACTTGATGGACTCAGGTGCATCCCATAACTTAATGCATAAATATGTAATGGATGAACTGGGTCTAGAGATCACTAAAGCATATCATGATCTATATTCTTTTGATTCAAGGAAAGTGAAATGCCTTGGGGTGATCAAAGATTTGGTTGTTACCCTTTTCCAATTGCCCATGAAGAGAATAGTGATTGATATAGTTGTTGCATATGTTACCCCTAATTTTTGAATGTTATTGTCTAGATCATGGATTAAGAGATTAGGAGGAAAATTGTAGATGGACCTCTCCTATGCCACAATACCTATCTTTTGGGGAGAACATAGAAGGATGTATAGAGAAGCACAACTGGCTTATATTATCAGTGATGAAAGTAACCCCACTAACCATCCCATTTATGCTATGGACACTGAATTGGGATCTATCATTCTGTAGCTCACTGATCTTCCTCAGACACCTTTGGGAATAAGAAAGCCATCACCCATAGCATGTGAAACAATAAAACAAGGTGCTCAAGTTTGGAAAATGTTTTTTGATGGGGCATCTTCTAAAGAGAGTGTTGGTGCTGGAGTGGTTTTCATTTCCCCCTCCCAAGAAGTCATAACTTTGTATTTCAAGTTAGAATCTCAGACCACAAATAACATTGTTGAATATGAGGCTCTAGTTTTGGGGTTGAGGGCTGCTAAAGATATGAAGATCAAGGAATTATCAATTTTTGGAGATGTAGAGCTGATTGTACATCAGATCAGAAATATTTATCATGCTAAGCATCCAAGGTTGAGGACCTACAGAAACGAGGTATGGGATCTGATTGATAATTTCTTCCTAGCTTTCAATATATCCTTTGTTCCTAGAGAATAAAATACATTGGATGACTCCCTAGCTGTTTCTGCTAGCAACTTTAAAGTTCCACTACCACCTAAACTCAAGTACGATGTTGAAGCAAAATATAGGCCTTCCATACCCGACAATGTCAAACATTGGAAGGTGTTTGAAGATGATCTTGAGATAAAAATATTTCTGGAAATAGTGGAAGAATTTTCTGCACTTCACATTGATCAAGATCTAGATGATGAAAAAAATCCTCATGCTGATAAATTCCTAAACAAAACTGTAGATCACAAGATTGTATAATTGCCTAGTAATCATATCCCTAAGGGATTGGTTCCTTTAGAGAGATTATTTGATTGTAATGATGTGGTTGTCAAAGTAAAAGGTTCAAATGCAGATGTTGATTTGACAAAATGCAATCTAAGTAGTGATGAAAATCCCAAGTATGTCAAACTGTCTAGTATTCTGTCAGAAAAACAAAGAAATGAGTATATCAAACTGCTAAAGGAATTTGTTGATGTTTTTTCTTAGAAGTATGATTATTTTCAAACTTATGAAACAAGCATTATTGAACACAAAATACCTTTGAAGGATGATACTAAACCATTCAGACAGAAGCTATGGAAAATCAATCCAATGTTGTTGCCCATCATGGAGAAGGAAATCAAAAAATTGCTTGATGATCAGATCATCATACCTTTGAGGTACTCTGAGTGGATAGCTAATCTTGTCCTCGTTAGGAAAAAGAATGGAGAAATCAGACTTTGTGTTGATTTCAAAAATTTAAACAGGTGTTCTAGGAAAGATAACTATCCCTTGCCCAAGATGGAACATATTTTGCAAAGGGTGACTGGCTCAGCAAGGATGTCCATGATTGATGGCTTTTCAAGTTACAATAAGATTTCTATTTTGCCAGAATATAGGGAGAAGACAACATTTACCACTCCTTGTGGTACATTCATGTATGCCATGATGCCCTTTGGTCTCATGAATGGAGGCACAACCTTTCAACGTGCAATGGATATGGCTTTTATTGGAGAAAAGGATACGTTTTTGGTGATTTACTTGGATGACATCAAAATGTTTTCAAAATCTGATGAAGAACACTATGAACATTTGAAGAAGGTGTTCCTTAAATGTAGAAAATTTGGATTGTCACTCAATCCCAAGAAGTCCCTCTTTGCTATGAAGGAAGGTAAGTTGTTGGGACATATTGTCTCAACATAAGGGGTAAAAATTGACCCAAGTAGAGTAGAGGCCATCAAGACTCTGTCTCTCCCTAGGTCCAAGAAAGAGATCCAGTCCTTCCTAGGTAAGATAAACTTCTTGAGAAGATTCATTTATAATTTTGTTGAGTTCGTTAAGTTTATCACATCCATGGTGAGAAAGGGAAATGAGGTAAAATGGACACTTGAAACTAGAAATTCTTTTGATCAAATTAAACAAGCACTGACTAAGGCACATGTTCTTATCAACCCTGATTACTCAAAAGAATTTATGATATTTTCTTTTTGCTCACATGACACATTGGTTGTTGTCCTCCTTCAGAAAAACTCAGATGGGATGGAGAAACCTATTTCTTTTTTCAGCATGGCTTTGAGAGATGTTGAAGTCAGGCATGACATCATGGAGAAGAAAGCTTATGCTTTGGTCAAATCCCTCAACGCTTTCAGAGTGTATTTTTTGCATTCTAGGATTATTGTTGATGTCCCTTCAACCTGTGTTAAAGAAATTTTAATTCATCTCGGCATAGATGGAAAGAGAAGTAAGTGGATTGCCAAAATTACGGAATTTGATCTTGAGATGACACCAACCAAGTTGATGAAAGGGCAAGGTTTAGCTAGATTGTTAGCTGAATCAAACTATAAGGAACTTGGTATTAATTTCATGAATGCATATTCTATATATAAATAGACTAATATTGCTAGCTACGGCTCACAAATCAATCCCAAATTGATAGAGTGTAGTTGGTACAAGGACCCGTTGAGAGCTCAACACACCCTAAAAGCCTTATGAAAGTTTTTCACTTTTTGGGTACCACTTTTTTTCTTTGACTATCTGAATTGAGTTCACTATGGGGGGGGGGGATAGTTTATTTTGTTTTCATGAGTCTTATCAATCAAGTTGGATGTGTTTGAACTTGTTAAAAAAAACCTTGTGTCTAAAAGAACTTAATATTCAAATGAAGAATCTGCAGCTAACATTGCGACTAGCACATTTGTGTTCGACATCGGAAAAATTCAAGCAGATAAAGTGGACATTCAGTTACATTAATCGTCGATCGCCTATGCACGATCGACATCGATAGAAGGTGGAGTTCATTTGTGTGAGTTATTCGCCACAAAGTTTCAAGAGATATATGATCCCCATCAGTGTCGACAAAGCATGGGAGGGATAAACATTGACAAAAGCCATAAAAACCACCGATAGTCGATGATCGATGCACTTGCTCGGGGTTGGGGAAATCTAGAAGGGTTAAAACAATCGATTTTCTCTGCGACAAACATACCGTCGATTGCCAACCCTCGATACACTTTCAACAGCGGGAATTTTTTGAGAGAGTCAATCCGGGAGCACTTTGGTAGGTTTATCGCCGATCCTTGATACTTTTCATTGTCGGCAAGATAAGATCGGGTCTTAGAACATTTAGCTTAAAAAAATTCTCGATTATGAATAACACAGGTAGACAAATATGCTGGTCTTGAGTGCCATGTGTCTTTGTCGCATAGAGGTGTCATACAACCTAGTTTCGTCTCGAGTCATCTTAAGGTTTCTTGTGTCCTAGTCAAATCTCCAAGTCATCCTTGCCACGTTAGCTCTGTACAAAAAGATCTTTCGGCGTCGGGGCTTTTGCAAGGAGATGTCAACGAAAAGTTTTCAAAGCGAAACCCTGACCCTCGACTCACCCGTTGGACTAGCAAAACGATTGGTTGTTTTGGACACGAGATACGATCAGATTCTGGCATTTATTGACTAGTTAATGTTTCATCCCGCATTTTTTGCTACCCTGTGCCCTGATTGAACAACAACGATTTTAAATCAACGATAAGCCACGTTACAACCCACACCTATGCCATCAACCTACGATTGAATTTAATTCTAAACGTTTTTGAAGATCCGACGACATATTTTATAGAACTACACTCATAATTCAAATTGAATGACTGATGTGACAAGGTAAGTCCATCCCTGTTTAAATCTCTAGAACGACTTTGAACAATTTCATTCCGCGCACAAGTTCGAATTCTAGAGGATTTAAAGAAGCACAACAAGCATCTCAAGACTCTGTTGATTCTCAGGTTATCAAAACCAAGTTAAACAAGTAGCAGAGGTATGTGTTCAAGTTTGTTAATTCGACGGTTGTGATTTGTTATATATCCATCTAATTTCTTTCACAGTCTCTAACTATGTTCTAGTTGCAGGTAAAATTCCGCTGAGAAATCCAACCACTAGATGCTCCCCGAGGACACCTAAGCTGAAGGAAGCAGAAACGGGTGAAGGTTCTTCGCCTAGTACTGCGAGATAGTGGGAGTATGCTTCCAGGGCAGAGCCTGTCATAAAAACCTCAACTAAGAAAGCCTTTGTCCAACCTTCGGTCTTCAGTGATACATAAGCAAGCACCAGATCTGAAGTAATTCTCCCCCAATGGGGGGAGCTATTCAACAGAATCAACTGGGAGGAGTACCCAGAGTGTATCCCACACACCAACCCGGATGTAAGGGCACTCGATGACCAGGTGTTCCAAAATATCCGACGATCATATTTGCACATGGTATCCAGCAAAACCTCGGTTTTCCCATGCAAAGAGGTTTTGAAGTGGCTAATCGACCATATAGACACGCATAAATGCTTAGTAAATGATGCGAATGGCAGTTGTGTTAGAGTTTTCCTCCTGACAGAAGTCCATAAGTTCTACAAACTCAGAGACCCAGAGGAGTGGCTAAACACAAACTTCATGGTGAAATTCTACGAATTCCATGATACCAGCCAGTTGATGGCCACATGGTGGAAGGAGGACACAAAGTTTACAAACCGGAGCAATGGTTGGTATGGGATAGTTAACCTAAGGGAGCCATACATCTACTTGATGGTTCTCATCTACCGACTGTATGGAGAGAAGGAATGCTCCAAGTTTTCGGAAGAATGGATACCCTTGGCATACACAGTGGTGATCTCCGGAAGTAACTTCAACTGGGGAGAAATAATTTCCAAGCAATTGAGCATCTATGTACAACATGCTCAGATGCTGAAATAAGGAGAAGCACCCGCTTTCCACATGGCCTCATACCTGTTCAATGTGATCTGTGCGAAAAATGTCTTCGCCAGCATGAATTTAAGTTGGCATGTTGCAGAGTTCCTTGTTCATGTTTATTTCAACATACTATGGGAGAACAGGTATAAAAAATCCTACCCACTCATTTGCGATGAATTCATCACATGTATTCATTTCATTGTATTTAAAAAGGAATCCCCGAGACTATCCGCAACAACCAAGAAAATGGTAGCAAAGGTAGGCCACTGGTATTTGGATGAATGCTCAACCTATATTAGGGTTTTTGGGGCCACCTAAGCATCGCATCTACTACCTGCTCACGTCCCAAACCGGATCATTGTGGGAGAAATCTGCTATCAGACTATCCTGTAGGGCTATAACGCCATGCTAGTCAAGGACAAGAAGCAAGATTTCATACCCTACGACTTCCATGTGGGGTTTTATTTGATAAAGGACACTACTCATGCCAAACAAGAAGGGCAGGCTCCCAATAGGTTGATTCCGCAAGCACGACCCTAAAAGCCTGGTCCCCCGACATGCTTCACATGTATCCTCATGTTGGCCATATGTGCATGACAAATTTGAGGATGAATTTTTCACAGAATGTGCTTAGGACTAGGAGGAGGCAGTACATAGGATGGACAATCCGAACATGACCAGGTTCAAGGCTATGAGCATGGAAAAATAGGTAGAGACAATAGAGCAGTTGACTCAAGAGGACCTCAAAGCTATGAAAGAAATCAGAGCGACAAAGACTACAGAGGCACAAAGAAGGGGATTGATCTTGCTAGAAGGGGCATAGAGAATCATTGATCAGTTGCAGAATGAACATGATCTCATAGAGATGTTGATAATTCCCATTGACGACCCAATCGAAAGAAAAGGAGAGCTAAGTGGCTTAGAGTCGATACAACATGAAGAAATCACTGGGCCAGAAAACCTGGAAGTTTCACCATCACAAATCAGATCACCAGGGGGAATTTCAACCCAGCCTGAGATAACAAGGACACCGGGTAGGACAAGTGTACCAAACCCTTTGTTTGACTTAATAACCATCAATGATGATCAGGAGAGCTTGAAGGTGTCCCTGGTGACTCTAGTGTAGACTACAGAGGAAAAGGAACCTAAGAGGGCATCTACCCTAGGTTTTGATGCTTCGATTCAAAATCTTCCATAGAGCGACCATGAGGTCGAAAGTGTCTTATACACTTAGCTACTCGACTTGCCGGGAACCCTAATAGACAACTTGAGGGATGAGCTAGGATCGGGTGGCCAGAAAGAGGAAAT
The DNA here is from genome assembly GCA_032191745.1 of Picea mariana. Taxonomy (NCBI): domain Eukaryota; kingdom Viridiplantae; phylum Streptophyta; class Pinopsida; order Pinales; family Pinaceae; genus Picea; species Picea mariana. The sequence continues at coordinate 444,072 of JASDQU010100256.1, read as the reverse complement.
TCCACAGCCATAAAATCGACACTTCGACAACCGATTACCAAGTAAGTACCGAACCTACCCCTGGTTCTTCAGTTTTGGTCGATACCTTACCGTCTGATGAGAAATAGAGGAGGTCAAGCCCTCGAGACATATGGAAGAAGCTCAGGAACCCATCCTAGAACAGATACACATAGCTGAGAGCCTGGGAAATACTCTAACCTGGGGACAACAACAAATCCCCGAACCTGTTGATGAGGTCATTGACATACAAGTGATCACCTATGACCGGAAGAGAAAATCCATCATGAAGAGAACCACTAAGAAGAGGAGGATTACGTTGGATAGCTTGGTTCTCATCACTACAAAGGAGAAGCTGCTCAGCACAGAACGCGCATAGACGTCCGAGCTTATCAACGCAAGGATGGCTATCACAGATGCCACATTGGATAGAGTAAGAAGAGATGAAAAGGAGTTGGCCATTGCACTTAAGGAGTTGAAGCATCTGCGCCATTTGGAAAAATACTATTAGGATTCCACACAGGCCACAGTGTTTTTGAGAAGTGAGTTCCAAGATGCCTATCCCAGATTCACAAATGAATGACACCTTTTCACTGCAGGTATAGTCGATTTCCAAGAAGACACCCTTATGCCACTAGCGACCTACAAGGACGTGGAAAGGTGGTATAAGAAGGCTCACCAAGCAATCGAAAGGATCGATTACATCAATGCGGTTCAAAAGGGTTGAGACGCCGAAGAGCATGAAATTCGGGTGCTGTGGGACAACTACATAGATCAGATCAGGAAAGCGGCTACGTACTGGGTAAAAATGGCCCAGGAACCTCAGCGGGAGATTCACGAGAAGTGGTCCGAGTGCGAAAAGGGATCAGGAAATATTAATTGGGAGATGAAAGACATCGACCTCCCAGAATTCGACTCACCCGAAGACTTTGTCGACCTGCATGACATAGTCAAACAACATGCAGAACAAGATTCGTCATGGACAACAAAGATAACAAAGGTGGTGAGCATGGCGCTAGGTCAATTACAACAGTGCATGGAGAATCCAATTAAGGCTCGAGCAGTTTTGTAGCGGTTAGGTGTTAAAATAGTCAAGTACAAATCACATGCAGTAGAAGTGAAAGAAATTATTTCAACCCCAATGGACCAACATAGGTTCCCGTATCCCAACACATGCGAGGAAATTTTCGTCAAATGGTCGGAGTATGAGAAGAGCCATCCACTCCAGTAAAACTATTTGATGATTCTTAGAAGACAGAGAGATGAAAGCGCCATGTGGTGATATTTTGTTTTACTTAGCTTGCACTTGTAATAGGTATTTTTAGTTAATGATTCATTACAAATAAGAGGATTGACCTTTTAGAAAAGGTTGATGGTTTTGGCAATGACCCTCATTTTTGGAATTGTAAAGAACTATTTCCGAAATACCTTAATTGAGAAGTCTTGTTTAGGACCGGAGACAAACTTCTGTTTTTTTCATCAAAGGCATTATGTGATTGGATTGAGGAGGAATTACTTCCAACTTTATTTCATGAATGGATGTTGTAATGAGTAAGAGTTTCTGAATCTATTGATAAGCTAGTTGTTTCAATACTTTTTGTAGTTCTTGTCTCTAACGATGAAAGAAAATCGTTGTGTTAATGTGTGATTAATGCTAGAGATAAGGAAACTATTTTTTTTCCATCATCTTATTGCATGCATGTTTTCTTTCTATAATTGTATCTCAGTCAATAATTCAAATACCAACAAGTTAATGTATTAGTACTAGGCTTGTCATAGATGTGAATATATTTGTCTGCATGCTTGAGGACAAAGGTTATCCCAAGCTCAACCTTCTTCAGTAGTTAAGAACTCCTCTCTACCAGCTGGTTTATACCAACACACATCTTTTGATCAGACCCATCTAATAAAAGAAAAGACAAAAAATAGAATGTTTAAACTGAAGGAGGAACTTTCATAAGAAGATATCTTGTTAATCACTACGTAAAGCCCACTGATAATTTGGCCAGATCAAAAGATCTGGAGAACCATTCCACCATCAAACGCTGTAGAGTCTAATTGGGCCTCTGTGGCTGGTTTGGTTCCTGCTATTGAGTTAAAGGGTATTAGGACCCCTCAATAGGACCTTATCCATTTCTTTCAGAAATTGCCGCCTCGTGCTGTACTTAAGAAGACTAAGGTGAGGGCTTTGAGTCAAAGAAATCATATAATCCATTGTTGATCATCTTTTGTATTGGAAGGATCATGTAGGGGTTCTTTTAAGATTCTTGGAACCAGATGAGGTAAAGAAAACCATGTCTGAATTTCATGATAGCCTATGTGGAGGCCATCCTTTTTGGAGGACCACAACATATAAAATTCTCAGAGCTGGGTACTTTTGGCCTAGTTTATTCACTGATGTCTGTGCAAAGATCAGGGCCTGTGATAAATGTCATAAATTCTCAGGCAAACAAAAACTAAAATCTTTGCCTCTGAAGCCCATAATGTATCTGGTCCTTTCCAGCAATGGGGATTAAATTTCATTGGAGAAATCCATCCAGCTTCAGGTGGCCAACATCGTTGGATACCGAGTACCACTGATTATTTCACCAAGTGGATAGAAGCCATTCCTATAAGAAATGAAACACATAAAGTAGTCATTGGCTTCCTGGAAGACATTTTGTCAAGGTTTGGATGTCCTAACAAGATTATGATTGATAATGATGCAACTTTTAAAGTTGAACCTATGGTCAAGTTCTGTGAAAATTTTGGGATCCAACTTATTCATTCTACTTCTTATTACCCTCAAGGTAATGGCTTGGTAGAGTCCTCTAACAAAATTCTAGTAAATATCATTAAAAAATTGTTGGAGGATAACACAAAGTCTTGGGATTCAAAGCTGAAGTTTTCTCTATGGGAAGATAGATTAACCACCAAAGGATCAATTGGTACTGCTCCATTTCAGTTGGTCTATGTAATTTAGGTTGTTTTTCCTTGCATTACACGTGGCAAAGTTTCTTCAAGGCCAACGAGGAGAGCCTGATGATATGACCAGGAGGATGCATCAAGGATTAAGAAAGGGCTTGTTAGTTGTTTTTATTTTCTGTCTCATTTACTTGCTGACAAGTTCTCAAACCCATTTTCATGTGCTCTGAAGCTTGCTCATTAAGCCATAAGTATCCCTGGGTTTAGGCTACCTTTCCCACTAATCCTTTTTGCCTACTTTGCTTATCTTTCCCAAGCACTGTAAAACCCCTGCGCTGGCACTGCGAAATCTGTGCAGTGAACCCAACACTGCAAACCCTATGTTCCAACACCTTTTACAAAAACATGTCTTCTGCGAGATCACAAACTTAATTACACTCCTATCTATTATGCACCATAAAATTAGTCACTTGTGGAAGTCAACCCGAGTTTTGCAAGAGTAGGGATGTTGTGAACAAGTCCGAGGTTGATAAGACCTGTTTTGCAAAGATATGTTTCGATATCCCTTCACGATATTTTTAGTAGTCTTTCCCTTCATCTTCTTGATTGAAAGATACCTTGTCTTATTCTTGAAGGTCAAATGAGTTGAGAAGCACTTAAATTTTACACAGAACTAGACTATTGGGAAAGTTTATCCATTAAAACCTTAATCCTCTGTTTTCCCTGTTTTACCTCTAGCAATCATTAAATCTTGAGGTAAGGTTTTATGAAAACAACATTAATGGATACTTCACAACAAAGGAAGTTTCACAAAGGAGGAGGAATTGTGAGAACAAAGCCCTACGATATGCAACTTTCTTATTCGGAACCCTTGATCAGGGAAGTTTTCCAAAAAATAGGTTGCATTACTTTTTGTCAGAAAATGCAAAGAGGACACCCAGAGGTGGCTAGGGAGTTTGAATTTGATGGGACAGAAACTAAGGTAGGGATATTCGAGGTTGAGGTGTATGAATTGTCCATCTCAGCAGCAACTGAGATACCTAACACTAGTGACAGATGGTTCAAGGACATGACCCTGAATGCTGCTTTCTCCAAGAAATTCCTCAAACCAGAATACCAAGGGGACAATTTGACAAAGGGAGTGCCCATAAATCATATGTTCGAGGGATTTGATAAGATGTTGAAGGTGATTCAAAGATATTTCACCTGTGAAGAAGGATTTAACATGATATATCAATACCATATAAGGCTACCGCTACAGTTCATAGGTAACGATGACATGAATCTCCCTTTCTACCTGTTTAGAAGTATTGGAAAAATGTCTGAAAGTGTCCAAGCTAAATCAAAAGCAGTTGATACAAGTGTCTTCCATTCATGCCTTATAAAGATGTTGCTAATGGAGGAATTCAGAAAGAAAACATTGATTCAGAAGCATTCATTAGTTCCTAGCACTTCCAACTAAATGTTTTTCCCACTCCACAGTTCTAAAATGCAAATCCCTCTTCATATTGACAAGACTGTACATTCAAAAATGAGCAAGAAAAGAAAGAGCACTAAGACTACTAGAGATGTTAAAGTAAGAAAGGAACATGAAGGAGGAAGACCTTCACAGTCTTCACAGAGAGAAGCTATGCCTATGCCAAATCCCAGTCCAGTAGAGGTTCCTTCAACTAAAGCCACAAGTTTGAGAGGAAGGAAGATGGTGTTTCCTTCACCCAGTGCAACTGACAAGGTTAAAGCTAGGAGACCTCTTACTAGAGAAACAACCAAACAAGAAATCCAAGTGAAGGAAGATACAATAGGAGTTTCAACCCAGAGGAAAGGTAAATCCATATCTGTTGAAAATCCTGTTGAAATCATTGACATCGCCACTCCTCAAGAAGAGTGCAATCATACTTTTAAGAGACTCAAAAGACAACTTAAATAGGCAAGGGTTGAGGTTGATGAAATGAAGAAGGGGGAATTTGTTGCAAAGAAGAAGCTTAATGGACTCATGCACATGTATCATGAAACTATTGGCAAAGCCATATTTATAGCCAAAAGGTTTCAGCCCCTCCACGGGTAACTCAGAAACATATACAGACAGAACAAATCTTACCAGGTATAGATTAAAAAGATAAAGATGGAGCTACAACCTTTAAAAGAGGAGCTAGCCAAGAGAAATTTGGATTTGCTAGCAAAATTTACTACCAGAAGGAGCTCTAGAGTTAGAAAATGAAGAAGATAAATTTCCTTAAATAATATCAGTTTTGACAGGTTCATGTTTATGTATTTTTAAAATTTTTGAGAATGGTTATGCCTTATAAATCATGTTTAAGTTTGGGATGATCTCTTCAAGTCATATACTATATTATGAGTTGACTGCAACAGTTGAAGCACTGGAGATAGTTTTTGGGTTTTTTTTGGGTATTATTAAATGCAATAAGCTGCTACAGGAAAGTTCACAGCGCTTGTCGCTGTGAATTGGCTGATACAGATTGGCGCTGTGAACTGTGCTACGAACTCTCGTTCTGGAAGTTTTGAAGGAATAAGAAGCTACCATATGGTTAGATGCATGCATGACATTCGTCTAAGGGTTAGTTGCAAGCTGGGAGGCCACATTCCAAAGGAAGATGTGCTCAAAGGGACACTTCATCAACCATAAAGAAAATGTTATGGATGTTGCCAACATTATCCTAGATTTTAGCATTTTTGTTATTTTATGTTATCCACCTGTTTCCATGCCACTTTGAGGTAACAAGGATCCTAGGATAAGGTTGTTATTCGGATTGTAAAGATATCATTGATAGTATAGACTGTAATATAATCATAGTAAGACTGAGAAAGGTTCGAATGGTTGAGATGAGACTCATATTTTGATGTTGTGAATGTAACAGAGACATCTTTGATTTTATGTACCAAACCTGAGACTTTTTGGCTAATGGAAATCAGTTTTTTTTCCACTATCATCTTGTTTCTGTCTTACTCTTATTTGTAGTCTGTTGAAGGTTTCAATTGATATATTGTATCTGTATTGCAATGAAGGATTTGTTGTGATGTTGTTTATGATTTTATCATAGTTTCCGTTTTGATTAAAGAAGTTCTTGTTTCAGAAGGTTTTCTTCATATATATACTAGTATTACCTGATGTAAATGGTAGATATATTTCCCCTTTCTTACTAAAGTCTTCCCCCTATCCATCTTATTCTTTAAACCCTGATCTAAGTTACTCAAAACCTCATTTGCTGGTGCAATTTTATCTGGAACTTACTGTGATTGCCATTGTTTTACTGAGTTTTTATCCATTCGCCACCTTATCATAAAAAAATATCTTGAAACTTACTAATGGGTGATGAACTTACACTTTAGCAGTCAAAGTGTGTCTTTTAGTGCTAACAAGTACATTGTATTTATATATTGCTAATGTTGACTCTTCAATCTATTTAACTTCTGCATATGTGGATACAAAACTGTGGCATCATATGCTTGGACACGTGAGTGAGAAGGGGATGCAGATACTTCACAAAAGGAATTTTTTTTCCATATCTTAAACAAGTTGATTTGGATTTCTATGAACACTGTGTTTATGGAAAACAAAAGAGTCATATTTCTCAGGGTTGGAAAGGAAAATAAGAGTGAAAAGTTAGAGCTTGTGCATATAGATGTATGAGGACCAACTCAGGTATCATCTCTTGGTGGCTCTCATTATTATGCTACTTTTATTAATGATGCAACTAGAAAAACTTTGGTTTATTGCATTTGACAAAAATATGATGTTTTTGACACTTTTAAGAAATGAAAAGCTTTGGTTGAGAATGAGACGGGAAAAAGGTTGAAGTGTCTCATATCAAACAATGGAGGTGAATACTGCAACAACGACTTTGATGATTATTGTTCATACCATGGGATTCATAGAGAGAAGACAGTTCTAGGAACACGACAAGAAAATGGCGTGTCAGAAAGGATGAGCAAGACAATCTTGGAACGTGCATGGAGTATGAGATTGCATGTTGGGTTGCCCTTATAGTTCTAGGCATATATTGTAAATACTATTGTTTACTTAATAAAAATAGGGCCTTCAAGCTTCATGGATGGTGGAATTCTAGAGGAGGAATGGATAGGCAAAAATGTATTGTGCCTACTTACAATGCAGAATGCAAAAACCAACTGTGATTTTAATCTTCGCACTAATTCCACCTTTTCCATGCAGGCTTCAATATGGATCCCAAAAAAACAACCATAATACAATACATAGAAGATACACAATACAATAAAGACATATATACATGGTTCACCCAATGTTGGCTATGTTCACTAGATAAATTTCCAGTCCTTCCTTTATTATTATCGAACAAATGAAGGGATACAACCTACAACACTCTCACTGTAACTTCCTCTTCTTTCGCTCATAGTATCCTCTCTCAGAATACAATATTCACTCTTTGACTCATAGCTGCAATAAAATTCCTCATAAAAGAGGGTTTCCTTCTAGGATAAAAAATCCCTAACATAACTTTTACCATCAGATATGCGACCTTATAATGAACAATCCATATTGACTACGAAATTACAATATTTTAAAAGGCAATTTTCCCCAAAAATTATCTTCTCCCCCAAACCCCCGCTTTTGGGGGGGGGGGCTCCATAAAATGTTGTCACCCCCCTAGCTCCAAATGTGGGTGGTTGAAGCCCCCCCATTAGGAAATGGGGTCCAAACGCGACTGAAATAGGAACTCTGAATCATGAAGATAATCAAGCTCTACAACCAACAATCTCCCAGTTGGAGACTAATCACAACAACTCCAATGTTGTTGTACCTACTGGACTATGATCCACCTCGGACCTGGAAAATTTCTCATCTTCACCTTCTTGATCGAAATCCAATTGAAAATGAGTAGGAACTTAGTTTCTCCCTAGTTACAACCCGTGTTAACATGTTCGTAGGATTCTGGCTAGTATGTATATTTTCCAACTTCAATTGTCCATCTTCTAAAACAAATTGTATGAAATGGTACCTAAATTGTATATTCTTAGTCTTAGAATGGAAGGTTGATTTATTTGCAAGATGAATGGTACTCTGGTTGTCATAGTACAACCTGCTATTCTCCTACTACTTTCCCAATTCCTCCATAAACCTTTGTAATCAAATCATCTCTTTACTAGCCTATGTAGCAACAACATACTCTGCTTTCGTTGTTGAAAGTGAAACAACCTTTTGAAATTTTGAAATGTAACTTAATGTTGTTCTGCCTGTTGGATTACTAAGAGGTGGGGCGAATCAATAATAGAGTTTTTTAATCCTTTTCAACCATAGTATATAAGTGTCGTTTATCTTTATGATCAATTTACCATTATCATTCAACAAGTGTAGAATAAATAAACCACAAACAATGAGCAATCATACACATACACATTACACCATTATTTTTACGTGGAAACCCAATGCAGAAGAAAACCAAAGAATGATTTTTCTTATATGTCCTTAAGAATTACATTCATTGGAAGCACCAACTTCCTTTGTTCTATAGCTGCAACTAGAAGGAGGCTCCAACACCCTATATTTTTAGGCTACAACCTGAGGGAAGCTCCAACTCCCCAATTCCCTGGCTACAACTAGAAGGAGGCTACAACCCCCTTATATTCTTTGGCTACAAACGAAAGGTGGATACAACCAACTATACTTGCCCTGTCCAACCACCCTAAAATATAAGTGTCAAATAACTGATGAAACCACTGCCAGACTGTCACTGTGAAATATACCACTGTAAACCTGTACCAATATGTGCCAACAACCTGTACCAATAACCTGTAGTCAACCTGTACCAACATATACCAAATATACCAACAACTTGTACCAATAATCTCCTCAATATATTAGATTCAATAACATATATCTCATACCCAAAATCAAAAGAATATCACTCAAACCATGTGCATATATGTCTCTCTAGTCATGTGCCATACACGTGCATATAATCATAATCATGTGTAATAAACCCTCACATGGAATAGACATCAAACCCTCATTGTTATGCAACCTCAAACTATACCAACAACTTCAACAAAACACCATAACCAAAATCCCTCAATCATGTACCACAAAAACCCTCAACCATGTGGCAAGAAATACAAAATATGCCCCAACACTCAAACTAACAAGATGTACCAATGATAAATACCAGACATACTAGCACTATATTTATGTAGATATCACTCATACAGCAAGTGCCATACAACCATTAACCTCTCTAAGGAAAATCCTCAATCTCCCATAACAATATCTCATGTAGACAACAATATCCAACTACACATAAGAATATGACATACCTTTTGAACTTGTAGATAGATCTGGTGTACTTGATCACTGTAGACCTTCCTGGGAACTTGCATTCAGCCTCTAAAGACCTACCATCCTCATCTACTCAAGATTTCATGGATTTTCCCAACTATACACGACCTCTTCTTCTTCAGCTCGCATATGTACGCAACCTCCTCCACTATAGCTCGTGTATGTACATGACCTCTTCCACTGCAGCTCGCGTACACCTAAAAAACTAGGGTTATTTTCAGAAATTTTGCAACTACGAAACTTTTTTCGACAACCCTTATTTGTTGCCTCATACTTGCATAACTTCAAATGTATCAATGAGTACCTGCAATAAATATTTCACAAAATAATAGATATTCAATGTGCTCAATATGTGCTAATAGGACACCCTTGCTCTCTTATTTATACTCTCCAAGGAGCTTCCTCAAGGGGTTACCTTCTAACTAACTTTAGCCAACTTCCTTCTTTTAGGGATAACCCAGTTCTAACCACTTTTTACACTTACAACCACTTTATCCACATGTTGGAGAAGGAAAATTTGGGACTTAATCATAGGAAGCGAGGCAGAATGGACCAAAGGAAACAATGTGTGCCAAAAAAGAAGGAATACCAGCGTGACAAAGAGAAAAGGAAGCAATGCACCAAGAAAGAAGGAAGATCAATGCAAGGAATGGTTGGATCGAAGACCAACTGCGCGAAAGGAAGTTAGAAAGTGGACAAGTGAATTCCACTTAGAGTTATGGTTTTTGAGTCATAATGTAAGGGTTTTTACCCATTTTTGTAATATAAATAGAAGATGTATGAGGTAGATTAAGGTATCTCTTGGTGTCCTTTGTAAGAGATAAGAAATTACTTTTGAATAACCTTTTTGAGTCTTGAGTCTTTAAGATGTTCAATTTTTGGTTGTATAGTTGAGGATCTAGTGGAGAACTATGGAGTATAACTGAGGGTCAGGTCTCAAGTTGTGGAGCTTGGTGCGACAATTGTCATCCTCACATGCACTATTCTTAAAACTAAGATGTAATGCACGCAACACTATTTTGATGAATAATGAATAAAGCAGAATATCTTTGTGGACGTAGCCCGACGGGTGAACCATGGTAAAAATGGTGTCTTTATGTGTGATGTGTTCTTTTACATGCTTTATAATGAATGAATGGTTAGATGAATGCATCTGTTAGGGTTTATTTGCAACGCACAGTGAAATAAGTATGTAGAATAAACAATGTTGAATGAATAAAATGGTAGATTTGATGAATGTTATGGTAGATTGCATATTAAAATAGAAGAAGTACTAGTAAAAAGAACATCCCCGATCCCTTCCATGAATGCATACTTCTGCGTCCTATAGTCACCCATAAACCATCTCGAGTGAGACTTCGTTGTGCAATCTGTGCACGGTGTAGCCTTCTGGTTTACTAGAAGGCCTGATGGTGAAAAGGGTTTTGTTGGAGAACTAAGGTGGAACCCGGGTCAACCAATACATCCAACAAATGATTTTGTTGCTGGTTGGAACTTAGAAGGACAACCTAGAAGGGGTTTGGTGAAGAAGATGCAGTGGTAGAAAGGGATGTTCAGGCCATGGAATCCTATGAAGCAAGAGATTGAAAGATGGTTGGAGATAAAGCGGCTAGAGTTCACAAAAAAATATAATAAGGGTTCTAGGTACACACCGTGTTAGTATCTGCAGAGGTATGTGTTTACTGATTTGCGTGAAGCATAATTTTGTTATTTTCCAGAGTTATTACAGGAGTGGTTATTAAGGTTGAAGGATGCCCATCCAACTAATCATATCAGGTCAGTAGAGTGGACTACTTAAAATATTGCGTGATTGGAAAAGGTTAATAACAAATTCATGCGCGTAGTAGATTTTTGGTTAGACAATATTACTACGAGGTTTATTACTGAATTTGCAGTAGACATAGTGAAGTCATATACTACTACAGAGCATGATTTTTTGAGGGGACCCAGAGGGTGATATATTAGGTCTCTTTACACATTGATCAAGGTCTTATTACATGATAAAAGCGTGATGATCACAAAATTAGATAGCTAGATCACTATGTGCACATGGGGGAGTTGGGGAAATCACTAAAGAAGATATGAGATATGGAGAAGTATATGGAGAGTATCCAGAAGAGGGAAGCAAGGGACCCCATCATGATGGATTATGAACAGACCAGGGAAATTATAAGGAAAGCAGGTGTGACGCGCAACGAATCAACCTACCAGTATAGGATGAATAACAAGAATAAGGCAGTAGTCGAGTGAGAGGGATTGAACAACAATGAGGAAGAGGTAGAGGATCTCCGTGCCAAGGGCATATTGAGGATATCTTGGATGCCACATATGAGAGAAAAACTAGAGTTCATGGGTCTGGTGCAGAAGAAGGCTCTCCATTCCAGATATGAATTAGTGTGGAACCCACAACCCCATGTGCGACTAAGACATCTGAAGAAGAAAAACTAGTTGACTAACAAGTAATTAGTGGTAGAAGAGTTTTTACAAGACATGGGTCCAATAGCAGAAGTGCAAGTTCAGCAAATAGCAGTCAAGTATCTACACCATGCAAAGGTGGTAGTCTAGAAAATTTCACAATGGCAGGACAAGATCCAACTATTAGGTTACTAGAGTTCCGAGGGGACGGGTCAGATGACCCAAAAAATCATTTGTTTATCTGTGAGAAGATATGGGTAGCAAATAAGATTACAGATGAAGACACAAATATTGTGCAACTGGTAATCACATTCAAAGACCGTGCAATAGACTGGTACATGGGTCTCACAACAAATAATCCAATGGGAATGCCTACAACTGTAGCATAAGTGAAGAGGCAATTAATAAATGAATTTCAGAAACCTAGTTCAGAGGACCAGTTCATGTATGAAATGATAGAGATTAAGCAGAAACCAGGCAACTCAGTATGGGAAGTTGACCATAAGTTAAAGAGGCTAAAAGGTAAGTTAAAGTACTCTATTACTGATATGCAACATACACATTTGTTTGTTAATTCTTTGTTGCCACACTTGAAGTATCCTTTGAGACAACATAAATTCCATAGCCAGGTTGAGGCTCTACAAGCAACATTGCAGTTAGAAGAAAACTAGTACAAGCATATAGATCCAGATGTGGAAGAGCTGAGGAAAAATTTGAAGAAATTAACATTCCGGTTGAATTAGAATAAAGGAAAGGAGAAAAGAGAAGATTTCTGGTGTACAATGTGCAGGAGAGAAGGCCATCATATGAATGAGTGTCCATTATTTGCGCAATATATTGGAGTGGGTATGTCGAACCCTTTAGCTTCAGGAGGACCATGGTGTGAGATTTGAAAAACACATAGGAATGATCCCTATCACTATCCTCTAATGCAGAAGCATCAAACAATACCAAAGAGTACATTTTGTAATTTTTGCAAGTTAGTTGGACATGAAGACAATGACTTTAGAACCTTGAAGATGATGAAAGAAAGGATTGGAGGTACATATAGGGTGCAGGTTCAACATGTAACAAGACAATTTGCACAACAACCACAATATAACATTGCACAACAACCACAGTATAATATTTTGCATCAGTTTCAGGCATGACTATTGTTAGCTCCTAAAAAGTCAGTCTCTCAAGTCAGTCTTTTCACCATAGTTTGATCATGTCTGTTGTATTGGAAGGGTGACTTGTAGTCTTCAAGGTTCACTTAGCCAATATTCTCATATTGAAAAGTGTCTCAGTCTGAGTTATCTTAAGCCTAAGAGTGGGTCCTACATCCAAGAAGAGTCATTATGCCCCTCATTTTTCATATTTAATCATTATGAGACCTTGTCTAACTCAAATCTCCTCACCTCACAAGTTTGTAGCGCAAACTGCCTTTTTTACACTATCTGCACTACAAACTCTTCTGTTTTCCACATGGACGAGTTTTGGTCAAAGATGATTTCTTCTTAAGCTTTTTGGGTGAAGATTGATGGTTTATTTTCCATATTACATGGCTTAATGATGTACCTATTATATCATGATATTCTTACTAGCTAAAATTTTGCTCTCGGATTTTTGAACATAGCATTTTTGCTTCCTTCCTCATCACAAGTGCTAATTTTGGTTCCAACAGTATACAAAGCATGTATTTGGAGTGTCCTTATAAAGCTACAGGTTCAGACTCCTTGCAGAAGTGTGTATTGACATATGAGGATCCTAGCAAGCCATTAATTCACAGTAATCTACATACCCTGCATATTCTGTTTTATTATAACAAGTTTGATTAGTCAGCAAGTCAATGGTGAGTATGGCTATCTTAGAGGTGTTTCCATCATCTTCTAATGGTTAAATATCTCTGCATGCTATACAATGTTCTGAACATGTAAAATAATCTCTTCTCGTTAGAGATGGACTAATCAACACTATATAAAAAGAGAGGTATGTCTGTATAGTTCCAGTTAAAACTGTGGTTGCAGCTATCCCCGCTTGCTCAAACATATGAAGTCTTATGAATGGTCATTTGACCTATATTGTGAAAGGAAGATATAAGTGAATTATTACTGAGATGAAGTCTGAGTAATCTCAGTAAATATCAGTGAACTATAGTGGTATGTGCTCAGTTGAAGTAGCCTTCCATTTTTCAAGGCATTTTAAAAAAAGTTTTGATATATTTTGGTAAAGACAGTCACCTACATGAGTTTGAAGTGCCAATGGTTTGTTTTCTGTACAACACGCTGCAAACTTGTCCATATTCAATGAGTAACAAGCAAAGTTAGATTTGGACTCTTTCTCAATCAAGGAAAGGATGACTCAAGGTTGAGCTGTTGATGATGACTTAAGAAGACCTCTTCTATCCTCTAGCAAGGCCTAGAAGGTAGTCCAAGACCTAGATTTAGATAGAGATTCTAATCCCTTAGAAATAGGATCTCATCCTACTTTTTTATAACTAGATCATATCTAATTAGAAAAGTAGCTATTTGATCCATCTTTTGAGGATCTCAAGCAAAGATGTAAAGACTATTTAGCCTATGGAAATGATATTGTGAAGAGGGGGGGTGCGACTTTGAAGACCTTAATAGACTCTTTTGTACAAGACCTATTTGAAATACATTTTGGAATATAATCACTTCTCTCTGTATTTGTTCAGATTTCTGTTGACATATCTCTTTCTGTACTTGTGAATGAATCAATGCTCATTTATCTTTGTTTATACAATGATTGATAAAGTCATTTGTCATTGCATTGATAGACAAGATCACAAGTATTTTTCCTTGTTATAATCAACCTTTCATATGTATTTTTAATGTATATGAGCTTGCTAGTATGATAAGAATTCTTCATCCATATTAGTCCTTTAGACCATCAGATCAATACTGTTGAGGGCCCTATTTGTCTGGATGTATTCATGTGTATCTTGAATGACTGAATTATTGAGTAAATCATTCATTTTTGATCCATTTTTATACCTTTACACTGAGTTATTAATTAAGTTACCAAGCTCACTCGAGCTACAACCTAGAGTGACTCTTGGAGTGATAACAAATTGGCGCAGTTGCCGGGGAGAGGAGAAAGAAGAAGGCTTCCTTGGGAGATGACATAGTTCCAATATTTGATGATAGACAAAGACTGGAAATCAGATTGGTTGTAATCTTCTATCTGGTGACTCCATGAAGGACGAATTCAATGGTGACTCCACAATATTTAAATGTCAAAGGTATTTGCTGCTCTTTTGGCTCAGAGTTTTGCACCTCTCAATTTTTCTGTAGTTCCTGGTTTCCCACATCTAGTACCTCATTTGACAGAATGGGGAGATTTTTTGCCTATCTTCAAAGAGAGGAAAGAAGACAATCCTGCAAAACACCTCATCAAGTTCCATGAGTGCATGGATCTACTAGATCTACAACATGAGGATGTTCACATGAATATTTTCATGCATTCATTGGATGGTGATGCACGTAAGAGGTATTTCTCTTTACCTCCTTCCAACATTTCATCCTTGAAGGATTTCCATAGAATATTCAATGAGCGTTGAAAAAGGTACTTTTCAGATGAGTTTTTATTTGAAAATTGTTGTGAGGAATATGAATTACATGATGACAGTCAAGTTATAGATAGAGAAGAATTTCTCCCTCACAATCTGCAACAACTCTCTAATGATCTTCAAGGTGACGTGTTTTCCCATAAACATAAACTAGAAATGGATAATGAAGAAGTTGAAGGTTCTCTTACTATCATTATTTTTTATTTTTACAAATCTGAAGATTTTGTTTCTTTAGATATAAAACACAATGTTCAGTTGTCTTTTGGTCAATTGGCAATGGAAATTGGTAAGGGCAACCCTCAACTTTCAGATTTGCAGACAAAGGAAAATTGCAGCGACCATGAGGAATTGGATTTTCAGAGATCATCCATTTTCAAGATGGAACAATAGGAAGACTGTAAGTATGAGTCAGATTTGACACAACATTTGACAATTTGTTCAGATCTTGCTATGAATCAGGATATATATCATATTGGTGTTCATATTGTAAGTCATTTTGAGCAAGAAGTAGAGGATGATTTCCTAAGTAACTCCATAATTAAAGCTGATCGCAATCAAATTTCTTTAATTTCTGTTATGCAATCATCATATGAACATTTTGGTCAAAAGGAAATTGTCGTTTGTGATGATCAAAAGTTTTTCTTGAAAGATCAAGGAGGATATCTATTTTCAAGTAAAGGGGTAGACATACATGAGCAGTCAAAGGTTTTGAATCATTATGAGTGTGATCTCAGTTTTGAAGATCGAGTGGCAGCCTTACTAGAGTCTTATCTTTCAGACTCTTTTCAGTTTTCAGATTTTATCATGTCACTTGCATTTGATAGTGAGTGTGATCTCCTGAAAGAGTTTTTATGGTCACTATTATGCTTTTATTATTATCTTCTAATCAGTGGCATAAAAACAAGTCTTTCAGTCATGAGTTTACCTGTATGGTTACATTGGAAACATGACTTCACTTGATTCAGTAGTAATATAGTTGATTAATATAGGAATGTACATGAATAAGCTTAGTAGTTGAGCATTTATTTTCAATTGGTTTGCAATATGAAGGTTTTCAGTTTTCAATGAATAAGCATAGTTGTTTTCAGTATATCAGGGTATAATAGAAGTGAATATCAAATCTTGAAGGTTTGCAGGGAATTGGTTGCACAGGCCCGATGACTCCATAGCCCAATGGACAAGGCAATTGGAACTACTAGGTTCTTGGAAACCTCACATGCAAGTTTCTGTCCCAGTTGGAGCCAGAGGTTAGCTCCTAGAAAGTCTGTCTTTTCACCAAAGTTTGGTCATGTCAGTTGTATTGGAAGGGTGACTAGTAGTCTTCAAGGTTCACATAACCAATATTCACATATTGAAAAGTGTCTTAGTCTGAGTTATCTTAAGCCTAGGAGTGTGTCATACATCTAATAAGACTCATTATTCCCCTCATTTGTCATATTTAATCATTATGAGACATTGTCTAAATCAAATCTCCTCACCTCACAGGTTTATAGTAAAGACTTCCTTTTTTACACTATCTGCGCTACAAACTCTTATGTTTTCCACAGAGACGAGTTTTGGTCAAAGATGATTTCTTCTTAAGCTTTTTGGGTGATGATTGATGGTCTAGTTTCATGGTCAATGAGCTTACATACATTTTGAAATCAAATTATCAACTTACATGGCTTAATGATGTACCTATTATATCATGATCTTCTTATTAGCTAAAATTTTGCTCTCAGATTTCTGAACAAAGCATTTTTGCTTCCTTCCTCATCACAAGTGTTAATTTTGGTTCTAGAAGTATACATAGCATGTATTTGGAGTGTCCTTACAAAGGTACAGGTTCAGACTCCTAGCAGAAGTGTGTATTGACATATGAGGATCCTAGCAAGCCATTAATTCACAGTGATCTACATACCCTGCATATTATGTTTTGTTACAACAAGTTTTGATTAGTCAGCAAGTCAATGGTGAGTATGGCTATGTTAGAGGTGTTTCCATCATCTTCTAATGGTTAAAGATATCTGCATACTATACAATGTTCCGAACATGTAAAATAATCTCTTCTCATTAGATATGAACTAATCAACACTATATAAAAAGAGAGGTCTGTCTATATAGTGCCAGTTAAAACTGTGGTTGCAGCGGTCCGTGCTTGCTCAAACATCCGAAGTCTTATGAATGGTCATTTGATCTATATTGTGAAAGGAGGCTATAATTGCATTATTAATGAGATGAAGTCTGAGTAATCTCAGTAAAGATCAATGAACTACAGTAGTATGTGCTCAGTTGAAGTATCCTTCCAGTTTTTAAGACATTTTCAAAGAAGTTTTGATGTATTTTGGGAAAGACAGTCACCTACATAAGTTTGTAGTGCCAATAGTCTGTTTTCTGTACAATGCACTGCAAACTTGTCCATCTTCAACAAGTAACAAGCAAAGTCAGATTTGGACTCTTTCTCATTCAAGGAAAGGATGACTCAAGGTCCAACTATTGATGATGACTTAATAAGACCTCTTCTATCCTCCAACAAGGCCTAGAAGGTAGTCGAAGACCTAGATTTAGATAAGGATTCTAATCCCTTAGAAATAGGATCTCATGCTACTTTTTTGTAACTGGATCAGATCTAATTAAAAAAGTAGTTATTACATCCATGTTTTGAGGATCTCAAGCGAAGATGTAAAGGCTATTTAACCTATGGAAATGATATTGTGAAGAGGGCGGGGGGGGGTGCGACTTTGAAGACCTTAATAGACTCTTTTGTACAAGACCTCTTTAAAATACATTTTGGAATACAAGCACTTCTCTTTGCATTTGTTCATATTTCTTTTCACATATCTCTTTATGTACTTGTGAATGAATCAATTTTCATTTCTCTTTGTTTATACAGTGTTTGATAAAGTCATTTGTCATTGCATTGATAAACATTATCACAAGTATTTTTCCTTGTTATAATTAGCCTTTCATATGTATTTTTAATGTATATGAGATTTCTAGTATGATAAGCATTCTTCATCCATATGAGTCCTTTAGACCATCTGATCAGTATTGTTGAGGGCTCTATTTGTCTCGATGTATTCATGTGTATCTTGAGTGAGGGAGTTATTGAGTAAATCATTCATTTTTGATCCATTTTTATACCTTTACACTGAGTTATTGATTAAGTTACCAAGCTCACTCGAGCTACAACCTAGAGTGACTCTTGGAGTGATACAAATTGCAGTATAACAATACACAACAATTTGGAGAACCACCTCTGCAGTGCGCAACACCATCACAGTACAATAGTGTGTAACCACAGTATAATCAGAGACCTCAGTATAATACACCACATGGAGATAATCAAGGAAACAAAGGAGGATTCAGAGGAGGAGGTCATGGAGGAAGAGGGTTTGGAAGAGGTCGAGGACCAATTGTTTGTCATAACTGTCAGAAACCATGGCACTATGCAAGAGACTGCCCATAGCCACATGTGACATGTATGTATTATCACACAACAGACCATGAAACAAAACATTGTCTGGCACTTTTGATAGAGATACAAGACAAGAGGAACCCAACCAATCAGAATGTGCAATGGATCAGGGTGGAAAACAGAGAAGAGTACATGAAGAAGATTAACATAGTTACTAGAGGTGGAGATAAGAGAGGAGAAGATGCAACCAAAAAGGATCAATACTAGTACCAGTGGGTCAGGAAGAACACAATGCCTAACCAGAAGTTTGATGCATGCAAAGAGAAAGAGATATTCAAAGAGGCTAGGCAGGAGATTCTAAAAGAAAATATTGCATCTACTTTAGGGACAAAACCAAAAGATGAGATACCAGTATATGGCATGCCTTCATTATTTGACTAGAAGAATCAAGAGCAATCTTTAGAACAAGTAAGTAACTTAAGAAACTTTTCGGGGTCATGTGTAAAATTGTTGAATGATAAAAAATCCTTACAAGTACTGCAAAATTTGCTAGAAAAGTGTAATTTTGGGGAAGAAGGGGTAAAAAGAGTAAATCAAGTCTGTAAGAAGAGAAGAACCAACAAGGAATTCAGATTGAATGCCAACATAGGAGATTTAAATATGGGGGATATAATACTAGACTCAGGGTCTTAAGTCAATGTTCTTCCAAAGAAGAAATGGGAGGATATGGGAGAACCTCAACTGGGGTACTCACCTATTTAGTTGAAGTTGGAAAATTAGCACAAGGTGGTTCCAATTGGTAGATTAAAGGGGATTCCAGTAGATATAGATGGTGTGTGCACCATGGAAGAATTTGAATTCATTGACATAGTCGACAACACTTCGCCATATCCAACATTGTTGGGTTTGGATTGGGATTTTGATAACCAGACTATTATTAACTTAAATACAAGGAATATGATATTTGAATGAGGGGAATACAGATTTATTATGCCATTGGATCCCTCAGAAGGAGGAAGGTATATGGAACCTACAACAGACAATATTCTTACAAAAGATGTAAATCAGTTATACATAACAACCACGCGCGAAGAGGATTATATCAACCCAACTGCAAATAGAATTCTCAATTGGAGGAGTATTAGTTCTTGTGCTTTAGACTCTGACACATGAATGGAAAACTAGAAACAACGACTACATGAATTATCTACCAAGAGATGCGCCAGAATGACGCGCGCGCTGAGATGGATTGGTTCGGAGGTAAGAGAGCCTCCTAGTTTTTATGGTATGAATGACTTAGAAGAGTTTTTGATGAAATTTGAACTAGAATTAGTAGAAAGTTAGAGATTACCAGTATTATATATTTCTTTGAAAGCGACACTTGCCCGTTGGTGGGGCACACATAAGGAGAAGATCAACATTTGGTTTTAGTGCAAAAGGTTATTGCGCATCATATTCAGTGCAGAGCAGGAACATAGATATGAGGAGAAATATGAGGGATTTTGACAACCTAAAGAACATATAGATAAGTGCATGGTTCAATGGAGATTAATACCCCCAGAATAATGGCCACACCATTTTATTCACACATTAGAAGGCATTTCGAAGAACTGGTACACAAAACAGGATAGTGCAGAGAAACTGCAAACTGGGAAGAGATACAACATAATTTTGTAGTTAAATTTGTCTTTGAGCACGACAATCCAGAGATAGATACATCGATGAAAGTGGTAAGAGACATGATATTTGAAGAACCTGACTTTGAAATAATCCCAACATACTAGAAGCAACCTAGACAGACATTTAAACAATTGCTACATTGTTATCACGTCACAGAAGATAATCCATGCAATATACAGATACTAGAAGTGGAAGGTGAAATGGAAGTAGAAGGTCCCAAGCTAGATTCAGAATATTATGTTGCACCATTAAAGATAAAGAAGGTAAACATTGGAACTGTATAAAACCCAACGATGGCAAGTATTGAGGATTAATTGGATAATTAGATAGTAGAAAGGATCAAAGAATTATTACGCGAGTATAGTGACTTATTCCCAGTGACATTCTCAGAGATGAAGGGATTAGCATGAGAGCTAGGAAAGATGAAGATCCCTTTGAAGCCAAAATCCATACCTATTCGACAAAGACCTTATAGATTGAACCCAATATACAAAGAGAAAGTGAAGGTAAAAATTGATAAGATGCCAGAAGATGGTGTCATAGAACCTGTGGAAGAATCAGAATGGATCAGTCCTATGGTAGTGCAAGAAAAGAAGCAAGGAGGGATTAGGATTTGTGTAGATTTGAGAAAATTTAATGATGCTTGCCTACATGATCATTTTCCTACTCCATTTATAGATGAATTTTTGGAGAATGTAGCGGGTCAAGAAACTTATTCATTCACATATGGGTTTTCTGGATATCATCATATAAGGATTGCACCAAAAGATAGACAAAAGACAACATTTGCGACAAAATGGGGATCATTTCTGTATACAATTATTCCATTTGGATTGAAGAATGCACCAACAATTTTTTCAAGGGTAGTAGTAGCAACCTTCAAAGAATTTATTCATAAGTTTTTAGAAGTTTACTTGGATGACTAGAAAATGTTTAGTTTATTGAAGGATCATGTTGAAGCATTAAGCCTGATGTTGGACAGATGCAGAGAGTGTAAGATATCATTGAATATCAAGAAATGTATTTTCAACACACCTTTTGGTATTTTTTTAGGGCATATGGTGTGTAAACAGGGTCTACTAGTTGATCCTGCTGAAATTGTTGTCATAGTTAACTTAGCACCACCAAAGTCGGTGTGCCAGTTGAAGAGTACCCTTGGTCATATAGGATATTACATAAAGTTCATAAGGATATATGCACAGATTACTGTGCCAATGGAGAAATTTTTGAAGAAGGACGATAAGTATCAATGGAATGAGGAATGCCAACAAAGTTTGGATATTTTGAAGGAGAAGATGGTCACTGCGTCGATTTTAGTGTTTCCAGATTGGGAAAAATAATTTCATGTGCATGTGGATGCATCTGCAATAACATTAGGAGAAAAATTAACCCAACCAGGAGAAGGTGATATAGATCACCCTATTTCATTTGCAAGCGGAAAGTTATTAGATTCAGATCAAAACTATAACACTACCGAAAGGGAAGGATTAGCTATGGTGTATGCTTTGCAAAAATATAGAAATTACTTGTTAGGGAAACATTTCAAAATGTTTACAGATCATTCTTCTCCGATATATTTAGTGAATAAGCCAGTGTTGGGGGGGAGGATATGTAAATGGCTACTTTTGTTCGAAAAAATTGATTTTGAAGTAGTGGTGAAGCCTGGAATATTGAATGTAGGACCATATCACTTATCCAAGATAACTAATGGAAAAGAACCCAGTAACTTGGAAGACAACTTTCCAGATGCACAATTGTTTTCAGTATAGATAGATGATAAGTATTTTTCTTATATTATTGAGTTTTTGAGTATAGGATTTGCACCAAGAGAATTTACCACTGCGCAGAAGAAAAATTTAGTGGTCAGAGCTGCAAATTATCAGTTGATTGCAGGTCATTTATACAAACTTGGAGTAGATAGCATCTTAAGGAGATGTGTGATGGAGCATGAAAGGCCTATCATTTTAGTAGAGGTGCATGAAGGGATTGTTGGAGGACACTACGCAGAAAAAAACTATCGCGCAAAAGGTATTGTGTGCAGGATTGTAGTGGCCAACAATTCACAAGGATTCAAAGGAATACTGTCAAAAGTGTGATGTTTGTCAAAGAGTTGGGAAACCATCTAGGAGGGATGAAATGTCATTGAGACCTCAAGTAACTTTACAAGTGTTTGATAAATGGGAAATAGATTTTGTAGGTCCAATTAATCCACCATCCAAAATATCAGGAGCCATATATATTATTACATTGACATAATACATGACCAGATTGGTTGAGGCAACACCAATAAAGGATTGCAATGCAAAGACTGTAACACGCTTTTTATTTGAACATGTAGTGACAATATTTGTATGTCCAAGAATATTGATGAGTGATCAAGGGACTCACTTCATCAACAATACAATTGAGGCAATGCTTGAAGAATTTAAAATTTAAGATATATCATCACAAGAGCACTCCTTATCACCCTCAAGCAAATGGAACAGTGGAAGACTTTAACAAGATTTTGTAGAATGCCTTGACAAAGATTTGTAATGTGAAAAGAGATGATTGGGATTTGAAGGTATCAATAGTACTATGGGCTTATAGGACTACATGCAAGAGGCTAACATGACACACACCATTTAGATTGGTGTATAGACAGGAAGTAGTGGTTCCCTTAGATTATTTGATACCAAGTCTATGCATTGCAGTAATTACGTATATGATAGAAATGGGCACAGTGTGGGAAATATTGGCTCAACTAATAGAATTAGAAGAGGATCGAATTATAATAGGTTTCCATCAGGAGGTACATAAAGAAAAGGATAAATCATGGCATGACAGGCATATCAAGAAGAAGAATTTAAGGAAGGTGATTTGGTTCTCCTCTACGATAGTATGTTTTTGTAGCACCTAGGGAAGGTTAGAATGCATTGGATAGGGTAGTATCAGATAAAATCTAATATAGATGGAGGTGTTGTACAAATGCAAGATTTAGTAGGAAAGGAATTTCAAGGACTAGTAAATGGTAGTCGACTAAAATTGTATAGGGACAGTCGACCTACTAACTCAGTAGTTTCCATGCAACAAGTAGACTTGTACATATTGTAAATAGTAGGAGTTAAAAGAAGAAAAAGGAAGAGAAAAGTAGAAAAATGAACAAAAAGACAAAAAGAAGTAGTTAGAGGAATAAGTGATAGAAAGATAGTTGAGAATGACAAGGTGCAATAGACATAAAATTGGTGCAACATAATTCATAAGGGTGCACACAAGAAAAGTAAACACCGCGTGACAAGATGAAGAATGACTGAAAAAGTGGAAAACTGGTGAACGAATGATCTAGGTGGATATTGGTGGCCACCCACCTATTCCAACTAGCTCATCTTGATAGTTTTAGTTCATCACGTTTCTTTGTAATGGTGACATTTTTTTGTAATTGTGGGTTCTACACTTTTGGGGCCGTCCTGAAGCCCTGCACAATATCCAGGTGGATATTGGTGGATTCCCACCTATTCCAACTAGCTTATTTTGGAAGTTTTCATGTCATTACATCTTTTTCTACTTCCAGAGCCATTTTGGGGCCCTAAACAATGTTTTTTTGGCTTGCCATAGTCAAACTCTAGATGTAGTCAATGTTTGACGACATAATGTGTATTTATTGAAAAGAACTTTCCAACGGGCTATCACACGCCTAAAACGGAGGTCGTATGCAAAAGTTACGACCCCAGGAAGTTGAGGTACCAACTTACCCAATGAGGCCCACATAACTTTTGGCATTTCATATCCTAGGGTTAGGTTTTTGGATTTCTAAGGTTGTGGAATTCATGAGTAATGTTAAAAATGCCTCTGGAGCCTCATTGATCCAAAAAGGATCCAGAGAAGACTAAGAACAATGCATAACTTGTAGAAGCAACTCAGGATGCTCAGAATGGCCTCAACAGACATAGAAAGGGAAAAAATTCAAAGTTCTCAAAACTTAGTGAAAATGACATCATCGCAAAGAGCGCATCACAATATTTCTAACGATGCAAACAACTTGCCAAACAAAGTTACGGATCAAAAGATATTCGCGGTCAAAGTTTAGTCAACCTAGAGAAGTCACTAGGGGGACGAGTCAATATCCATACTGCTGACGTCAACATTAGTACGGATGACATTAGCATCCATACATAAAAAGTGGCATGAGCAGGAGGTGACAAGTGTCATGCTGATGTTAGCATGGTGACGTGGCAACACCAGAAGCTGCCACGTGTCACCCATATTTGGCATTTTTGGGCCATTCCATGGACCAGTAAGATTTCATCACGTGGCAATCCATACATTGACGTGGCGCTGACGTGGTAGCTGAAGTGGCATCTGTTCAGTAACATGGTAGGATAACGGTGTAGTGGTTGATGTGGTCCAATAGGTGGCTACCACGTAGCCCAGTCATGGGCTGCCACGTTGCAGTGGGCAAATGCCCAATGACAACCCGTGATCGATTTTTTTAAAAGAATAGATTTAGCAGGTTCGCCAAATCTGGCGGGACCCTGCCAAATCCGACAACTAACCAATAGATAGAACCCCATATAGAAGCTTCACCAAACATAGCGAAACTGACATGACATATATATATATATATATATATATATATATTGCAACAGTCAAGCCAAAAGGGGAGGCCCGCGGGCTTGACCCCGAGACCTCCTCCCTTATCAACGCCTTAATATATGCGCCATATACCAACGGGCCAACGACCCCACGTTGTAATCAACACCTACTTTAGTAATTAAAAGGTACATCCACCTAGAGCTCAGGAGGAGGCGTGCATGCGTACGTTCGGACACACAATTCGAGGCGAGTACGTCATCATTTATTGCAGGTTGCAGGGCACAAAAGCCGAGACAAAATTCTTCTTGGGCCTAGGAGTGCCAGAGTCAGATAAAGGCATGGTGACAGTCATTTGGGTAATTCGACGCCACGAAGTGAGTGATGCTGTCTATTTTCTGATTTGAGCAAGACTTATGCAGCTCGATTTCAAAATGAGGTATACTTATGTATTTTGCCAAATTCTTTTGCTGAGTTAATGAAAAATCCCACCCATTTGAGAGCAGGATCCGGAGATGTAGTCCACCAGGGACGAACTCCGTTATCAAGTTTTTGTGTTTAGATTTGATGCTTACGTCTCTTCATTTTTTAGCTTTTCCTTCTTTAATGGTGCACTTTAATTTATGCTCATTTAATGCAATTCTTTATAAGTCACTCGATGAAAAGATCCTGGATCATTCATTATAATCATTCTTCTCAGACGGATGCACATAGCAGCCACATCTCTTCTTAGAGATAGCTACCACCATTCGAGCAGGTTGTTTCAGTTCTGCAGTTTTACAGTTTCAACCTATTTTCTTTATTCAATAGAAGTTATTGTTCACTGGATATTTGTTGTTGTTATTTGTATCTCTGTGTTACTATATTCAACCTATTCTTCATTTTATTCCGCTCATAAATCCAGATCATTGGTATTAGAGAGGTATGATCTTCATTTGTTTTTCTTTGTGCATGTCCCCGAGAAGATCTAGGTACAAGAAGTTGGAACTCGAACCAGTCGAGCCTTTGCAAGATCGGTCACGTCAAGCCCGAACACAACTCATGAGGGATAGGAAGAAGATGATGGAGTAGGAGATCCTTTTAAATTGTTGCTCGAGGAAGCCCTTGCACAAAAAAGGAACGAAATGATGGACAAATTGCACAGATCCTTAGATGACTACCCACATGAGACACATCTTCATCAAGCACCACACAACCCCCTTCAAGGTACAAGTAAATTTTGGTATTCCATTATTTGAAGGAATGATAGATGCAGATGTTGTAGATAAGTGGTTGAATCTGCTCAAAGGGTATTTTTCGGTCCACAATTTTTCCAATAGGGGAAAGATTACTTTTGCACTCCTCAATGCCATCCCCAATGTTAAGGACTAGTGGGATACTTACTCTGAGCAAAGGGCCATAGAGGAATCTGCAATATTTCTAGTCTCCCCCACATGGGATTCCTTTAGGGATGCCATTAAAGAACAATACTACCATGTTGGAAGCTACAAGGACCAATAGACAATATGGACCACGCTGTGCCAGGAAAGGGACCAGATAATACCAGATTTCACCAATATTTTCCATACTTTGCACACCAAATTGGGTATCAAAGAATTTGAACAACATCTGGTGCTGAAATACCACAGTTGTCTACATAGATAGATTCAAACGAAAGTGGAGTTTCTGGACATCGCATTATTAGGTGCGACTTATAGATATGCTGTCAAGATCGAGCATAAATTTAAGCGTAAGAAGAAAGAGTTTGGATCTGCAAATTCCTCACTGCTAAATAAGAGAAAAAGCGGTCCTAACTAACCAAACAAGGGATAGAGAAAGGATGGCCACTCTCATGTGAACTGGTCCAAGCCACAACCCAACAAGGGTAATGAGAGGTCGAAGAAGGACACAGGAAAGTGGTGTGAATACCATAAAATCCCTTGGCACAACACTGAAGAATATCGATCCAAGAAGTCACTAGTGGCAGAGCTGAAAGATTCCAAGTCAGAGGCAGATTCTGATTCCGAATCAAATCCATAATGTGGGAAGCAGATTATCGATGTCGAACCTAGTGCCATTGTTGCTACCACCAAAGTCGAGCCAAGAAAACTAGAAGAACCAAAGGAAGGGGAACGCCTCTTTCACTCACAGATGTGGGTAAACGGGGCTCCGCTTCATTTCATTGTCGATAACGACAGTCAAAAGAACTTGATCTCAGCAGAGGTCATCAAGTAGCTGGACCTATCGAGAACACTGCACCTGCAACCCTACAACATCGACTGGCTTCGCCAAGGGAGAGATCTCCGCGTCAGCCAACAGTGTCGTCTACCCTATGACATCAAGACCTTCAAAGATAAGGTATTGTGTGATATTGCTCCCCTTGAAGTTTGTGATGTTCTTTTAGGCCATCCATATTTGTGGAAGAGACATGTTGTGTATGATTCCAGACCCCGCAGTTTTATTATTACTTTGGGTGGACAATTGTATAGGACACCAAAGGTAGCACCACCTAACAATATTTCTTTAATCTTTGCTAGGCAATGCAGTAAGGTCATTTCACAGATTGGGTAGTTCATCTTCTTTGTGATCCATGGTCGCAGTGAGAAGAAGGTCACTGCCACATCTGTCACCTCTACACATAGCCTCTCTTTGTAGCAAAATCAAGTGGACGAGATCATGGGAGAGTACATAGACATATCATCGTCACTCGTCGGGGTACCGACACACTGCCAAGTCAAGCATCCAATTGATCTAACCCTTGGTGCACCTCTACCTAAAGGACCAGTCTATCGTTGGTCGCTGATGGAAAATGATAAAATAAAGCACCAGATCCAAGAGCTGCTTCAAAAGGGGCACATTCGACCCAACTCCTCCCCTTGCAGAAGCCCGATTGTATTGGTGCAGAAGAAAGATGGGACCTGGTGGCTCTGCATTGATTACAAAGCATTAAACAAAATCACAGTCAGGAAATGATACCTGATTCCCTGAATTGATGAACTTCTTGAACAACTCAAGGGGGGAAAATTCTTCAGTATGACTGACCTAAAGTTTGGCTACCACCATGTTCCCATCGAATCGACTCATGTATGGAAGATAACTTTGAAATCTAAAGAAGGTCTCTTCGAATGGTTGGTCATGCCCTTTGGCTTAACAAATGCAGTAAGAACTTTCATGAGAATGATGGATGATGTATAGAGACCCTTCACCAACTCTTTTTAGGTGGTATATATGAATGACATCCTCATCCTCAACAAAACTTGGGGGGAGCACATGTAGCATATTCAATAGGTTTTGAGCACTCTGCGGCAACACAAGCTATATTCCAACTTGGAAAAATGCCCCTTTGGCACGAACAAGGTCCAATACTTGGGCTACATTGTTGATGAGCATGGGGTACATGTGGATCCAGCTAAGATCCAAGTCATCCATGACTGGTCAGCCCCGACCACACTAACCGAGCTTCGAATTTTCTTGGGACTTGCAAACTTCTATTGAAGGTTCATGTTGGGATTCTTCCATATTGCATGGGCCCTCAGCCAAGTAATCGATGGTGGTGGCAAGGAAAAGTTCGCATGGGGGAAGAAATAACAACAAGCATTTGATGATCTGAAGCATCGCTTGTGCTCAACTCCAGTACTCTCCTTACCCGATCTGCAACAACCATTCGATATTGAGATCGATGCCTCTGACTATGTTGTAGGCGCAGTTCTCACTCAGGACAGTCATCCAGTAGCATACCATAGTGAGACACTCTCATATATCATCCAAAAATACCCCACCTATGACAAGGAAATGTATTACATTGTGCAAGCCTATCGTTAATGGAAACATTACATTCTGGGAAAGGAGACCATTATCCACACTAATCACAAGCCTATGCAGTTCATCTAGACACAGGGGAATTTGCAGAATGACCGCCATCAAAAGTGGTCCACATACCTGCAACAGTTCCATCTCAACATCAAGTATAAGACATGGAGCACAAATCCTGTTGATAATTGCCTCAGTAGAGATCTTATTGCTGTACTCACCACTATGCTCCATTCCTATGGGCATGAGGCATCTAAGTGGCCCCAAATTTATCAATGTGACCCTGACTTTGATACCACCTGTCAGCTATTGGGTACAAGCATGAATTTCATCGATTTTCACATTCAGAATGGACTATTATGCCATCTAGACCACCTCCGTGTTCCTGCAAGCGAGCGTGCAAAGCTAATTTTGGAGGCTCACTACAGTCGGATGGTAGGAAATTTTAGCATGGAGAAAATTGTGGTTGTTCTACAGAAACATTTTTATTGGCCAAAAATTTGACAGGATGTCGACAAGTATATCAGATCTTGCACTTCCTGTGCCATTTCCAAGCTAGCCATCAAGAAGCAAGGCTTATACACACATCTTCCTACTCACGAGAGGCCTTGGGAATCCATCTTGATGAATTACATGTCTAGCCTTCCATCCACTAAGCAAGGCAATGATTGTGTATTTGTGGTGGTTGATCAATTTTTGAAGATGGCCATTCTCACAGCCTGCAAGATGAGCATCACAGCTGTAGATACTACCAAGCTCTTCTTCGAACGGGTGTGGGTCCATTTTGAGATACCACATATCATTATTTTAGATCAGGACAACAGGTTCCTCAACACATTTTGGTCAAGTCTTTGGTCACTGTTGGACACCAAGCTCACTAAATCCACTTCTTTCCACCCCCAAACCGATGGCCAAATAGAGATCATCAATTGGATGATTGTGCACATCTTGTGCATGTATAAATCTAAGCATTCACGTACATGGTAATAGAGTCTTCCCTATGATCAACATAGCTACAACAGGGCTCTCCATAGCTCCACTGACCATAGCCCAGTTCAGGTGGGGTTGGGATTCCAACCCTTGGGTCCCATTGATGTTGCACTACCTCTTGCAACCACACAGGAATAATATTCCCATGTTCAGTCTGAGGCCGACAAAGCCACTAGATTCATTGAGTGGATTCAGCACATCCACCAATAGTTCCATGATATTTTGCAGAAATCCAATGCTAAGTAAAAGCAACACCATGATCAACACCGAGTACCACACTAGTTTTAGGTGGGAGACAAGGTCTGGTTACATTTGTAGAAAGAGAACCTTACATGGGCCCCATCGGAAACTCCATCCACTTCTCTATAGGCCTTATACTATCACTAAGGCTATAGGTGGCAATGATTTTGAGCTCAACACTCCACCCTTCCTTGGATTTCACCCAGTGTTCAATGTGGACCTCCTTCGACCATATTTTCCACCATTATTGGACACCTCGGAGATCACAGAATAGTTGAAACCAACAAAGCTCAACCCTTACTTAATGGAATAGACATCCACTGATCATATAGTGGACACACAGGTCAAGGGCACTCGCTAGCAGAGGATCCATTTTTATCGGGTTGTCAAGGTAGGGCAACTCCTACACCAAGGCAAGTGGCTCACCCGAGGCCAAATTCAGTAGAAATTTCCTCACCTGATGGGGGAACTCAACGCAATGTAAGCCATTGCTTCCCAAGGAGGGAGGATTGATCCAGGCGTATATTGGTGGCCACCCACCTATTCCAATTGGCTCATCTTGATAGTTTTAGTTCAACACATTTCTCTATAATGATGAAATTTCTTTGTAATTGTGGGTTCTACACTTTCAGAGTTGTCCAGAAGCCCTACACACCATCTAGGTGGATATTGGTGGTTGCTCACCTATTCCAACTTTCTTATTTTGGAAATTTTCATGTTAGTACATCTTTTTGTACTTCTAGGGTCGTTTTGGGGCCCTAAACAATGTTTTGTTTTTTGGCTTTCCAGAGTCAAACTATAAACGAAATCAAATTTTAACGAAACAATGTGTATTTCACGAAAATACCTTTCCAACAGGATATCAGATGCCGAAAATGGAGGTTGTATGCAAAAGTTACAAACCTGGGAAGTTGAGGTACCAACTTACCCATCAGAGCCTACATAAATTTTGGCGTTTCATTTCCTAGGGTTAAGTTTTTGGATGTCTAGGGTTTCAGAATTCATGAGTGATGTTAAAAATTCCTCTGGATCCTCCTTGTAATAATTTTTCTCAGATGGATGCGCGTAGCAGTCACATCTGTTCTTAGAGATAACTACCACCATTCGAGTAAGTTGTTTTACTTATGCAGTTTTACAGTTTCAGACTATTTTTTTTATTCAATAGAATTTATTGTTCATTGGATATATGTTGTTGTTCTCCATATCTCTATGTTATTGTATTCAATCTATTATTCATTTCGTTCCGCTCATAAATCCGGATCAACGAAAAAGAAAGGATGCCTTAGAGCATTAATGACAGAGCCTATAAAAGAGGAAAAGTCGGAAAAATACTAAACACTTGTGATTTTTTAGCGATCGAGCAAAAAAAATGCAAGTAACTGAGAGTTTATGAAGGACCTAGATGAGATCTACAGTCAATTTTTCCTGAAGACAAGAATATGGTGCAACCAAAGTTTGGACAACCAAGTTCGTTCACACAAAGGACCCGTAGCAGTAACCAACTATTGGAAGAAATGACCGTAGTGGTCGATGTGGACAATATTCCCACTAGGGAGACACAATCCATTTACCCGACATGGATTGAGGAAGAAAATCCATAAGAAGAACCGACAGAATCCAACCAAGCAGTGTAAGGCCAAAACTCTAGGATGGAATCAAACCCTAGCACAAAAACCCTAGGAAAGGGGCACACGCAGAGGATGAACAGGACTACAATGACAGTGACAAAATATAGTTTGAGACACCTGCTGCAGAGGAAAACCTAGAGGTCAAGGATGATTGTACCATGGATGAGGAAATACAGGAAGATGAAACCCTAGACGAAACTACAGTCGAGCTGTTGAAGAAGAAGGCAGTAGTGCACACACAAACACAACTTGAGTTGTTAGTGCCTCACACTCCAGAATCAGTCGTCATTGTGGAAGATATGTTGGGATTTATTCCCAAATTGTGGTATGCAGATCATGATGTGACATAAGTCGCCAAGTTTCCAGAGCTTGCGCATGAGATATATATGGATAACAAGGGGTCAACTTCGACATGAATCTCGTTTACGGAACCTAAAAAATGGATAACTAGACTTTACAACTCCAACATAATTAATTTGTTGGAAATACATCATTTCGACAGAGGGAGAGACGTCAATGCATGCATCAAAAAACTTTTGGCATGTGTACATGGAGGATTTTTATGGATGGACATACATGTCCCGATAGATGTCAAACCAATTTCCAAATTGACATGATTTCCAACATATGGGGTAAATCCAGAGCAATACCTCGATGAAAAAATAAGGGAAAAATCTATTGCATAAGAGGTAAAGGAAAAATTTGGCACATACAGAGGCATCATGGGGATGATTCTCAAGAACATTAATCACCCAACTACAACGCTTGCGACAATGTTGATGGCCTGCAAGATCTTGAGGAAATTTTGCAAAGAGGAGGCATCTGTAGGGGTGTTTTGTAATGTTCCCAAGCCAAGATCCCAGGAACATCACGTTTTGCATGAATTTTAAACTATTTCTGGTTGTAGCATTTCGTCAAACACTTTGTTGGTTATGGTCTTTAGGGTTGCGCTAGGGTTTATACTGATGATTTTAATGTGTGTTTGCAGAAATAATCAATATAAATATAGCAATGGACATACCTCAACCCGATGCAAGAACAACAACAAAAGAGATAACTCAAAATACCTCAGATCTGATCTTTATTCACTATAGTAGAAGAACTGATACAATGTATCTACAGATCTGGTACAATATAACATAAGAGATCATAACAAAATGAGGATGGTCCTCAATCAAGATCAAGAGAGAAGATACAAGCCTCCCAAGGCCACCTGGCTACAATAGATGAAT
The DNA here is from genome assembly GCA_032191745.1 of Picea mariana. Taxonomy (NCBI): domain Eukaryota; kingdom Viridiplantae; phylum Streptophyta; class Pinopsida; order Pinales; family Pinaceae; genus Picea; species Picea mariana. The sequence continues at coordinate 411,329 of JASDQU010100256.1, read as the reverse complement.
ACAATATGAGACTTGAGCCGTATGAAGTGCCAAACCCCAAGACTGGCTAAGTCACGCCCTGCTGGAAGATTGAATACACTTAACAATTTGGCCCTGCTGCTCAAGGCCTCCAAACACTTCGATGAAGATGCCAAACTTTATATCGGGGTGAGTAGGGTCCCCTCCTGAAGTCTCAGATCGAAATACCAAGAGATGATCCTCCAAATGTTGAATCCCCAAGTGGAGCTGCGCCCTCCTGAATAGTGTCAAATCCTAATATTTCGGCCTTGATGAAGGAGACCTCCAAATGCCCTGAATATCCCCAGAAAGATAGGTCGGGGCACTGTAAGCCTATGGGTGAAGTCTCAATGTCATATCTGAAGTATAACCCCTCTAAACTGAATAGATTTGAATCTGAATAGTGCCCTCCTCCTGTAAAAACATGCCAATGCTATAGGAAATCATCTGAACCATATAACTCTCTCAAAAGTCACTAGAGATGATGGTCAAGGCCCTGCAAGAAAAACCCAAGTGCTTAAATATCCAAAAATCCTCTCAGACTCCTAGATCGAACCTTCTTCCCATTAATTATGTGCCCCCCTTGCTGGAAACTCTCAATGGTGCGCCCTCTCTCTTCCTATACCTATGGCTAGTGTAGAACTCTTCTTAAACTGATTAGATCCGATGTAGAATGGTGAGGGAGGAATATTTCACCTCCGTGACCAATCTTGGATCAGGTTGGTTGGGATCTTTCACCACCGAGCTGATCTCTAGGGTTTGTTAAGTCAAAACCCTCAAAACCCCCAAGGTATGGGCTCACTAGTTAGAAGCCATATATCAAAACTGATAATCAACATGAATGAGAGAATAGAGATCCTTGCCTCTCTTTTATCCTTCCTTCTCACCCTGTCCCTCAAAAGTGACTTTTACTTTATTAATTATCAATTAATTAATTAAATCACTTTAACTAATTAATTAACTCTTTTACCTCTGAAAAGCACCTTATCTCTCATTATGGCTTCCCTGGCCACTGAAAGTCACTTTTCATCATCCTATCCTATAGTGTTGTTCCTCCCGATTCTAATGAGCTATTAAACTAAGAGGTTCCTCCAAGTATCATGCCCGATATGACCTTCTTAGTGCATTTAATTAACCTATAGCCCAAAATAACTTAAAATCATGGAAATCGTCGGAATGCAACAAAACCAAATCCAAGATGTGCGGAATGGATCATAATGATGAAATAAGATGAGCGATGCAAGCCAGACCCCAAAATACCCCTCAATATTCCTTGTACTCGCTGTAACCTCCATCTGGCTACTCTGGTCATCATAACACTCTGTAATATAATGATGTCCCAAAGTGGGGACATTACAGTCCTCCCTGCTAGAATATTGCTTTTTCCTCAAGCAATAACTGAGCCCATCCAAATATAATACCAGGGTCACATGTCCACATGGGGGACACATAGTAGGCCCCAACCAAAGATGAACTATCACACACTTCGCCCCCTGGGTCCCATATCAGGATGTGAACTGTAATACTCTATGAAGCCTGATCCTGAATCATATCAACACCAGGAATCTCCTACACATGACACATGGCCTCATCCGGGAATGATTCCATCCTCCGAATCCATACCAAGAGCAACACAGTCTCCCTCAACTGCACATGCTGCTACCATAGTGAGGTACTGCAAGACCTCCATGATACACCCTCAAGTGATGTGCTCTCTTCCACACTGAAGCTCACTGGAAATTCGATATAACTCTCCCTTGCAAGGGTCCAATCACCTCTATCAGTAAGTAAAATGCTCAACATTGCAATCCTCGGGTCCCATGCTAGTCTATGCCAAAGATTACCATGTTGGTGCTGCACTACTCCGACCATGATTGTCTGTTCCTTGTATACATACGGGATCCTCCACTCCTAGATCCTCAAGCTGGAATACCCATGGCAACTGGACTTGCTATCCAAAAGATTCATATGTAAAATAATCTCTATGGAAGTAATACCTACCCAACCATCTCTATGCTTGATCATGATGATCAGGAGGGAGAGATTTTCTTGCTCCCTAGGACAAGTCCGTGCTTGCCCACTCAAAACCAACCCAAAGTGAAGTATGTGGCTCTCTGGCATAGCCCGAGTCATCATAAAGTGAAACAACCTACTAACAACATGAACTCCTGTATCCCAAGGAAAACTTGGAAGTTTATCACTTCCAATCCCTGCTAACTGCTTCTGTGTCATACTGATCACTGTCGAAAGCCCTCCATGCTCATCCTCATGAGAATCTATATCTGTGTCATCCTCTGATATGTCTGCTATCCCCTGGCCTATGATGCTCACCATCACACCCAAAGTCTCCATTGTCTGCTTGTGATGATCCACCCCTATTTTGCTGTATGCTGTAAAATCACTACTGTTAGGTGGTCTCAGACTACACACTCTCCATGTCCTCTACCACTGTTTATCTCTCCTTATGCTGTTGTTAATGATAAAAGTGTCAGGAAAGGCTAACATAATTGTCTGTGGATGACTGTAGGGATGGAAGGTATCATATTCTTTGGTTAATCCCAAGGATTCAACCAAAAGTTCATCCACCGGTACTCATGGTAAATACTCGCTTGTAGTCATCACTGGACCCCAACCAATAGGTACAACCGAGGGTAACTCCTCCAACTACTGATCAACCATCCTCCATCTATCATATCTCATGTGACTTCTGATACTGTGAAAGTGATTTCTCACGACTATGTGCTGCTGCAAAGGAGAGACATCTCCATGCTCTACTAAGTGTGTCTCCTCCCTATAAGCCAATACGCCCCTCTGAATCCCACTGTACATCTCTGCATGTCTCTCTGAGCTATCACTCACCACTGTATGTTCCTGCATACTCATGTAATCTCTTGTATACTCCTGAAGAATCATGGATACTGGGTGTGCTACTGAATCAACCTCTACATGAAGGTCAACCACTCTCGGGACACAAATGGAAGTCTCCTCAAAATTGCCCCTGGCTCTGGAGTCCCTATGCGAATGTGAGTGCTTGAATGTCTCAAAGATCCTTGTGGAGGGTAGCTCCCACACCTCTAGATCATAATTCTCCATACTCATCAGTGATCCTGGGTACTCCTCATGCTTCTCCATCAATTGGTGCTCCTCTACTAAACCACCAACATCCTCTAGCAATGTGACTGAAGGATATATCTGACTCTCCACTAAGATAGATGTAGTGGATCTCTGAAGTATCTCCTCAATAAGATCCTTTGATCTGGGCTCTGATTCTTGAAGGGCTATCTATATGCTTCTCAAGAATCCTCGGGTGCTCTCCAAATCATGAGTGATTCGGTCCACCTCCAACTCCTGCTCTCTCAGGGCCCCATGATACATCTCGCCAATCCCTAATAGGTAGTCCCTGTCTGTCAACAACTGCTGGTAGTCGGTCCTCATCACAGACACTCTCTACCTGAAAGTATGAAAGTCATCCATGGAAAATCCCCTATCTAAACTATCATGTGCTATCGATGCCCTCCAACAACAATCGACCACCAATGCACGTGTGTCATCAATGCGCCGAGTGGCTGCCATGATCATGTCCTCAATGAATCTCAACTGTCTTTGCAAGTAGCGTGGCTCTTGATCATAGTCATGCAGAGGTGACACCTCATGCACCTCACTTCTAGTGTCAACCCTAGAATTTCCAACAAAAATATCTGCAAAAAGATAAGGCACTGAACTTCCCACTGTCCACTGTGCTACTAGGTCCTCCTATATGCCACTGCACACCATCACCAAATGTTGTCTCCCTCCGAATCAAACTGTATCCTATATGAGTAGCTGTATCCTCTTGTGCACTCACTCTGCTACTATCATCTGTGCCTGTATCCCATAATGATGTGTCAGGACATGTGCTATGGTCATCCTGATCAATAAGGGGTACACCCTCATCACTGCAGGCTGGTCCTGTAAGTAAGTTTCCCATCCAAATTTCAATTTCCACAGTCTGATCAAACCGTGGAGTCTCCAAAAGAAGTGACTCAATCTCCTCATGATGATATGTGTGTGTAAGGTCTACTGTCTACACATCATGTATCTCCTCCTGGATGTGTGTATCCATATGTCCCTAGTGTGCATCCCTTACATATGGCTCCTCTATCATATCTGAAATTCCACTAGTATCCTGATGTGTCATGGCTATCATGGGGGTTTGGAAAGATGACATATGTGTCATGGTCATCATAGGAAGCTTGTTAGGTCTAGGTGCTAACATGTGTGAATCCCCACTAGTGTCACCACTCTGCTGAGGTGTAAGGTCATCAACATTATGTGATATGATAGCTGAAACACAAGTGCTATCATCCTGTCCATCCCACTATTCCTCTAATGTGCAAGGGCCACTATCCTCCTCAAGCGTGCAATAATCACTAGCCTCTGTGCAAGAGTCACTAACATCATTAGACTACTCCAAATAGGCATATATCGATGTATCCTCACACACCTCATTATCACTATCATAGAGCACCTCAATGATGTACTTCTTACCTCTACCCCGACATCTATGATCTGGTTCCCAAGCAATTTGAAATTGTAGCAACGTTTCCTGCTCCTAATGGGTGTAGGAATTCTGTTGTATGTTGGCTATCAACTCACGTAGGGTTGAGCACAATTCCTATCTATCCATCTCTCCCTATGGGAGACACTTAGGCTGGTAGGAATCTAAGCTCTGATACCACTGTAATGTTCCCAAGCCAAGATCCCAGGAACATCACGTTTTGCATGAATTTTAAACTGTTTCTGGTTGTAGCATTTCATCAAACACTTTGCTGGTTATGATCTTTAGGGTTGCGCTAGGGTTTATACTAATGATTTTAATGTGTGTTTGCAACAATAATAAACATAATTATAGCAATGGACATACCTCAACCATATGTAAGATCAACAACACAAGAGATAACTCAAAATACCTCAGATCTGATCTTTATTAATAATTGTAGAAGAACTGATACAATGTATATACAGATATGGTACAATATAGCATAAGAGATCATAACAAAATGAGGATGGTCCTCAATCAAGGTCAAGAGAGAATATACAAGCCTCTAAAGGCCACCTGGTTACAACAGATGAATACAAGATGAGACCCGGGCCGTATGAAGTGCCAACCCCAAGACTGGCTAAGTCACGCCCTGTTGGAAGACTAAATACCCTCCACAATTTGGCCCTGCTTCTCAAGGCCTCCAAACACTCTGATGAAGATGCCAAACTATATATTGGGGTGAGTAGGGTCCCCTCCTGAAGTCTCAGATCAAAATACGAAGAGATGCTCCTCCAAATGCTGAATCCCCAAGTGGATTTGCGCCCTCTTGAATAATGTCAAACCCTAATATTTTGACCCTGATGAAGGAGACCATCAAATTCCCTGAAACTCCCCAAAAATATAGGTCGGGGCACTGTAAGCCTCTGGGTGAAGTCTCAATGTCATATCTGAAGTATAACCCCTCTAAACTAAATAGATCTGAATCTAAATAACGCCCTTCTCCTGTCAAAACGTGCCAATGCTCTAGGAAATCATCTGGACCGTATAACTCTCTCAAAAGGCACTAGAGATGATGGTCAAGGCCCTGCAAGAAAAACCCAAGCGCTAAAATCTCCAAAAGTCATCTCAGACTCCTAGATCGAACCTTCCTCCCATCAATGGTGTGCCCCCCTTTCTGGAAACCCTCAATGGTGTGCCCTCTCTATTCCTGCACCTATGGCTGGTGTAGAAATCTCCTGAAACTAAGTAGATCTGAGGAATATTTCACCTCTATGACCAATCTTGGATCAGGTTAGGTGAGATATTTCACCACCGAGCTGATCTCTAGGGTTTGGTAAGTCAAAACCCTCAAAACCCCCAAGGTATGGGATCACTAGCTAGAAGCCATATGTCAAAACTGATAATCAACATGAATGAGAGAATAGAGGCCCTTGCCTCTCTTTTATCCTTCCTGCTCACCTTGTCCCTCCAAAGTGACTTTTACTTTATTAATTATTAATTAATTAATTAACTCTTTTACCTCTGAAAAGCACCTTATCTTTCCTTGTGGCTTCCCTGGCCACTGAAAGTCACTTTTCATCATCCTATCCTGTAGTGTTGTTCCTCCTGATTCCAATGATCTATTACACTAAGAGGTTCCTCCAAGTATCATGCCCAATATGACTTCCTTAGTGCATTTAATTAACCTATAGCCCAAAATAACTCAAAATCATGGAAATCGTCGGAATGCAATGAAACCAAAGCCAAGCTATGTGGAATGGATCATAATGATGAAATAAGACGAGCGATGCAAGCCAGACCCCAAAATACCCCTCAATAGTCCCTGTACTCGCTATAACCTCCATCTGGCTACTCTGGTCATCATAACACTCAGTAATATAATGATGTCCCAAAGTGGGGACATTACATGGTCACAGAAGTTTTGCAGTGTGAAAAAGGAACAATTATGAGTTGGGCATACTATTTTCTCAACCTTTTCTTAGAAGACTACATGGATGTGCAGGATGCTGGAACGAAGTTCCACTACTCTTGGCTGTTAATTTTGATAGCTCTAAATGCATGGGAGAAACCAAAGTATTCCACATTTTTGGGAAGAATGGGAAGATGTGGTGCTACAAGGTATGAATCTCTATGACACAACCCAGATTCCAAGCAAAGGAAATCCAACACAAGTATTTTTGGAATGTATATGCAATACATGCAGGAAAAGATTGCAAATACATGGCGAATCCAACCTGAAGTGTTGAAGGAACACGAGGGAAAGGAATCCAAACATAACACATGGATAAAAGCACGAAGAGACCCGAAAAAGACATGGCTTAAGATGCATTATTTCATTATAACAGAAGAATTCCAGTGGGTACTTGCAGAATGGTCGGATCAATGAAAGGTGCCAGTAGCAGGGAAGAAAGGTATGAAGGGAAAGGAACAAGGAGAAGTTGCTACAACGTAGAAATCTAGTAGCCCAACTCCAAATACTAGAAAAATAGTCGAGTGCAACAAACCTACATGTACTGAGATAACAACAAAGAAACCAAGGAGGAAGGAAACGATGCCAAGAGCTTCAGTACTCGGAACTGACAATGCAAAAATAATCAATGGGGAAGCACAAAAGAAAAATGGAACCTCCACTCAGGAGATAAGGAATGGAAGTACCCCAGAGCTCCACAAACCTATGTAGAAAAAAAAGAGGAAATCAACCATGTAGATGGGAGAGCAGAGGAAGAAGATGAGGGCACATAAGAATCCCATTGAGCTTACAATCACAAAAGAGAATGCATAGTTAGTAGCCAATAAGGTGAAAGACAAAGGAGAGGAAGCACTCTTTGTCATGGAATCTCAGAGAGAAGAATTCATGACGAAGATTATGGAAATTAAAGCAGTGTTGGAAAGTTTACAACTCATTTTCACACATCATCAAAGCACAATGTAGTAGGCACCAATTCAAGAAGAGAAAGAGATAGTCTAGACATAAATAGTGGGGATTGCAACATTCCAGATCAACCAGAGTATGTTACAAGGAGATGAGGACATTGCGCAACGACCCATGAAGGATGTAAAATAGTTGGACTTGGTGCTATCCATGATTCCAACAAAGGCCCTATATAAATTGCAGATAAGCGTGGCACATGAGGTACAGTCCAAAGCGAGGATGAATGCCACAAATTTAGAAACAATCAAAGAAGCTAAGGAGGTGCTGGAGATTGTTCTCACAGAGGTACGACTGGAATGCGGAGAAGACAAACGTCGCACAAATAGATTGGAGGAAAGACTTGAAGAAGTATTCTAGAGAATTCGAGAGAGTGCATTAGCAGGGAAAAATCAACGTAGAAGAGAAGCTACAAAATATCGCGCAGGAGATGGACGGGTACAAGCAGGAAATAAGAGAATTAGTAGAGAAATGACACCCACTACCCCACCAGAAGTCAGAATAGAAAGAGAACAACAAGCCACAAAACAAACATATCACATTGCGTTGGAAGTTAAGGAGATAGAATAACTTTATGAAAGGACCACACAACTTTGGATGAGCCTGGCAGAAGATGAAAGGATCCATTAGTTGGACAAGAAAGAAGAAAATTTGAATACAACAATCCAGGATCTCAAGCAGAGGTAGAAGACAATTCCTCTCTCGGAGAGACTTCGGGCCACACAAGAAATGAAGAACTTGTAGATAGAAGTGAAGAACATCCAGGAGGAAAGGCAGACTAGATAGGCTTAGTTGGAGCCCCTACAATAGCAAGCAGGACAAATGATAACAATGTTGGAGACAGAGAAAGCTAGAATGGAACATGTGCACTTAAGAAAGTATACAAGTGTTGAAGGATCACTTTACAACGCAGGTCATGGAGACCCTCACAGAAAAGAATGCGTAGATGAAGAAAAATGGAGATGAACTAGCCAAGAAACTACAAGAATTGGAGAAAGCAGTGCAAGAGGCACACACGGCCTTAGTGGCTTAGGATGAGCCAGAAGTTAGTGTTGGGGGCCTGTTGGAGAAGGAAAATTTGGGAGTTAAGTGTAGTAAGCGAGGCATAATGGACCAAAGGAAACAACACACGCCAGAAAAGAAGGAATACCAACACAACAAAGGGAAAAGGAAGCAACGCGCCAGGAAAGAAGGAAGATTAGTGCAAGGAATGATTGGATCAAAGACCAACCACACAAAAGGAAGTTAGAAAGTGGAAAAGTGGAGTCCACTTAGAGTTAGGGTTTTTGAGTCATAATGTAAGAGTTTTACCCATTTTTATAGTATAAATAGAAGATGTATGAGGTAGATTGAAGTATCTTTTGGTTTCCTTTGTGAGAGAGAATAACTTGCTTTTCAAGAACCTTAGTCTTGAGTCTTTGAGATGTTCAGTTTTTGGTTGTATAGTTGAGGGACAAGTGCAGAACTATGGAGTATAACTGAGGGTTAGGTTGCAAGTTGTGGATCTTGGTGTGACGTTGGTCAACCTCACTTACACTATTCTTAAAACTATGATGTAATGCGTGCAACACTATTTTGATGAAGAGTGAATAAATGAGAAGATCTTTGTGGATGTAGCCTGGGGGGGAAAACCATGGTAAAAATGATGTCTTTATGTGTGATGTGTTCTTTTACATGCTTTACAATAATGAATGGTTAGATGAATCCATCTGTTAGGGTTTATTTGTAGCGTGCACTTAAATAAGTATACATGATATACGATGTTGAATGAATAAAATGTAGATATGATGAATGTTATGGTAGAATGCATATTAAAATAAAAGAAGAAGTAGTAAGAAGAACATCCCCAATCCATTCCATGATTGCAGACATTTGCGTCCTGTAGTCACCCATAAACCGTCTTGGGTGAGACTATGTTGTGCACTCTGTGCGCAGTGTAGCCTTTTGGTTTACCAGAAGGGCCGATGGTGAAAAGGGTTTTGTTGGAGAACTAAGGTACAACCCGAGTCAGCCCATACATCTAACACCACAAATAGTAAACTCACCACTTCTAGTTGCAACTAATTTATTTTTAATTATTTTCTTTTTGCAATAACTTAACTCATCATTAACTCCTAGTTACAACCATTTTGACTAGTAAACTTCTTCTAGGATCTTCTAGAACAAATTGACTTCTTTGACCTTCTAGAGGCTTCTAGATAACTCATGAGGGTTCTCCAACTTCACAAGGCCATAACTATCTAACCGTGAGGATTTATGTGACATTACACATATCACCGGAAATGGAATGACATGTACTATCCATCTAGAATAGTCTTACCTACAAATACATTGATCTTCATACCTTTATACCTCAAACAAACTTGAGTCAATTAACCATACTATTGGGGCTACCAAAATTTTCTATTGGAATTGCTTCAAGGGTAGACATCAATGACAACCAACCCAATTAATCAACAATCTCCCACTTTGGCATTGATGACAACACTCTAATGCAACACTGAAGTCATATCGCTCATGCTCCCCCTCTGACGATCGCCCCCTTGGAAACATGCATCTGTGCTCTATCTACAAGCATATAACTCTCTCTCTCTCTCTCCATGCATCTGATGAATCTCTCCCCCCTTTAACATCAATGGAAAAAGTAACCTTCTGTCGGGGTTACTCCCCCTAACTGAATTGTCCCTGGGGCTGCTCCCTTTGACTAAACTCTCCCTGAGACTGCTCCACCAAACTAAACTTTCTTCTTTATGGTGCTTCCTTGTGTAAATCTAAGACATATAAGAATAACATTCAAAATTCATTGTGGGGCAGAAACTATGCCAATTTTATGACGAAGATACTCAAAGGCTTCCCTTAGAAGTGATTTTGTAAAGATTTCTACAATATGTTCTTTGGTCCCAACATACTCAACTCAAATGTTCTTCTCTGCAACCTGTTCCCATAGAAAATGATACTTGATTGGAATGTGCTTTGTCTTGGAGTGCATCACTGGATTCTTTGAGATACTGATGGTGCTTGTATTATCACAATATATTGGAATGGGCTCATCATACTCAACATTTATATATGTCAAATTTTGTTTCATCCATAGAACCTATGTACAACATGATGTTGCTGCAATATACTCTGCTTCGACTATAGACAATGATATTGATGATTGTTTCTTGCTAAGCCAAGATACCAAACACTCACCCAAGTATAACATTTCTCCACTTGTACTTCTTCAGTCATCAATGCAACCTGCCCAATCTGCATCTATGTAGGAAGTAAGTGATAGATCCTTTCCTTTTGGATACCATAATCCAAATTCTTCTGTACCCTTGAGATATATGAATATCCTCTTTACTGCTAGAACATGTCATTCCTTCAGTGTTGCTTGAAATTGTGCCATCTGTCCAACTTCATGCATTACATTTGGTCTGGATGTTGTCACATAAAGTAAGTTGCCAATCGTTGAAATGTATTTCCTATGATCTATAGACTTTGAATTATCATCTTTACTTAACTTACAACTGGTCTACATAAAAGTATTGACTAGTTTTCAATCTTCCATTTCAAACCTATTTAAAATTTCTCTAATATACTTGGTTTGAGAAATAAAAATGCCTTGATTGTTTTGACATATCTGAAGACCCAAAGAGAAAGATAATTCTTCAAGTAATTACATCCCGAACTCATTCTGCATATCCTTTGCAAATTTCAGGTTCATCATAGCATCATCACTTCCAAAGATAATATAGCTTTGTTCCTGGTAACATGCCCATCTTCATTCAATTTGTTTCTGAAGACCCATTTTGTGTCGATCACATTATTGTACCTTGGACTTGAAACCAATTCCCAAGTGTCTTTTTTCTCTCTCTAATCCAACTCTTCATCCATGGATTTTATCCATAATTCATCCTTGTTGGATTCTTCAAAATTGTTTGGCTTAGTCGTAGATAAGAGTGCTAGGTGCAGTTGTTCTGGTGAACGAATTATTCTTCTAGTCTCAACTCCTGTATCTTTGTTCCCGGATGATTCCTATGTATTTGTTTTCTAGATGTATTTTGAGGTACTTGAAGATCTTGTTGTTCTTTCTCTTCTCCTTCTAAATGTTCTGCGTCATCTTTTGCTTCTGCTACTTCTTCTTCCTTTGCTTCTTCTTCGTGAACATGTTCCATCAAATACTTTTCTTTTTCCTTTATTCTTTGTCCACTTGTCTCGTCAAACGTCACATTGATTATTTCCACAAATTTTTTGAGCCTTAGATTGAAACATTTGTATGCTTTACTTATGCTCGAGTATCGAACAAGTATGCCTTTATCCACACAAGAATCAAACTTTCCCATTCTACCATTTTCTCTTTTTATGTATCATTTTCTTCCAAAAACTCCAAAGTGCTTCACATTCGTAGGTCTTCCTTTCCATTGCTCATAGGAGGTTTTATCATTATTGTTTTTGAGCATTAATTCATTTTGAATGTGAACCATCGTATGCATTGTACGTGACCAAAAGACAATTGTCAACTTGGAATCCATTAACATGGTTCGAGCCATTTCCTGTACTATCATGTTCTTCCTTTCGACGACTCCATTCTATTGTGGTGTCCTAACAACGAAGAATTTCCTTTTTATCCCATTCTTGCTGCAGAAGTCCATAAATTCCTTTGAAGTAAATTCTCCTCCATTATCTGATCTCAAACATTTTATTTTTGAATCTATTTCATTTTCAACGATTTCCTTGTATATCTTGAAGTTCTCTAAATATTTTGACTTCTTCCTGAGAAAAAAAACTGCAGTGATTCTTGTATAATCATCAACCAATAACATAAAATATTTCTCACCTTTCAACCCCTTTGTTCTAGTTGGTCGAACTAGATTAGTATGCACAATTTCCAACGGCTTTGTTGTGGAGTATTCCTTTGACTTGAAGCTGGTCTTGATTTGTTTCCCTTATTGACAATGCTTGCTTAAAGTGTTGGTTGGCTTCGTGATCTAGGGCATTTCTCTGACTACTTACTTTTTGCTGTATTTAACAAGATGATCAAAGTTTACATGACCCATTATTCTGTGCCATAGCCAAACTTCATCTTCCTTTCCTAGACAACACTTTTCGTTTCCAATTTCACTTAATACATATATGTTGCTTGAAGTTATTACAGTTGTCACAACCACTCTGCCTAAACCCTCTTTTATTATCTCTCACTTCTATGAATCAAACAAAATTTTGTGATCTTGGTCACACATTTGACTTACACTCAGAAGATTTTGTTTCATATCTTCCACTAGTAGAATATTCTCTACCTTGGTATCCATATTTCCAATTCTGACTGTGCCTCTTCCAATAATTCTAGCCGAGTGATAGTTTCCAAAGGAGACTGATCCATCTCTTTCCTTTCTCAAGGTTAGAAACATGTCCTCATCACCTGTCATGTGATTTGAGCAACCATTATCAACATACCAACCACGTTTCTTGTGTTTATCTTGTAGAGCATGTGTGCATTCTTCATTGTTGAATTGATTCTACTTTCTTATCCATATTCTTTAAGGTTTCTGTATGTGACTGCTTTTATTCTTTTGTGATTCTCTTGGAGGAACTTTCATTCTACAATCTTTGGCCATGTGTCCAATGTTGTTGCACTTGTAGCATTCCATATCAATACTCAAGGATTCAAACATGTTGTATCTTTTGTTATGTGTTTAACTATGCCTTCTTGAATACTCATTTCATGCATAACTTTCACAGTTGTCTCCGTTCCTTTTATTTTCTCTGCAATTCACAACCTTATGTCCAAAATTCTTACATGAATAACATAAACCAGAAAAGATAGTTTGATACATGGGAGTTCTAGATCTTCTAAAATGAGTTACTCTTTTGAACCCTTCTTCTTGATCCCTTCTTGTTTCTGATTGATGTTGATTATGAAATCTGAATCTTTTGGGTGGAGGAGGGTCTCGATGACCTTTCTTGTAAAACTTCTTGTTTCCTTTGATTGTCTTTGAATAGCTTCTTGGTTGTGTTTCTTTATCTTTTGTTTTGAAGCTTGATCCCTTTTATGTCTAGTTGTATCCAAGTTCGGACTTGTCATGATTTGGCCTTTGACTGCTAATAATCTCATCCAAAACTTTGGAGTTGTTATGCATGTTTTTTTTTGAATATCTTTTCTCAATGTGACAATACATGCTTCCAAATTTCCAATAATCCCGTCTCTTTCTTCTACCTATTCTATGAGTGTTTATTTAATTCTCCTATCTTCCTCAAGTTGGATTTTTAATTTAGTAATCATCTTCTCTAGTTCTTTAGAGTCTGAATTATGAACTCCTCTTTCCTTTATTTCTACCTGAAGTGATTTGTTTTTCTTCTTCTCTTGTTTTATAACTTCTATGGCGCTTAACAATTCTTCTCATTAGTCAACTTCTGCCTCTTCATATTCTTCTTCGGAGCCTTCTTTATCAGAATCTTATATTTCCACGAATAGAACTCTTTCTGTATCACTTTCACTGGCTTCATCTTCATTTGATGAGTTGTTGTCTTGTTTGGTGAAAAAACTTTTCTTGAAAAAATCATTTTTGGTTCTTTTGTCTTTGTATGTTTGTTTTCTATTTGAATCATCTTCTTCATTCATTTTATTTTTCTTATGGGGACAATTGTTAGCAAAATAACCAATACCATCACAATTAAAACAAACCAATGGAATCTTACCTCTATATTTGTCAGTTCCCTTTTTCAGTCTTCTAATGAATTTTTCTACTTCTTCATTGTCCTATGATATGCCACTCTTGTTGTTATTTGACTTTGTCTTTTTCTTGCCCTTTTTCTTTGACTTCTTGGATGCTTTGAATGTTGATTCTTTTTTAATCGGATTATCTTGCTCTGTTCTCATCTCATATGTTGTGAGTGTCCCATGTAGCTCATCCATGGTCAGTGTAGCTAGATCCTCTCTCTCTTCTAGTTCTGAAATATTTGAATCAAATCTAATTGGTAGAGATCTCAGTACCCTTTTTACAATAACCTGTTCATTTACCTCATCTCCCAAGCCTTTGATATTGTTTACTAGTTCATAAACTCGTAGAAAGTATGCATCTATGTTCTCATCTTCATTCATCTTTAGTAGTTCGAATTTTGCTATGAAAATTTGAAGTTTAACTTCTTTGAATTTTTCATCTCCTTCATATACATTCTTCAACTTGACCCAGATGTCCTTTGGAAAATCACAATGCATAAATTTGGTGTAGATTGATTTTGAAAAGCCATTCAGAAGTGCACTTGTATCTCTTTAATTATTTTCTTCAAGTTTATTTACATCTTTATCTGTTGGAGGAATGGTTGGTGCTTTGTATCCATCTACCACTGATCGCCAAACATCAAATCCTAGTGCATGTATGTGTGTCTTCATTCTTCTTCTCCAGAAGGCACAATCTTCTCCATCAAACTATGTTATCCCAATCTTAGAGTAATCCATGATCTCCTTCCAGTGGTTAAACTGTCTCTTGAGCTCTGATACCAATTGTTGGACTATTGAGAGGGGGAGTGAATCAATAATAGATATTTTTAATCCTTTTTAACCACAATATATAAGTGTTTTTTTTATCTTTATGATCAATTTACCATTATCATTCAACAAGTGCAGAATAAATAAACCATGAACAATGAGAAATCATACACATAAACAATACACCAGTATTTTTACGTGGAAACTCAATGCGAGAGAAAACCATGAAATGATTTTTATTATATGTCCTTAAGAATTACATTCATTGGAAGCACCAACTTCCTTTGTTCTCTAGTTGCAACTGGAAGGAGGCTCCAACCCCCTATATTTTTAGGCTACAACCTAAGGGAATATCTAACTTCCTTCTCTAGCTACAACCAGAAGGAGGTTACAACACCCTATGTTCTCTGGCTACAACCGAAAGGTGGCTACAACCACTTATCCTTTCCCCGTACAACCACCCTGAAATATAAGAGTCAAATAACTGATGAAACCACTGCCACACTGTCACTGTGAAATATATAACTGTAAACATGTACCAATCTGTGCCAACAACCTGTAACCAACCTATACCAATAACCTGTAGTCAACCTGTTCCAATAACCTGTACCAACATATACCAAATATACCAACAACCTGTACTAATAATATTCTCAATAGATCAGATTTGATAACATAGATATCATACCCAAAATCATAATAATATCACTCAAACCATGTGCATCTATGTCTCTCTAGTCATGTGCCATACATGTGCATACAATCATAATCATGTGTAATAAACCCTCACACAGACTAGACATCAAACCCTCATTGTTATGCATCCTCAAACTATATCAACAACTTTAGCAACACACCATAACCAAAATCCCTCAAACATGTACCAAAAAACCCCTCAAACTATGTACTAAGAAATACAAGAGATGCCTCAACACTCAAACTAACAAGATGTACCAATGATAACTACCATACATACCAACACTGTATTTCTATAGATTTGAATCATATAGCAAGTGCCATACAACCATAAACATCTCTAGGGAAAATCCTCAATCTCCCATAACCATATCTCATGTAGACAACAATATCCAACTACACATAAGAATATGACATACCTTTTGAACCTGTAGATAGATCTGTTGTACTTGATCATTGTAGACCTTCCTGGGAACTTGCTTTCAGAATCTAGAGACCTGTCATCCTCATCTACTCAAGCTCTCATGAATTTTCACAAATGTACGTGACCTATTCTTCTTCAACCTGCATATGTACGTGACCTCCTCCACTATATCTCACATATGTATGCAACCTCTTCCACTGCATCCCATGTACACCTCAAAAACTAGGGTTTTTTCCAGAAATTATGCAACTCCGAAACTTGTGTCCTCAACCCTGCTTTGCTACCTCAGACTTGCGTAACTTCATATGTATCAATGAGTATCTACAATAAATATTTCACAAAATAATAGATATTCAATGTGCTCAATAGGTGTTAATAGGAGACCCTTTCTCTCTTATTTATATTCTCCAATTAGCATCCTCAAGGGTTTACCTTCGATTTAACTTTACCCAAATTTCTTCTTTTAGGGATAACCCACTTCTAACCACTTTTTCCACTTACAACCACTTTATCCACAAATAGTAAACTCACCACTTCTAGTTGCAACTAATTTATTTTTAATTATTTTCTTTTTGCAACAACTTAACACATCATTAACTCCTAGTTACACCCACTTTGACTAGTAAACTTTTTCTAGGAGCTTATAGAATAAATTGACTTCTTTGACATTCTAGGGGCTTCTAGATAACACATGAGGGTTCTCCAACTTCACAAGACCATAAATCTCTAACCGTGAAGAGTTATGTGACGTTTTACATATCACCAGAAATGACACGACATGTACTATTCATATAGAATAGTCTCACCTACAAATACACTAATATTCATACCTTTATACCTCAAACAAACTTGAGTCACTTAACCATACTGTTGGGGCTACCAAAATTTTCTACTGGAATTGCTTCGAGGATTGACATCAATGAAAACCAACCCAATTAATCAACACCACCTACAGTAAAAACATACCTTGTGGTGCTCTTCCTGCTATCTTTATAACCTGCCATATTTGAATCAACATATCATTGTAGAACAATGTTTGAACCTCCAAAATATAATGCATGAGTAGTAGTACCTCTTAAATACTCGAGAATCCACTTTACTACCTCCCAATGTTCTTTACCTGGATTGTTCATATACCCGCTCACAAATCCCACTACATGTGCAATATCTGGTCTTGTGCACACCATCACATACATCAAGCTGCCAATTGTTGATAAATAAGGGACCTTGGACATGTATTTTATATACTCTTGTGTCTTGGGACACATTTACTTGGTTAATTTGAAATGGTTGTCCAAAGGTGTACCAATTGGTTTTGTATTCTGCATTCTAAACCTCTCCAACACCTTCTTTATGTACTCACCCTGAGACAATATCAATTTGTGATTTTTCTTGTCTCTTCTTATTCTCATACCAAGGATTTTCTTTACAACACCCAAATCCTTCATCGCAAATGAATTAGATAATTTCCTTTTGAGCACATTTATGTCCTGCATGTTAGACCCTGCAACAAGCATGCCATCTACATACAATAGAAAGATAATATAGCTTCCATTTTCTAGCCTTTTAAAATAAACACTGTGATCAAAATGACATCTAATATAACCTTGCTCTGTCATAAACTTGTCAAATTTCAAATACCACTGCCTTGGAGCTTACTTTAGGCCATACAAGATCTTCTTCAACCTGCATACCAAATTCTCCTTCCTTTTGACCTCATAACCCTGTTGTTGTTGCATATACATCTCTTCCCTTCCTTCGAATCTCCATGGAGAAAAATTGTTTTTACATCTAATTTTTCAATATACAAATATTCTATTGCCACAAGACTTAAAATGGTCCTAATGGAATTCATTTTAACAACATAATAAAATATTTCATCAAAATCTATACATTTCTTCTGTGCAAACCCCTTTACAACAATTCTAGCCTTGCATCGCTTTTTACCTCCATCTTCTTGTTGGAAAATCGGTTGTCATTGATGTCAACCCTAGAAGAAGCCCCAAAGAAATATTGGAAGTTTCTACAAGTGATGGGTGTATTTGATGAAGTCTCCAAAGTGGTCCCCTTATGGCATAGCTTTAAGCATGGCCCTCATGGGAAGATGCTTTGAAAAAGTCTACAATAATCTCTGGAAATATGGTTAAGTGGTTAATAATCCCTAGAGGTGTGGTCATAAAGCCCGAAGTTGATTGAAGTAAAAGAGTATTAAGGACATTGAAAATGCATGCAAAACATGCATTTATTAATAGTCCTCGTCAAGCCGTCTCTAAGGGTAGGTGGAATGCCACGTGGTTCCTTATGGTTGAGGATTTATGCCCTATTAAAGATGAATCCCCTAAGTATGGTCAAGAATCCCTTGATATAAGGTCAAGTAGTTATAAGTTGGCCCTAAAGTCAATTAAAGGAGAAAAAATTATTGCAAACAAGAAGTTACAAGTCGGTTCAAGGTCAACTAAAGGAGGTACTTGGAAAAGTATAAATACACATTAAGAACCTCTTATTTTCATAATTAAATATTTTTATCTCTTAGAAGAATATTGGCAGTGAATTTCAGAGGGAAGATGAAGTGAATAGGGGATAAATTCCAAGGGAAGATGAAGTCTTGTGATGATGTGTTTTAAGGTATGTTTTTTAAAAGTCATCTTATTATTTTCGCTATAACGTTTTCTATATAATTATTTAAATAGTGAAACTTGGAGGCCGTTGAGAAGACATATCAAGGTATCCGTGGTACAAATTGCAACTTATGGGTTGTTTTAATTTTGGAAATACACTATGTGGAAGATAGGGTTTTTGACTAGTCTTGTAACTAGTCTCAAACAAGTGTTCTGGGTAAAACAATCATAACTGCTTCATAGAGGATCCAAATTATATGAGACCAATTGAATTGTAAACAATACAGTCCATAGTATTTTTTTTTGTGAGTTTTAGAATCATATATCAAATATTGAGCATGTGTAATGTTGTACAAGTTCACTTT
The DNA here is from genome assembly GCA_032191745.1 of Picea mariana. Lineage (NCBI taxonomy): Eukaryota > Viridiplantae > Streptophyta > Pinopsida > Pinales > Pinaceae > Picea > Picea mariana. Next base: position 392,304 of record JASDQU010100256.1, on the reverse strand, counting down.
CCAGAATAGGCCAGAATTCAGGAAGGTCTTCCATTTTTGCTACAACTCTTTTTAAGTGATGTTTCAAGGAGAAAAAATTGGAGGAAATTCAGAGAAGATATTGAAGAAGATTAGGTACAATTTTAAGACCTTGATTCATTACAAGTATGAATTTATACTTATTGGAAATTAGGGTTTGTGACTAATCCAAAAACTAGTCCAAAACATGTGTTTGAGATAAATTTAAGAAATGATGTTTAGGTTTATATGTGGACCCATGTGGACCCATGTGGACCTAGGATATTTATGTGGGACCAGTTTCTAAGTGGAACTAGTTTGATGATGTTGATATTACGGTGGATCTATTTTTTATGATGTTGATGTATTAGTTGCGGTGGATCTAATTTTGATGATGTTGATATATCAATTATGGTTGATCTGGTTTTGATGATGATGATGTATTGGTATCGATGACAATAATAGTGATGGGTTTTGATGATGATGTATCAGTATCAGAGACAATAACAGTACCAAGTTTTGATGATGATGATGTATCAGTATCAATGACAGTAACAATGACAAGTTTTGATGATGATGGTGTACCGGTATCACTGACAGTAACAGTGACAGGTTTTGTTTTGATGATGATGAAGTATCAATATCAGTGACAGTAATAGTGATAGGTTGAGTCTCCATTTATATTTCAGGGATAAAGGAAGGGGAAAGGAAAGGGGGTTGGAGCCTCCTTCCAGTTGGCACTGGATAATACAAGGAGTCATGATTTCCTTTAGGTTGGATCCTACAAACTAGGGGGTTGGAGCCTCCTTCCAGTTGGTTCTGGAGAATATAGGGAGTCGTATCTTCCTTCAGGTTGGAGCCTATAAACCAAGGGGTTGGAGCCTCCTTCCAATTAGAGCCGGGGAATACAAGGAGTTGTAGCTTACTTCGAGTTGGAGCCTATAAATCAGGGGGTTGGATCCTCCTTCCAATTGGAGCTGGAGAATTTAGGGAGTTGTAGATTCCTTCAGGTTGGAGACTATAAATTAGAGGGTTGGTGCCTCCTTCCAGTTGGTGCTGGAGAAGTTTGGAAGTTGGTGCTTATGTGAATGTAATATTCGAGATATATATTAAAAAGAGTTCTATGGTTTTCTCCCATTTTGGTTTCCATGCAAAACTCTTGTGTACTGTGTATCTATGGTTATATGTTTATGATATCTTGAATGCAATCATAAGTGATAAATTGTTGATAACTTAATGTTTACATATTGTGATTGAAATTGGAAAAATGTGCTCAATATTGATTCACCCCCCCTCAATATTGGTGAATATTCCAACAATTGGTATTAGAGAAGGTCCTTCAGAATCAATTTAACCACTGAAAGGTAGATCATGGATTACACAATTAATGGAACACCAATATTTGATGGTCATAATTATGAGATATGGATCCCAATAATGAAAGTAGTTTTAAAGGCACGGGGGTATGATCTCTGGTACTCGGTTGTTACAGGATACACTTCTTCAAAGAAACCTCCGAAGACTGAAACCAAGAAGGAATTGAAAAGGAACAAAAAAATAGAAATGGATGCCATCCTAGATACATTACCTGATTTGGTAAAAGTCAAAATGGGACAATGCTCATCAACCAAAGAGCTTTGGGATAAGATACATAATCTCTAATATAAGGAATCTTATCTTGCAACAATAGAGCCATAGCATGTTAATCAAGATAAAGAATATGTTGAGACAAAACAAGAAGAAAGAAGCTCATCAAATCAGACATATCCATAAGAAGCTTATGAAGAAGGCGAAGTGGATCTTGAGGCAGAACTAATCAGTTCTTTAAGTGAACTAAAAACAGAAAGAAAGGAAAACAAGTCTCTTAAGGAAGAATTGATCAATCTAAAGTAGGGTTCTCAAAACCCTAACAAGAATTATGAAGAGGTCCATCAGATTATCATAAATCTAAAGGTTCAACTAGAAGAAGCCAAAGTGATTGAAGAAACACTAAAAAATTAGTTGGAAGAAAAGTAGTGTTTGGAAGCCGAAATAGTATCACTAAGAAATGAAGCAAAGAAGAGAGATTTTTTTTTGACAATTCATCTTAAGGAAAAATCAAGGATTTAAACAAGCTTGAAGTAGAATTTAGTTAATAAGAAAGAAAACTTGAAGAAGAAATTATCTCCTTGAAAACCCAACTTGAAGAAGCAAAGACAACGAAAGAAGTAATGAGGATCCATATGAAGAAGAAAGAATAATATAGTGAGAAGCTTGAAGAAGAAGTCGTCTTATTGATGGTTGAAGTTGACAATCTCAACAAGAAATTGAAAATCTCTCAAGTGATAGAAGAAATTATTAGCTATCAAAGGTCACCATTCAATAAAATAGGTCTTGGATACATTGGTGAGGCCTCATGCAAAGAAGATGCAAATGCCAATCCAAGCAAGAGAAACAAAGAGAGAGGAAGCTCCATGCAACCAATAATGAAAGTTGAAGAAAAGTGTTCCAATTTTTTGGAAAGGAAGAATGAAGACAAGGCTAATAACTATGTAGATATTCTCAAAGGAAGGAATGATGATCAACAAGCGTCAAGGAGGAATGAATGAAAAAGAGATGTATCTCCAAGAAGACCTTCTACTCGTGGGTATCAAAGAAGATTCAAATATTGTGAAGGAGACAACAAAAGAGAAGATCATAATCAACCAAAACATAAATTCAAAAGGACTACATCACAAAGAAGATCATTCACTCCCAGGTATCAAAGTTTTTTTTCTGGTTATTGTTTTACTTGTAATAACTCTGGACATAAAGTTATAGATTGTAGAGCATATGGAAGAAATGTTTATGTGGCTCCCTACAATATTGAATGTTACAAATTCCACAACTATGGAAACATAGCTCGTGACTGTAGAAGCATGATGAATTATTCCATGAAGGAAAACAATGATATCATGTACAAGAAGGTTTGGATAAGAAAATGAAAATAAGAAGAGTAGGTGAATGAAGAACTCCCAGAGATCATACTCAAAGGATTTGCAAAAGTGCAAGATCATGACGAATCTACTGGTAAAGAGGAAGATGTCAGAATTCAAAAGGATGATCCTACAACAAAGAAAGCTTATTTATTGTTCTAATCCATCCATCTTGGATACTCCCAGTAAATGTGAATATTGAAGAGGAGGAGTCTAAGTAACATCTAGTACAGATTGGATAACTATCTTTTGGGTAGTTGAAGTGTTTGCAAATTTTGAGAAGGAAAATTCATAATGATGTGATGACAGAGGTATAGAATGTCTCGTGACAGATTGGTTAATTACTTCAACATGCAGTTTAGAACACATCTCCATGCAGATATGAAGGGATTAGCTGGAAGACACATAGAATGTCATTGTACACTTTTGAGGAAAATATTCATGATTGTATAGAGGATTCCAAGCATGTATTCAAGAATGGATATATTCATTACAGATTCAAGAATGTGTACATGTTGCAAACTTGCAGAGTTTGATTTGAAGACAGAGAAAACTAGTGGACATATTTGATTCAACTTGAAGAGAAGGAATATGCAGTGATCAGTTGCAATAGATTCGAAGAATCTCTTAGAACAGTGAAGTGGCAGATTAGTCAGCATTATGTACATTTGAGTAGCAAAGTCATGGACATTTGTTGTGACAGATGGACATAGATTAATTCATGATATGTTTGGCAGGTCTAGAAAACAATACTTGACATAAATCAAAGAATATGCATGACATTGGATGAAATCATGAGCTCAATATGAATTGCATAAAGACTCGTTGTCACTTTCATCAAGAGGAATGTTCAATAAAGCATATGAATCATAAAATAAGCATATTGACAGATGGAACCGACTAGTCACAAGAAGGAAAACCATGAGAGGCACAACGCGATAGAGGGAGAGTAATCGTTAGGAGGAGTCATACTGTCAAAGGGAAATTGTTGAATTTTCTATGTCATTGATGTTAGCTCAGTGAAGACATGACAAGCCGTGAATACTTGAAGTCAAGTGATGAAGGAAACTTAATATGAACTCTTTTAATATACGTTAGTGGATTACAATGACAATAAGTATCAATGGACAAGAAGCCTCGAAAGAGAGGACATGAAGCATATACAAGAAGCCCCACATTGATCTACACAACATCTTGCAAAGAAGACCAAGGGAGAGAAAGAACAAAAGCACGAGAGAAAGATCATAAGACAAGAATAAAGGGGGAGAGAGATTGCCAAAATAAAGTATATTATCAGGGAATTTAACCTTTTCCATTGATGTCAAATGGGGAGAGAAAGTGTAGAAGCATGAAGACATGGGGAGAAAGCATGAAGACAAGGGGAGAAATGGTCACATGGGGAGTATGAGTGTTTCCATCAATGAAAAGGGAGATATTGTTGGAAAATTGGTTGTTATTGATGTCAACCCTAGAAGAATCCCTGAAGCAAGATTAGAAGCTTCTAGAAGTGATGGGTGTATTTGAATAAGTCTCCAAAGTGGTCCCTTTATGGTGTAGCTTTAAGCATGGCCCTCACGAGAATATGGTTTGAAGAAGTCTACAAGAAGACCTAGAAATATGGTTAAGTGGTTAAGTGGATAAGAAGCCCAGAGGTGTGGTCATGAAGCCCAAAGTTGATTGATTTAGAAAAAGAGTATGAAGGACATTGCAAACGCATGAAAAACATCCATTGATTTATAGTCCTTGTCAGGTCGTCTCCAACGGTAGGTGGAACACCACATGGTTCCTCGCGGTTGAGGAATCATTCCCTCTTAAATATGAAATCATGAAGTATGGTCAAGAAGCCCCAGATCTAAGGTCAAGAAGTTATAAGTTGTCTCTGAATTCAAGTAAAGGAGAAAAATTTGTTGCAAACAAGAACTTACAAGTCGGCTCAATGTAAAGGAGGTAATAGGAAAAGTATAAATGCACATTAAGAACCTCTTATTTTCATCATTCAATCTTGTGATCTCTTATTACAATCTTGGTAGAAAATTCCAAAGGGAAGATGAAGTGAAGACTGGAAAACTCCAAGGGAAGATGAAGTCTTGTGATGATTTGTTCTAAGGTATGTTTGTTAGAGGTCATCTTACCATTTTTGCTATAATGTTTTTTTCTAGAATGATTTAGACATAAATATTTGGAGGTTGTTGAGAAGACATATCAAAGTACCTTTGATACAAATTTCATCTTCTGTATCATTGAATGTTTGGAGATACACTCTATGGAAGACACAATTTTGGACTAGTCCTGTAACTAGTATTAAACAGGTGTTCTGGGTAAAACAAGCATAAATTCTTCACAGAGGATCCAAATTATATGAGACCAATTAAATTGGAAATATACAGTCTATAATATTTTTTGTGTGAGTTTTAGAATCAGATATCAAATATTGATCACATGGAATGTTGTACAAGTTCGCTCTCCATAATAAGTCAGAATTCAGGAAGGTTTGCCATTTTCTCTATGAATCTTTTTCAGGGACGATTCAAGGAGATAAACTTGGAGGAATTTTAGAGAATATATGAAATAATATTGGGTACAATTTTAAGACCTTGATTCATTACAAGTATCAATTTATACTTGTTGGAATTTAGGGTTTATGACTAATCCATAAACTGGTCCCAAACAAGTGTTCAAGATAAATTTAAGAAGTGATGTTGGGGTTTATATGTGGACCCATGTGGACCTAGGATATTTATGTGGACCCAGTTTCTAAGTGGACCCAAGTTGATGATGTTGATTTTATAGTGGATCTAGTTTTGATAATGTTGATGTATCAATTGTGGTGGATCTAGTTTTGTTGATGTTGATAAATCAGTTGTGGTGGATCTAGTTTTGATGATGATGATGTATCAATATTAGTGACAATAATAGTGATATATTTTGATGATGATGTATCATTTCTTATGATGATGTATCAATATCGGTGACAGTAATAGTGACAAGTTTTGATGATGATGATGTATCAATATCAATGACAGGTTGAGTTTTGATGATGATGAAGTATCAGTATCAGTGATAGTAATAGTGATAGGCTGAGTATCCATTGATATTTTAGAGAGGGAGGAAGGATTAAGGAAAGGGGCTTGTAGCTTCCTTCTAGTTGGTGTTGGAGAATACATGGATTCATAGTTTCCTTCATGGTGGAGCCCGCAAACCAAAGGGTTGGAGCCTTTTTCTAGTTGGTGTTGGAGAATACATGGAATCATAGCTTCCTTCAGGTTGGAGCATGTAAACTAGGGGGTTGGATCCTCCTTCCAGTTGGAGCTGGAGAATACAAGGAGTTGTAGCTTCCTTCGGGTTGGAGACTATAAATCAAGGGGTTGGGGCCTCCTTCCAGTTGGAGATGGAGAATTTAGGGAGTTGTAGCTTCCTTCAGGTTGGAGCTTGTAAATCATGGGGTTGGTGCCTCCTTCTAGTTGGTGTTGGAGATATTGGTAGTTGGTGCTTCTATGAATGCAATATTCAAGATATATATTCAAAAGAGTTCTATGGTTTTCTCCCATTTGGGTTTCCGTATAAAAATCTTGTGTACTGTGTATCTATGGTTATATGTTAATGATATCTTGAATGAAATCATAAGTGATAAATTATTGATAACTTAACGTTCACATACTGTGATTGAAAATGGTAAAAAGTGTTCCATATTGATTCACAACCCCCCCCCCCCCCTCAGTATTGATGAATATTCCAACATGTATTCCTTCAACCTGTAAACCCATTTATTCTACAATGTTTTTTTTCCTGCAGGCAACTGAACCAAGTCCCAAGTCTTGTTATTTACCAAGGAATACATTTCCACTTTCATGCCTTTCTCCCACTTCTTTTTAGTTTCTACTTGCATTGCCTCTTCATAACTTTTTGGTTCACCAGAATCAGTCAAGAATAAATAATACAATGAAGGAGAGTATTGTTTGTGGGGTCTACTTAACCTGGTAGATCTTGTAACAACACTTGCAGGAGTTTGAGTTGCATATTGCTCCTATTTTTGTACATTTTGATTTTCTGATACCTTTGGAATTTCATTTTATTTAATTTCATCAAGCACTGTGTATTTTGTGTTTTCTTTTTCTTGTTTGTTTCCCTGCAACTGATATTTGTACATGACCTTTTCACTGAATACCACATCTCTACTTCTGATGATTTTATGATTTTCATAATCCCATAAGCGATAACCAAAATCACCAACACTACATCCAATAAAGGCACTGTTGGGTTAGTATTTTGATTGTTTTATTGTGATGGTTGAATCCTTTTTGCACCGATATTATATATTCTATTGGCCATTTTGAAGGAGTTTTCAAAGGATTTTATATCGATTCATCATGGATTCATATCAGGTATGTGTAATCGATGTTTTACAATGATTTTGAGCTAAATTCAGTTCAATTTTGATGTTTATAAGGATTTAATGTATGATCTGTGTGTAACATGGCGGATTCGCGGTCTGATCCTCCATCTGGTACCTCGTCCGACACTTCATCTAGAACCCCATCTGGTACGCGATCCGACACTCCATCCGACACATGATCCAACACTCAAAGTGCAAAGGAGTTGGCGGTTGGTGCATTGGCAGCATGTGGTGGACTAATCGACGATCTGGGTTTTGTGCCCCCTCGTGGCCTCCAACTACAGAGCTCATTACACCTCAGATTGGGCAGTTATTCTAATCACTGAATGACTCACGAATTTTCTATAAGCTAAAGATGTTAGCAACTCATTTAATGAATTTTCTATTTTTAGAGGAGGTTGACCCTTCCGATGGTCGACCTCTCAAGCTGTAATTTACCTATAAATAACGCTACCAGTAGTAAGACACTAGGCATAATTTTTAAGAAGTTTTTCACTGTGCAATTCATACATTTCTTTGCAAACTTGTGTTCCAGACTACGTTTTTAATTAATGACATAATCGTGCTGAGTTAAGCTTGCGTTTTGTTGTTGAAGAGTAGCCACGACCTGCTAGGGGGCCCACCAGTGGTCCAGGTCACTGTATAGATATATCGTGTGTTTATCTCATTTGCTTAGTTAGAATTTACATTGTTTATTTGTTGTATGTATCTTTTAGTTTTAATTACTGTGCACACTGATTGTAATTTAATTGTCTAATCCATCTTCCTGTACATTGCAGATTGGTTGTTGAATTGTGTATATCATAAAGGGATTGTGTGTTAATGATTATGTCTTGTTTGCAGGTTGTAGAAGCTGGCTAATTACATTGTTATGTCTTTTTCCTCTTAGCTATAAGTTACTCTGCACAATACTAATTTAGATAGGTTTATTTAAAGTCTTGATAGATTAATTGCTTTAGTTTTGATAATTTTGATAGAGTTTATTTGTAGCTTTGCTTCAGTTTTGATAGTTTGACAGAGTACTAATTTAAATAGATTTACTTGTAGTTTTGATAGACTAAATTGCTTTGGTTTTAGTTTTGACAGAGTATTAATTTAGATAGGCTTACTTGCAATTGCAAATACTCTCTCTATAGGTCTATTTCACTTGTCAATTTTGCCTCAACATAATAGGATAGAAATAGATTTCGAGTTATGATTCTTAATAGCATTTTGGTTGATTTTGAGTATGATTCTTAATGATAGTTTAGTTCACTTAGGTTATGATTTTTAATGAAGTCTCAATTATGAATTTGAGTTGTAGTTTCTGATTAGCTTTAGTCAAGAATTGTAGGTTTGCACAGAGTATTTTTATTGTCATCTTAAGTATGAATTTGAATTAGGATATTTAATTAAGTGTTAAATTATAAATTATGAGTTTATAAGTTTATGAAGTTGAATACTGTCATAACACTCTTTCCTTTGGTTAAGTAGATTAATGTTTATTCTTTGCAAAATAGAAGTAGTTGTGAGTTCTTTTTAATAATAGAGTTCACTTGCCAATATAGTTTTGATAGAGTAAATGCTTACTTGCTTACTTACTTGTTCACTCAAAGATAGATATATTAAATAATTTAGAAACATATCACTTGTATTTTATTATTTAGAGATAGGTCAAACAATCCATAGCTCATTGTTTAAGGTTACTTAGGGAAAATAGTTTATAGTTCTAGACTTGCTTGAAGCTCATTAATTAAAGGTTTCTTTACATAGAATTTGTTGTTTTGAATGGATTTTAAAAGTCATCTTTTTAAAGTAGACTTGTAAATTAAAAAGAGTGTTGATCCCTAGTTTGTTGGCATTAGATTAGATTAGGCTAGGCTAGGCTAGATTAGAGCTCTATACCTTCATATATAATGCTGGCACCTCGAAGCTTACGAGCCCCGGATTGATAATTTAATGTCGAATTAGATAGCATATATTTCACTCGACATTTTTAGCGCCGTTGCTGGGGAGGTGCTAAAGGGATCATAGCTTAGGTAGGTGGGTTGCTTTTAATTACACAACAAGGGGGAGGATAAACTTTAAGACGAGAGGTAAGAACCTGCACATTCATTTTAATGGGTCGCTCCAAAGCCTTGTTGTTCCCTTTCCGCAAGAGTGTTTACTTTTTCTGCAAGTTTTCTTACTTTTCTTAGTTTGTTTACTTTTCTCAGTTTGTTGACTTTCTTGCAATTTACTTTCCCACAAGCATGCTTTCTTTCCTGCACAATGTGCTTACTTTCCTGCAAGCGTGCTTTCTTTCTTGCACAATGTATTTACTTTCCCACAATTTAGTTTTCCTGCGAGTGTGCTTATTTGAATGCAAGAGTGTTTATTTGAATGCAAGAGTGTTTGCATTTATTTCTTTTATGCAAGTTTTATTTCTTTCATGCAAGTGTGCTTCCCTTTCTCAAAGTGTGTTTATTTTTCCTTCCAATGTGTTTACTTTCATACACGTGTGAGTTTGATTTCATTCCTGCAATCGTATTTTATTTTATGCTTTGATTTCTTTCCTGCAAGTGTGATTTATTGTAAGCGTGGTATGTTTGGTTTGCGCAAATATTCTTTAAATATGTATTTCATTTTTTTAGGTAGTTGTGATTAAAATCTTTAAAAATCTATACTAATAAAAAAAACTTTTGGGTGTTTTAAGAACCCCAGACACTAATCCCTATGTGAGGCAAGATCCATCAACCAACCTAATGAACTTAGAAGCAACCATTAGGTTGAGGTAACTTTCTCAAATCCTAGTAGCAGTTGGGATTTCTTTTTTTCAGGAAGAACATATTTTGGCATCAACCAAAAGTGTATCTACCTCTCCGGAAATATTAGAAGAATCAAGGTCCTATGAGCTACAAAATGATTTTCCTTACCAAATTGTGAAGGAAGATGAGAACTTATGGACTACATCCGGTAGAGAGAAATCACTAAGACCTGAGATTGAGGAGTTCTCAACATCCATCTCAGCAGATCCATTATGTACTTCATAAATTAATCATCCAGAAGAAGAGGATTTGCATAGCATGATGAAGGAAAGCATAGAAACTACCATTGATGAACATCGAGATTACATTGAAATTTGGTTTCAAGAGGTCATCAGGCCACAATACTATTCTCTTCTTCAACACCTTCTGATGCCAAAACAAGTAGGTTGGTTGGTTCTTCATATCCAGGTAATCACTGCGGTAAATTTTTCATATGCGGATATGGGTATGTTTCTTATCTTGCTTCACACATGGTTACATTGGAAAAGTTCTTACACTTGAATACATATTTTCCTTTCTTTTTAGGTAGGGTAGGATAATAAATAAAAGCTGCATGTTGTTGGTTTAGCTTAAAATCTAATGTAGCCTCATTTTACATTTTCTTTTTAATAAAAGAACTATGAGATACATGTGCCCGTGACTTGATCTCATCGGTTTTTGATATTTAGAGTGTGGTTTTTGACAAACAATTTTAGAAACTTTTTGTAGGTATTCATCTAACAACAAGTGGAAAACTCCAAGGAGACAAAAAGGGAAGTATTTTCCTTCGAAAAAGATATTTCTTTATTTGAACCTTGTTGTCTACTTAAGAATTAATTGAATAATGAATTTTTATTGCTCGCTGTGAATTAGCCATATTTTTGCAAGATTTATATCTTCCTTTTTATTAAGTCATATTTAATGACAATTGCTCTTAACCTCCACCACTAGAGGATATAAAGAAGTGACACCTTGTCTATCAAACCTAGAGGTTACTCGTACACTTTCCCCAAGAACCTTGAGTAGGTGAGTAAAGTATCTTTATGAAAGAGTAGCAATAAGGTCTGATTAGCGGTTAGCCATGGAAACATCACTATAAATTAAAAAAGAAGAAAGTGAGTCGAGCCTGAAGATACCTTTCTGTTCTTTTCCAATGGTACCGTCCACTACACACTAAAAATGATTGACTATACCATATCTTTAGATAGTCTATGTCCGCTTAAGTACCCCTTACATAAGGACAATCTATCATGAATACATAAAGAAGAGTCATCCTCTAACATAAATACCATCCCAATCTTAAATAAAATTTTCAGAGCTGTCTCCCCATCTTCTTGCCAAAAAGTAATCTTTATAAAAAAATCTTAAAATATGGTGGACTAGTCTCTACTGTAAAAGTGTGTAAGAGGATAACTCGTCGAGATACTGAATAGGTTTATTGGTAGCGTGTACCGCCCTGTGGTATGACTAGGTAAACTCGTCGGAGTACTGAACAGGCTTGCTAGCAGCAGGGAATTCTACCTAAAGAGGATGATGATATGACAAACGATAAATAAAATTCCTAAATCTTTAAAATTGTCCTGATGTACGACATTACTTGTAGACAAAGCTAAAAAGAAGTATGCATGGTTAAGAAAAGGAAAATGAAATCCATAAATCTGCCATTGGTAACTAGCTTTAAAACTATTCTAAGTCTCTCTCGTCTACCTCTTCTTAACTATATGTAGGTTGTTTTATCCTACAGGTGGGGCCATACTTTAATCGTCTCGTCAGACTAATGTGTGAAATTTATCTCTACACTTGGCAAGCTATAAATCTTAGGCTATTGAGAGAATTGACTGGTTTCCTATATTTTTGATTGTGAGGTGTCACAATACTTAGGAGTGGGGGAGGGGTTCCCTGAGCTGACAAATGATAAACATTGCCCATCTATATTATAATCCATGAGAATAGGAAGTAGAATCTTTGTAAAAATTCTATTATATTATTTTTATGATATTCTGGGCTATTATATCAGCAGTTGTTTTTATTAAAATGCTAAACTTTACACCGTTGACATAATTTTATGTGTATAATTAATAAGCCTGTTGTGCATTCTACTTTACAATTTTTCTTAATCTATGTTTTGCAAGGGAAGACTGCTTACACTCAAATGATCCCTGTAACAGTTGCAGATCGATAACAGAGTAAACTAAAAATGGATGTTACAATCCTATCCATGCTCATCCTATCCATACTCCTGTTCACCATGTCTGCCAGAAATCTTCCAATTTGAGTGATGTGGGCAAATGTCCACTTACTATTGGATAATTTTCACCTATACAATTCATTTTTAAAATTAAGTGGTGTATTTTTTAAAATTCATTTTATGATCAAATTAAATTTATCAAATCTGCAAAGGAGTCTAAGCCTGATAAAGAGATCAAATCCGAACCTATCACACCAAATCTTCCTCACAAAAACATTGTTACTCTTTCCTCCTAGATGCATACACCGTCTTCTAAAGTTGATATACCTTCTTCATGTATCAAAGAGCCTAAGTCTTCCTCTCTTGAGCCATCTGATCAAACCCCAACTATTGAGAAATTGCAACAAGAAAATGCTCAGCTGCTTCAACAATTGGCAGAACGAGAAACCATGGATTGACATTTGCATCATGACAATGTCGTCCTGCAAAAAAAAGTAAACTCTCTTTAGATTGGTCGATTAGATGACCACCACCAATCACAATCTTAGTATGCTATTGAAACATCACAAAAGGCCTAAGACAAAGTTCCCAGGGCATGAGGGAGAAGCTTCTAAAGCCAATCCACTCCCTCCTTCAAAAGTATAGTTATGTTGGGTGATCCATTTTCGTTTGCAAAGGGACCTGCAAATTCTTAGGCATGGGGGTAATGTTGGGTTTGTGTTTTGACTTTGTTTCCAATGGCCAAATCCTTTTTTTGAATATGAAAATTATACATTCTATTCTCTTATTTAGACATTTTTAAAGGTATTATCAAGCTTTATGCATCAATTCGCCATGAAATATTACGAGGTATGTGTAATCATCATTTTGCAATGGTTTTATGATTAATTCATCTTCAATTGAATGGTTACACTGATCTAACGTTTCTTCTTTGCTTGCAACAGGTCAAAAATGCGATCCGACCTTCCATCCAGACCTTCATCCGACACTGTTCCAGGCAATGAACTTCGAGCTTGATTTATGGGAAGAGAAAGATGAATCATAAAAATAAGGCACATGGATTTTGTGCCCAATATGCCCAATAAGGTCCCATGCGGGCCGTTTCCTAAAATTATAAACATATGATCCATATTATTTTCGGCATGAAATGAGAGTAGAGATATAATAAAGAAATGTACAGAGATATCTCATATATCCAATAATATAACATAAATGTATCAGAGATGCAACCATAAACACAGAGATATAGTAATACACAATTTTCTATTAATGAGCAAAAATGTACAAAGACTGTTAAAATATAGAGTGAAAGACTCGCTAGAATGGTGGTAGCTTATCTTTGAGAAGAGATGTGTTCGCTACTCGCATTCACAAGAAGATGATTTTACAATGAGGCTCCAAAGGCCTTTTTTATCATAAAGAAAATCCAAAACCCTAACCCTGGAAGATGAAAAACCAATAGTTTTGTGGACCCTGTTTTGGGTAGTTTGGTGTATCAACTTCCCGAGGGCGTAACTTTGGCATACGATCTCCGTTTGGGGCGCACGATAGCTCGTTGGAAAGGTATGGTGGATGAGATTCATTTAGGGGGATCAATTAGAGCCTTTGGCTCTCATTGAGAACTTAGATTCAGAAAAACCTTCATTTAGGCCCTCAAAATGGCCCTGGAAGTTAAAAACTGCTAAAAGTAGTAAATTACCAAAATTGTCAGAAAACTATTTTGAGCCAGTTGGAAAAGGTGGGTGGTCATCGATATCCACCTGGATCACTGATCCCAATTATTTTCGGCAAGAAATGAGAGCAGAGATATAATACAAAAATGTACAGAGATATCTCAGATATCCAATCATATAACATAAATGTATCAGAGATACAACCATAAACACAAAGATACAGTAATACACAATTTTCTATTAATGAGCGAAAATGTACAAAGACTGTAAAAGTAAAGAGTGAAAGACTCACTAGAATGGTGGAAACTTATCTCTGAGAAGAGATGTGTCTGCTACTTGCTTTCGCAAGAAGATGATTTTACAATGAGGCTCCAAAGGACTTTTTTATCATAAATAAAATCCAAAACCCTAACCCGAGAAGATGAAAAGGCAACAGTTTTGTGGACTCCGTTTTGGGTAGTTTGGTGTATCAACTTCCCGGGGGCGTAACTTTGGAATACGATCTCCGTTTGGGGTGCACGATAACTTGTTAGAAAGGTATCGTCGAGGAGATTCATTTAGGGGGATAAATCAAAGCCTTTGTCTATCATTGAGAACCTTGATCCCAAAAACATTCATTTAGGACCTCAAAATGGACCAATAAGTTAAAAACTGCTAAAAATAGTAAATTACCAAAATTGCCAGAAAACTGTTTTGAGCCAGTTGGAAAAGGTGGGTGGCCACTGATATCCACCTGGATCAATCCTCCCTCCTTAGGAATCAATGGTATCCATTTTTTTGAGTGATAGGGGGAGAGGGAAACACGTTTGTTGAATCTGCATCTTGATGAGCTGCTTGCCTTGTTGGAGAAGTTGTGCTGCTTAGCTTGTTGAAGGTTGTCATGAACATGTGGGTGGAAGGGTTGGACCTTTTTAACCAGTCTAGATACATGAGATGCATGTGTGCAAAAGGAATCTTTACACTTTGCTGCAATCTTGTCGACCTGCTTATATTGGATAGAAGGTGCTTGGGTTGAGGTTGTAGTGGTTGCAGTATCCTTCTGTTAACCTTTTGAACAGATTGTGAAGAATTTGAATTTTATAGTATGAGATGCTACCTTGCGACACTGTTTAGATGGAACAGTAGTCGGAACTACCTCTGATATTTTGTAGAGATGACCCCCCTAGAGAAACAATGACACTACGGGGTCAAGACTCATAAACAACATGGCACTTCCACATATATGGTTGGACCAAGAGAACATCACAGACATCCAGTGGGGCAACATCACATAATACCTCATCCTTGAAGGGTTGGATGCCATATGAAAATCAACACTGTTGGCTGACACAGAGATCTCGTCCCTGGCGAAGCCACCCGATGTTGTATGGCTGCGGGTGTGGTGTTGTCAACAATCCCAACTGTTTGACGACCTCTGCTGAGATGAGATTCTTTTGGCTTACGCTATCAACAATAAAATGTAGCGGGGTCCCCTTCAACCACATCTGTGAATGAAAAAGGCACTCCCCCTCTTCAATATCTGTTGGTACTTCTGGTTTAATTGCTGTTGTTGCGACAATAACAATGGGGTCTGTGTTGATGATTTGTCTTTTACCAGTATTTTCAGAATCAGATTTTGAATCAGGGTTTGGTTCCTTGTCTTTGATCTCGACCACCAATGAATGTTTTGAGCGACATTCCTTGGTGTTGTGCCAGGGGATTTTGTTGTAATCGTACCATTTTCTGGTTTCCTTCTTTGTCTTCCTGTGACCCTTCTTTTCCTGTGGCTTGGACTAGTTTTCGGGAGACTGTTTGTTAGGGACGTCTTTATCATACTTTGGTTGTTGCATATTTGTAGACCCAAACTCCCATTTGTTCTGGTGCTTAAATTTCTGCTCGATTTTAACATGTCGATAAGCAACACCGAGTGAAGAGATGTCCAAAAAATCCATTTAAGTTTGAATGTATCTGTGTAGAGCCCCACAGTATTTCAGAACCAAATGTCATTCAGAGTCTTTGATACCCAGCTTGGTGCGCAAGGTATGGAAGGTGTTGGTAAACTTCAGAACTGCTTGGCCCCTCTCTTTCCACAGTGTGGTCCATCTCATGTACTGGTCCTCATAGTTTGCAACAGGGTAATACTGTTCCTTTACCGCATCCACAAAAAAATCCAAGTGGGCTCGACCCCATATAGTCCAGACTCCTCTGTGGAAATTTTCTCCTAGTAAGTTTCCCATAAATGTTTGACATGGGGGAGATATTTAAGGAGTGATAAGGTGATCGTTTCCCTGTCGGAAAAATTATGAACAAAGAAATCACCTTCGAACAAATTTAACCATTTGTCTAGGGCATCCGCATCTATCTGACCTTCAAATACAGGAATATCAAAATTAACATGTACCTTGAAAGGAGAGGTGCTTCCAAAGTGGTTGTTTGATGAATATGCACTTGTTACTATCGACAAACATTGAAGGATGTGGGAAAAATTCTCCATCATTTCATCCCTATGTTGCGTGAGAGCTTGCTCAAGCAACAGATTGATAGAATCGTCTTCTCCATCGTTTTTATTTTCTTCCTCCATGGAGGGTTTCTTGGGCGTGTGAGAGAGATTGTATTCAAAAGAGACAAGCTCGAGACCCAAATTTCTATACTCGGACCTCGTGGGAACATTTACTGAAAAAAAAAAAACGATCAAGAGCAGCCTACTCTGATACCACTGATCCAGATTATTTTCGGCACGAAATGAGAGTGGATATATAATAAAGCAATGTATAGAGATATCTAGGATATCCAATAATATAACATAAATGTATCAAAGATGCAACCATAAACACAAAGATACAATAATACACAATTTTCTATTAATGAGCGAAAATGTACAAAGACTGTAAAAATATAGAGTGAAAGACTCGCTAGAATAGTGGCATCTTATCTCTGAGAAGAGATGTGTCCTCTACTCGCATTTGCAAGAAGATGATTTTACAATGAGGCTCCAAAGGCCTTTTTTATCATAAATAAAATCCAAAACCCTAACCTCGGAAGATGAAAAACCAACAGTTTTGTGGACCCCGTTTTGGGTAGTTTGGTTTATCAAATTTCCGGGGGCGTAACTTTGGCATACGATCTCCGTTTGGGTCGCACAATAGCTCGTTGGAAAGGTATCTTCGAAGAGATTCATTTAGGGGTCTCAATTAGAGCCTTTTCCCATCATTGAGAACCTTGATCCTTAAAAACCTTCATTTAGGCCCTCAAAATGGCCCGGAAGTTAAAAACTGCTAAAAATAGTAAATTACCAAAATTGCCAAAAAACGGTTTTGAGCTTGTTGGAAAAGGTGGGTGGCCACCGATATCCACCTGGATCAATCCTCCCTCCTTAGGAAGCAATGGTATCCATTGTGTTGAGTGCCCGGGGGAGAGGGAAAAGCATTTTCTAAATCTGCATCTTGATGAGCTGCTTGCCTTGTTGGAGAAGTTGCACTGCTTAGCTTGTTGAAGGTTGTCATGAACATGTGGCTGGAAGGGTTGGACCTTTTTAACTAGTCTGGATACATGAGATTCCTGTGTGAAGAAGGAATCTTTACACTTTGCTGCAATCTTGTCGACCTGCTTCTATTGGATAAAAGGTGTTTGGGCTGAGGCTGTAGTGGTTGCAGTATCATTCTGTTCACCTTTTGAAGAGATTGTGAAGAAGTTAAATTTTGTAGTATGAGATACTACCTTGCGGCACTGTTTAGGTGCAATGGTAGTCAGAACTACCTCTGGTATTCTGTAGAGATGACTCCCTAGAGAAATAATGACACTGTGGGGTTGAGACTCATAAACAACATGGTGCTTCCAAAGTGGTTGTTTGATAAATATGTGTGTGTTGCTATCGACATGCGTTCAAGGATGTGGGAAAAATTATCCATCATTTCGTCCCTCTGTCGTGTGAGAGCTTGCTCAAGCAACATGTGGATAGAATCGTCTACTCCGTCATTTTTTTTCTTCCACCATGGAGTATTTATTGGGCGTGCGAGAGCGATTGTCTTCAAGAGAGAGAAGCTTGAGACCCAACTTACTATACTCGGACCTCGTCGGGGACATGCACTAAAAAAAAAACCGATCAAGAGCAGCTTGCTCTGATACCACTGATCTAGATTATTTTCAGCAGGAAATGAGAGAGAAGATATAATAAATAAATGTACAGAGATATCTCAGATATCAGATAATATAACATAAATGTATCAGAGATGCAACCATAAACACAAAGATACAGTAATACAAAATTTTCTATTAATGAGAAAAAATGTACAAAGATTGTAAAAATACAAAGTGAAAGACTCGCTAGAATGGTGGCATCTTATCTCTGAGAAGAGATGTGTCCGATTCTCGCATTCACAAGAAGATGATTTTACAATGAGGCTCCAAAGAAATTTTTTATCATAAAGAAAATCCAAAACCCTAACCTCGGAAGATGAAAAACTAACAATTTTGTGAACCCAGTTTTGGGTAGTTTGGTATATCAACTTCTAGGAGGCGTAACTTTGGCATACGATCTCGGTTTTGGGATCACGATAACTTGTTGGAAAGGTATCGTCGAGGAGATTCATTTAAGGGGATCAATCAAATCCTTTGGCTATTATTAAGAACCTTGATCCCGAAAAACCTTCATTTAGGCCCTCAAAATGGCCCCAAAAGTTAAAAACTGCTAAAAATAATAAATTACCAAAATTGTCAGAAAACTGTTTTGAGCCAGTTGGAAAAGGTGGGTGGCCACCGATATAAAACTAGATCAATAATCACCCCTTAGAAAACAATGGTATCCGTTGCGTTGAGTGCCCGAGAGAGAGGGAAAAGCCTTTGCTGAATCTGCATCTTGATGAGCTGCTTGTCGTGTTGAAGAAGTTGTGCTGCTTAACTTGTTGAAGGTTGTCTTGAACATGTGGCTGGAAGGGTTGGACCTTTTTAACCAATCTAGATACATGAGATGCCTGTGTACAGAAGGAATCTTTACACTTTGATGCAATCTTGTCAACCTGCTTCTGTTGGATAGAAGGTGCTTGGGCTAAGGCTGTAGTGGTTGCAATATCCTTCTGTTCACCTTTTGAACAGATCATGAAGAAGTTGAATTTTTTAGTATGATATACTACCCTTCGACACTGTTTACATGGAACAATAGTCAAAACTACCTCTGGTATTCTATAGAGATGACACCCCAGAGAAACAATGACACTACGGGGTCGAGACTCATAAACAACATGGCGCTTCCACATATATGGTTGGCCCAAGAAAACATCACAGACATCCAGTGGGGCAACATCACATAATACCTCATCCTTGAAGAGCTGGATGCCGTATGAAAATCAAAACTGTTTGCTGACACAAAGATCTCATCTCTCGCGAAGCCACCCAATGTTGTATGGCTGCGGGTGTGGTGTTGTCGACAATTCCAATTGTTTGATGACCTCTGCTGAGATGAGGTTCTTCTGGCTTCCTCTATCAACTATAAAATGCAGCGGGGTCTCCTTCACCCACATCTCTGAATGAAAAAGGTGCTCCCCCTCTTCAGGCTCTGTTGGTTCTTCTGGTTGAATTGTTACAGTCACGACAATAACAGTGGGGCCTGCTTTGATGATATGTCTATTACCAATATTTTTAGAATCAGATTCTAATTCAGGGTTCGACTCCCTGTATTTGATCTCGGCCACCAATGACTGTTTTGAGCGACATTCCTCAGTGTTGTGCCAGGGGATTTTGTGGAAATTGCACCATTTTACGGTGTCCTTCTTTGTCTTCTCGCGAACCTTCTTTTCCTGTATCTTGGACTGGTTTTCAGAAGACTGTTTGTTAGGTCCGTCTTTATCATACTTTGAATGTTGCATATTTGCAGACCCAAACTCTCGTTTCTTTTGGTACTTAAATTTCTGCTCAATTTTAACAACATATCGTTAAGCAACACTGAGTGATGAGATATCCAGAAAATCCATTTCAGTTTGGATGTATCTATGTAGAGCCCCATGGTATTTTAGAACCAAATGTCATTCAGAGTCTTTGATACCCATCTTGGTGCGGAAGGTATGGAAGGTGTTGGTGAACTCTAGAACTACTTGGCCCCTCTCTTGCCGCAGTGTGGTCCATCTCATGTACTGGTCCTCATAGTTTCCAATAGGGTAATACTATTCCTTTACCTCATCCACAAAAAAATTATAAGTGGGCTCGACCCCATATATTCCAGACTCCTCTGTGGAACTTTTCTCCCAGTAATTTTCCCACCAATCTTTGACACAGGGGAGATATTTAAGGACTGTGAAGGTGATCTTTTCCCCGTTTGAAAAATTATGAACAAAGAAATAACCTTCTTACTGATTTAACCATTTGTCTAGGGCATCCACATCTATCTGACCTTCAAATACGGGAATATCAAAATTAACCTGTACCTTGAAAGGAGAGGTGCTTCCAAAGTGGTTGTTTGATGAAGATGCACTTGTTTCTATCGATAGGTGTTGAAGGATGTGGGGAAAATTCTCCATCATTTCGTCCCTTGTCACGTGAGAGCTTGCTCAAGCAACAAATTGATAGAATCGACTGCTCTGTTGTTATTATTTTCTTTCTCTATGGATGGTTTCTTGGGCGTGTGAGAGCGGTTGTATTCAAGAGAGACAAGCTTGAGACCCAACTTGATATAATCAGACCTCATCGGGGACATGCACTGGAAAAAACAAAAACAATCAAGAGTAGACTCCTCTGATACAATTGATCCAGATTATTTTCGGCACGAAATGAGAGCGGAGATATAATAAAGAAATGTACAGAGATATCTCGAATATCCAATAATATAACATAAATGTATAAGAGATTTAACCATAAACACAAAGATACAATAATACACAATTTTCTATTAATGAGCGAAAATGTATAAAGACTGTAAAAATACAGAGTGAAAGACTCGCTAGAATGGTGGCAACTTATCTCTGAGAAGAGATGTGTCTGCTTCTCACATTCGCAAGAAGATTTTACAATGAGGTTGCAAAGGCCTTTTTTATCATAAATAAAATCCAAAACCCTAACCCCGGAAGATGAAAAGCCAACAGTTTTGTGGACCATGTTTTGGGTAGGTTGGTGTATCAACTTCCCGGGGGCGTAACTTTGGCATACGATATCCATTTAAGGCGCACGATAGCTCGTTGGAAAGGTATCGTCGAGGAGATTAATTTATGAGGATCAGTCAAAGACTTTGAATATTTTTGAGAATATAAATCTCGAAAAACCTCCATTTAGGCCCTCAAAATAGCTGCAAAAGTTAAAAACTGCTAAAAATAGTAAATTACCAAAATTGCCAGAAAACTGTTTTGAGGCAGTTGGAAAAGGTGGGTGGCCACTGATATCCACCTGGATCACTGATCTAGATTATTTTTGGCACGTAATGAGAGCGAATATATAATAAATCAATGTACAGAGATATCTCATATATCCAATAAGATAACATAAATGTATAAGAGATGCAATCATAAACACAAAGATAGAATAATACACAATTTTCTATTAATGAGTGAAAATGTACAAAGACTGTAAAAATACAGAGTGAAAGACTCGCTAGAATGGTGGCATCTTATCTGTGAGAAGAGATGTGTCCACTACTCGCATTCAAAAGAAGATGATTTTACAATGAGGCCCCAAAGGCCTTTTTTATCCTAAAGAAAATCCAAAAATCTAACCCCATAAGATGAAAAGCCAACAATTTTGTGGACCCCGTTTTGGGAAGTTTGGTGTATCAACTTTCCGGGGGTGTAATTTTGGCATACGATCTCTGTTTGGGGCACACGATTGCTCATTGGAAAGGTATTATCGAGGATATTCATTTAGGGGGATCAATTAGAGCCTTTGGATGGTATTGAGAACCTAGATCCCGAAAAACCTTCATTTAGGCCCTCAAAATGGATGCGGAAGTTAAAAACTGCTAAAAATAGTAAATTAGCAAAATTGCCAAAAAACGGTTTTGAGCCAGTTGGAAAAGTTGGGTGGCCATCGATATATACTTGGATCAATCCTCCCTCCTTAGGAAGAAATGTTATCCATTGCATTGACTACCCAGGGGAGAGGGAAAAGCATTTGCTGAATCTGCATCTTGATGAGTTGCTTGCCTTGTTGGAGAAGTTGCGCTGCTTAGCTTGTTGAAGGTTGTCACGAATATGTGGCTGGAAGGGTTGGACCTTTTTAACTAGTATGGCTATATGAGATGCCTGTGTGCAGAAGGAATATTTACACTTTGCTAGTTGGTTCTTCTGGTTAAATTGCTGTGGTCGCGACAATAATAGTGGTGTCTGCGTCGATGATCTGTTTTTACCAGTATTTTTAGAATCAAATTCTGAATCAGGGTTCGGATCCTTGTCTTTGATCTCGACCACCAATGTTTTTTTTCAGCGACATTTCTCGGTGTTGTGCCAGGGGATTTTGTGGAAATTGTACCATTTCCTGGTGTCTTTCTTTGTCTTCCTGTGACCCTTCTTTTCTTGTGGCTTGGACTGGTTTTCGGGAGACTGTTTTTTAGGGTCGTCTTTATCATACTTTGGTTGTTGCATATTTGCAGTTCCAAACTCCTATTTGTTCTGGTGCTTAAATTTCTTATCAATTTTAACAACATATTGATAAGGAGCACTGAGTGATGAGATGTCTAGAAAATCCATTTCAGGTTGGATGTATCTGTGTAGAGCCCCATGGTATTTCATAACCAAATGTCATTCAGAGTATTTGATACCCATCTTGGTGCACAAGGTATGGAAGGTGTTGGTGAACTCTGGAACTTCTTGGCCCCTCTCTTGCTGTAGTGTGGTCCATCTCATGTACTGGTCCTCATAGTCTCCAATAGGGTAATACTGTTCCTTTACGGCATCCACAAAAAAATCCCAAGTGGGCTCGATCCCATATATTCTAGACTCCTCTGTGGAACTTTGCTAATAGTAAGTTTCCCACCAATGTTTGACACGGGGGAGATATTTAAGGAGTGTGATATTTAAGGAGTGTGAAGGTGATCTTTTCCCTGTCAAAAAAATTATGAACAGAGAAATAAGCTTCTAATCGATTTAACCATTTGTCTAGGGCATTCGCATCTATCTGACCTTCAAATATGGTAATATCAAAATTAACATGTACCTTGAAAGGAGAGGTGCTTCCAAAGTGGTTGTTTGATGAAGATGTGCCTCTTTCTATCAACAGGCGTTGAAGGATGTGGGAAAAATTCTCCATCATTTCGTCCCTTTATCGCGTGAGAGCTTGCTCAAGCAATAGATTGATAGAATCATCTGCTCCGTCATTTTTCTTTTCTTCTGCCATGGAGGGATTCTTGGGGGTGCGAGAGTGATTTTCTTGAAGAGAGACAAGCTCGAGACCAACTTGCTATACTCGGACCTTGTCGGGGACATGCACTGAAAAAAAAACCTAATCAAGAGCAACCTGTTCTGATACCACTGATCTAGATTATTTTTGGCACAAAATGAGAGCGGAGATATAATAAAGAAATGTATAGAGATATATCATATATCCAATAATATAACATAAATGTATTAGAGATGCAACCATAAAAACATAGATACAGTAATAAACAATTTTCTATTAATGAGCGAAAATGTACAAAGACTGTAAAAATATAGAGTGAAAGACTCGCTAGAATGGTGACAACTTATCTCTGAGAAGAAATGTGTCTGCTACTCACATTCACAAGAAGATGATTTTACAATGAGGCTACAAAAGTCTTTTTTATCATAAAGAAAATCCAAAACCCTAACCCTAGAAGATGAAAATCCAATAGTTTTGTGGACCTGTTTTGGGTAGTTTGGTGTATCAACTTCCCGGGGGCCTAACTTTGGCATACGATCTCCGTTTGGGGCGCACGATAGCTCGTTGGAAAGTTATCATCGAGGATATTCATTTAGGGGTCTCAATCAGAGCCTTGGATTGACAGTGATAATATCGATCCCGAAAAACTTCATTTGGGCCCTCAAAATGGTCCCGGAAGATAAAAACTGCTAAAAATGGTAAATTACCAAAATTGCCAGAAAACTATTTTGATCCATTTCGAAAAGGTGGGTGGCCACCAATATCCACCTGGATCATTGATCCAGATTATTTTCGACACGAAATGAGAGCGGATATATAATAAATCAATGTACAGAGATATCTCAGATGTTCAATAATATAACTTAAATGTATCATAGATGCAACCATAAGCACAAAGATACAATAATACACAATTTTCTATTAATGAACGAAAATGTACAAAGACTATAATCATACAGAGTGAAATACTCGCTAGAATAGTGGCAACTGATCTCTAAGAAGAGATGTGTCCGCTACTTGCATTCGCAAGAAGATGATTTTATAATGAGGCTCCAAAGACCTTTTTTATCATAAAGCAAATCCAAAACCCTAATCCTGGAAGATGAAAAGCAACCAATTTTGTGGACCCCATTTTGGATAGTTTGGTGTATCAACTTCCCGGGGGTGTAACTTTGGCATACGATCTCTGTTTGGGGCGAACGATAGCTCATTGGAAAGGTATCTTCGAGGATATTCATTTACGGGGCTCAATCAAAGCCGTCAACTATCATTGAGAACCTTGATCACAAAAAAGCTTCATTTAGGCCCCCAAAATGGCCCCGAAAGTTAAAAACTGCTAAAAATAGTAAATTACCAAAATTGCTAGAAAACTGTTTTGAGCTAGTTGGAAAGGATTGGTGGCTATCGATATCCACCTAGATCAATCCTCCCTCATTAGGAAGCAACGGTATCAATTGCGTTGAGTGCCTGGGGGAGAGAGAAAAACGTTTGTTGAATCTGCATCTTAATGAGTTGCTTGCCTTGTTGGAGAAGTTGCGTTGCTTAGCTTGTTGAAGGTTGTCACGAACATGTGGCTGGAAGGGTTGGAACTTTTTAACCGGTCTGGCTACATGATATTTCTGTGTGTAGAAAGAATCTTTACACTTTGCTGCAATCTTGTCGACCTGCTTCTGTTGGATGGAAGGTGCTAGGGCTGAGGCTGTAGTGGTTGTAGTATCCTTCTATTCAAAATTTGAAAAGATTGTGGAGAAGTTTAATTTTGTAGTATGAGATACTACCTTGCGACAATGTTTAGGTGGAACAATAGTCAGAACCACCTCTGGCATTTTGTAGAGATGACCCCCCAGAGAAACAATGACACTACGGGGTCGAGAGTCATAAACAACATGGCGCTTCCACATTTATGGTTGGACCAAGAGAATATCACAGACATCTAGTGTGGAAACATCACATAATACCTCATACTTGAAGGGATGGGTGCCATATGAAAATCGACACTGTTGGTTGATGCAATAATCTTGTCCCTGGCAAAGCCACTCGATGTTGTATGGCTGCAAGTGTGTTTTTGTCAACAATCCCAACTGTTTGACGACCTCTGCTGAGATGAGGTTCTTCTGGCTTATGCTATCAACAACAAAATGTAGTGGGGCCCCCTTCACGCACATATCTAAATGAAAAAGGCACTCCCCTTCTTCAGGATATGTTGGTTCTTCTGTTGAATTGCTACAGTCGCGAAAATAACAGTGGGGTCTGCGTAGATGATCCATCTTTTACTAGTATTTTCAGAATCAGATTCAGAATTAGGCTTCAACTCCTTGTATTTGATCTTGGCCACCAATGACTGTTTTGAGCGACCTTCCTTGGTGTTGTGCAGGGAGATTTTGTGGAAATTGCACCATTTTCCGGTGTCCTTCTTTGTCTTCCCGTGACCCTTATTTTTATGTGGCTTGGACTTATTTTCGGGAGACTGTTTGTTAGGGTTGTCTTTATCATACTTTGGTTGTTTCATATTTGGAGACCAAAACTCCCATTTGTTCTGGTGCTTAAATTGCTGCTCTATTTTAACAACATATTGATAAAAAACACCGAGTGATGAGATGTCCATAAAATCCATTTTATTTTGGATGTATCTGTGTAGAGCCCCACGATATTTCAGAACCAAATGTTTTTCAAAGTCTTTGATACCTAGCTTGGTGCAAAAAGTATGGAAGCTGTTGGTGAACTCCAGAACTGCTTGGCCCCTCTCTTGCCGCAGTGTGGTCCATCTCATGTACTGGTCCTCATAGTTTCCAATAGGGTAATATTGTTCCTTTACCACATCCACAAAAAAACCCAAGTGTGCTCGACCCCATATATTCCAGACTCCTCTGTGGAACTTTGCTCCCACTAAGTTTCCCCCCAATGTTTGACATGGGGGAGATATTTAAGGAGTGCAAAGGTGATCTTTTCTGTTAAGGTCCTAACCCGCACATAGGTATATCAATGTATTCGGATGTAATAAAGGTCAATATTAATAAGACCTTTCAATAAAATAGAATAAGGTGGATGTAAGAAGACCTAATAGAAGCTTCCGCTTCTAGAAGGATCTTCCTCTAGATGCTTCTTTTTAGTATAAATAGGAGTCGAGGGTATGAAAACCCTAGCTTGGATATTATTGTAACAGAGTGCTGCTTGATTGGAGGTTGCCCCCTCAAAGAGGCCTGTGAACATTGCTATCTGATTCAAAGTGCTATTTCTATTGCTATTTCATATATCATTTATGTGTATTGTGAAGATTATGTTGGATATTTTACTGTTATTCTGTCATTTCTAGCATTTCGTTTCTGTTCTGCATATTTTATATATCTGGTATCTTGCAAGTGGTATCAGAGCACTTTCCTTGGAAGAAATTGTGGGTATTTTTTTTTTAGGGTAGAGACGTATTCCGACGTCTTTAAGCCATAGAGATCTGTCGTTACGCGCATAAACCCGCGGTTGAGGGATTCATACACGCCGGAAATACAAGTGGTTCTTAAGCGCACATTTGTTGGCCACCCTTGTAACCCCTGTTGGTACCCCTTCGAGTGGTAGCGCATCAGACAACACCTGTGTACGGACCGACCTAGATTTCTTGAAGCCCTCTGTAGATAAACCTATCGGCCGCCAGACTGCTATAGTGTCACCGAGAACAGCACTCGGGAAGATACTCTCTAGTACCTGGGTAGTCGGGTAGTACGGCTAAGGGTACGGTCTATCCT
>JASDQU010100256.1:165765-346849 GCA_032191745.1 Picea mariana | reverse complement strand
ACTTAGGCTTAAGTGATTTTCCCTAAGTAATTAGGCTTAATTTATCGTTTAGCCTTAATTCCTCCTTATTTCTCCATCTGGTTCCCTGTTTGTGCCTGACTATAGTCTACGGGAACATATAGACTACTAAGTCACTCCCTGCTGGCCTAATCTTGGGGATGGGACATCACATGCATAGAGTAGGGTACGATGATCTTCCTTGTCATAGTTTTTGAGAGAGGAAAAGCAAACCACTTTTCTCATGGAGAAATTATCTTTTAATATTTTCAGGGAACATGGAAATGAGTTAAGCACATGTCGTCAGTTGATCATTGGGGTGACCAAAATAATGTGTAATAGGGGGGATGTTAGGATATTTAGACACTTAGGAGTTAGTTAAGATCTACTTGGTATAATGTGTCATTAGGTAAAAGTTTGTTTATTTAATATGCATTAGTATGCATTTGTAGTTAGGAAATCCGACGGTCACAATATGTTCCCGACATAGAGTGATTCGATGGTTCATATTCTCCTCGATCTTAACGACCATTGATTCGTGGCTTAGTACCTGATTGGTCCATGATCTCTATTTAAAGAGCATCCTCTGTTGGAATACCTGTGTTGTCTAACTTGGATTGTATTTGTTTGAGTATTCCATTTTACACACACGTGATATATGATTGATTACAATATGATTGATGTATATGGATTATTAACACTATTTTTGTGAGTGGATGTAGGCTTGATGATGCTTGCTAATCTGAATCACATAAGGAGTAAAGGGGCCATTCACAAAAACTAGACATTTGAGGGAAGGTGTGGTAGCGTCCCTGTCACGAATGTTGAGATGATTGAAAAATGACTTCCAGTGGCTAGAAATACTTTAAAGTTAAATAAATCATTTTTTCGAGAAAAACAAGGTTTATTAACTTAATAAAGTGATTTTATGAGAAAATATTAAAGATGCATTAAAAATCATTTGAGGGGAAAACGATGAAAGGGGGTATAAAGGAGAGATAGGGGCACATATTCTCTCATTATGTTGATGCTTGTTCTGATTTGATTTGGAGAGATCTTGGAGCCTTTGGGGGTTTGGAGTAAACCCTAGTTTGGATTGGTTCTGGTGATGAAAGTTCCCACCCTAGCTAGTCAGGTTACGGTGGTGAGAGATCCACCCTATCCATTTAGTGGGGAATATCATTCATATATTCCACTTGTATTCATCATTGAAGGAATAATATCCATATTTTTTCAAATCGTAGGCAATGATTTACACAATCTTGGTAGTTCGTGGGTATCTTCAGAAGTTTGGGTTTTATGGGTGTTGCCTCCATTCTTATTGTTGTTATTATTCTTGGTCAAATCAACCATTGTAGCTCATGGGAGATTTAAAGAGGAGTCAAGCCCTTGTTTCTAGATTGTGGGGGTTCCAAAACAGGGGCTTATTCAAGTGGATCGATATGCCATCCTCTCATTTGATCTCCTCATCAAATCATACTAGTTAGGTGTTGTTCATGCTGTCTAGAAGGGGATCATTTGGTGTTGTTATTGCTGCACCCATTTTTTGTGTGGTGTATCTTGACGAGGGATCAATCCAAGCTATTCCTTGTTTCCAAGAAATATTCCTTACAGATCAGGCACAACAGATATAATATATTGTATATGCAAATATTTTCTTGTTTCTTGAGATGGAATAAAGTGCTATCATTTTGCAGTTAGATGTATACACACACACACACACACACATTGTTAGGTTTGACTCTGTTAGATGATATATGATGTGTGAGTTTACCGTTGTAGCGTTTTTATGGGAATGTGGGAAAAATTCTCCATCTTTTCGTCCCTTTGTCGCGTGAGAGATTTCTCAAGCAACAGATTGATAGAATCGTTTGCTCCGTCATTTTTCTTTTCTTCTGCCATAGAGGGTTTCTTGGGTGTGCAAGAGAGATTTTCTTCAAGAGAGACAATATTGAGACCCAACTTGCTATACTCGTACCTCATCGGGGGCATGCACTGAAAAAAAAAAAACGATCAAGAGCAACCTGCTCTCATACCACTGATCCAGATTATTTTCGGCACAAAATGAGAGCGGAGATATAATAAAGCAATGTACAACGATATCTCGGATATCCAATAATATAAAATAAATGTATCAGAGATGAAACCATAAACACAAAGATACAGTAATACATAATTTTCTATTAATGGGCGAAAATGTACAAAGATTGTAAAAATACAGAGTGAAAGACTCGCTAGAATGGTGGCAACTTATCTCTGAGAAGAGATGTGTCCGCTACTTGCATTCACAAGAAGATGATTTTACAATAAGGCTCCAAAGACATTTTTTATCATAAAGAAAATCCAAAACCCTAACTTCGGAAGATGAAAATCCAACAGTTTTGTGGACCCCGTTTTGGGTAGTTTGGTGTATCAACTTCCTGAGGGCATAACTTTGGCATACAATCTCCGTTTGGGGCCCACGATAGCTCATTGGAAAGGTATCGTTGAGGAGATTCATTTAGGGGGCTCAATTAGTGCCTTTGACCATCCTTAAGAATTTCGATCCCAAAAAACCTTCATTTAGGCCTTGAAAATGGCCCCGGAAGCTAAAAATAGTAAATTACCAAAATAGTAAATTACCAAAATTGCCAGAAAACTGTTTTGATCCAGTTGGAAAAAGTGGGTGGCCACCGATATCCACCTGGATCACTGATCCAGATTATTTTCGGCACGAAATGAGAGCGAATATATAATAAATCAATGTGCAGAGATATCCCAGATATCCAATAATATAACATAAATGTACCAGAGATGCAACCATAAACGCAAAGATACAGTAATACACAATTTTCTATTAATGAGCGAAAATGTACAAAGACTGTAAAAATACAGAGTGAAAGACTCGCTAGAATGGTGGCAACTTATATCTGAGAAGAGATGTGTCCGCTACTCGCATTCATAAGAAGATGATTTTACAATGAGGCTCCAAAGGCATTTTTTATCATAAAGAAAATCCAAAACCCTAACCCCGAAAGATGAAAAACCAACAGTTTTGTGGACCTCGTTTTGGGTAGTTTGGTGTATCAACTTCATGGGGGCATAACTTTGGAATACGATCTCCATTTGGGGCACACGATACCTCATTGGAAAGGTATCGTCGATGAGATTCATTTAGGGGGGCTTAATCATAGCCTTCTAATATCATTGAGAACCTCTATCTCGGAAAACCTTCATTTAGGACCTCAAAATGACCCTGAAAGTTAAAAACTGACAAAAATAGTAAATTACCAAAATTGTCAGAAAACTGTATTGAGCCAGATGGAAAAGGTGGGTGGCCATCGATATCCATCTGGATCAATCCTCTCTCCTTAGGAAGAAATGTTATCCATTGCGTTGACTGCCCGGGGGAGAGGGAAAAGCGTTTGCTAAATCTACATCTTGATTAGTTGTTTGCCTTGTTGGAGAAGTTGCACTGCTTAGCTTGTTGAAGGTTGTCACGAATATGTGGCTGGAATGGTTGGACCTTTTTAACCAGTATGGATACATGAGATTCCTGTGTGTAGAAGGAATATTTACACTTTGCTACAATCTTGTCGACCTGCTTCTGTTGGATAGAAGGTGCTTGGGCTAAGGTTGTAGTGGTTGTAGTATCCTTCTGTTCACCTTTTGAACAGATTGTGAATAAATTGAATTTTTTAGTATGAGATACTACCTTATGACACTCTTTAGGTGGAATAGTAGTCGGAACTATCTCTGGTATTCTTTAGAGACGACCCTCGAGAGAAACAATGACACTGCGAGGTTGAGACTCATAAACAACATGGCGCATCCACATATATGGTTGGCCCAAGAGAACATCACAGACATCCAGTGGGGAAACATCACATAATACCTCATCCTTGAAGGGATGAATGTCGTATGAAAATCGACACTGTTGGCTGACAAAAAGATCATGTCCCTGGCGAATCCGCCCAATGTTTTATGGCTGCGGGTGTGGTGTTGTTGACAATCCCAACTGTTTGACGACCTCTGCTGAGATGAGGTTCTTCTGGCTTCCGCTATCAACAATAAAATGCAGCGGGGTCCCCTTCAACCACATATTTGAATGAAAAAGGAGCTCCCCCTCTTCAGGATTTGTTGGTTCTTTTGGTTGAATTGCTGCGGTCGCGAAAATAATAGTGGGGTCTGCGTCGATGATCTGTCTTTTACCAAAGTTTTCAGAATCAGATTTTGAATCAAGGTTCGACTCCTTGTATTTGATCTCAACCATGAATGACTGTTTTGAGTGACATTCCTCGGTGTTGTTCCAGGGGTTTTTGTGGGAATCACACCATTTTGCGGTGTCCTTATTTGTCTTCCCATGACCCTTCTTTTCCTATGGCTTGGACTGGTTTTTGGGAGACTGTTTACTAGGGTCGTATTTATCATACTTTGGTTGTTTCATATTTGCAGACCCAAACTCCCGTTGGTTCTGGTGCTTACATTTCTGCTTGATTTTAACAACATATCAATAAGCAACACCGAGTGATGGGATGCCCAGAAAATCCATTTCAGTTTGGATGTATTTGTGTACAACCCCATGATATTTTAGAACCAAATAATCATTCAGAGTCTTTGATACCCAGATTGGTGCTCAAGGTATGGAAGGTGTTGGTGAACTCTGGAACTTCTTGGCCCCTCTCTTGCCACAGTGTGGTCCATCTCATAGTTTCCAACAGGGTAATATTGTTTCTTTACCGCATCCACAAAAAATTCCCAAGTGGGATTGACTCCATATATTCAAGACTCCTCCGTGGAACTTTGCTCCCTGTAATTTTCTCACCGATGTTTGACATGGGGGAGATACTTAAGGAGTGTGAAGGTGATCTTTTCCTTGTGAGAAAAATTATGAACAGAGAAATAACCTTCTAACAGATTTAACCATTTGTCTAGGGCATCCGTATCTATCTGTCCTTCAAATACAGGAATATCAAAATTAACCTGTACCTTGAAAGGAGAGGTTCTTCCAAAGTGGTTGTTTGATGAAGATGCACATGTTGCTATCAGAATGTGTTGAAGAATGTGGGAAAAATTCTCCATCGTTTCGTCCCTCTGTCACGTGAGAGCTTGCTCAAACAACAGATTGATAGAATCGTCTAATTCGTCGTTTTTATTTTCTTTCGTCATGGAGGGTTTCTAGGGCATACGAGAGCGATTGTATTCAATAGGTACAAGCTCGAGACCCAACTTTCTATACTCAGGCCTAGTTGGGTACATGCACTGAAAAAAAACCGATCAAGAGCACCCTGCTCTGATACCACTGTTCTAGATTATTTTCGGCATGAAATGAGAGCAAAGATATCATAAAGAAATATACAAACATATCTCAGATATCCAATAATATAACATAAATGTATCAAAGATGCAACCATAAACACAGATATATAGTAATACACAATTTATATTAATGAGCGAAAATGTACAAAGACTGTAAAAATACAGAGTGAAAGACTCGCTAGAATGGTGACATCTTATCTTTGAGAAGAGATGTGTCCGCTACTTGCATTTGCAAGAAGATGATTTTACAATGAGGCTCCAAAGGCCTTTTTTATCATAAAAAAATCCAAACCCCTAACCTCGGAAGATGAAAAGCC
Organism: Picea mariana; assembly: GCA_032191745.1. Classification (NCBI taxonomy): domain Eukaryota; kingdom Viridiplantae; phylum Streptophyta; class Pinopsida; order Pinales; family Pinaceae; genus Picea; species Picea mariana. The sequence goes on along the minus strand of JASDQU010100256.1, from coordinate 341,237 downwards.
AACAATTTTGTGGACCCCGGTTTGGGTAGTTTGGTGTATCAACTTCCCGGGGGCGTAACTCTGGCATACGATCTTCGTTTGGGGTGCACGATAGTTCGTTGGAAAGGTATCATCAAGGTGATTCATTCAAGGGGATAAATCAAAGCCTTCGGTTATCATTGAGAACCACGATCCCAAAAAACCTTCATTTAGGCCCTCAAAATGGCCTTGGAAGTTAAAAACTACTAAAAATAGTAAATTACCACAATTGTCAGAATACGGTTTTTAGCCAGTTGGAAAAGTTGGGTGGTCACCAATATCCACCTGGATGAATGATCCAGATTATTTTCGACATGAAATGAGAGCAGAGATATAATAAATAAATGTACATAGATATCTCAGATATCCAATAATATAACATAAATGTATTAGAGATGCAACCATAAACACAAAGATACAGTAATACACAATTTTCTATTAATGAGCGAAAATGTACAACGACTGTAAAAATACAAAGTGAAAGACTCACTAGAATGGTGGAAACTTATCTTTGAGAAGAGATGTGTATACTACTCGCATTCACAAGAAGATGATTTTACAATGAGGCTCCAAAGGCATTTTTTATCGTAAAGAAAATGCAAAACCCTAACCCCAGAAGATGAAAAGACAACAATTTTGTGGACCCTGTTTTGGGTAGTTTGGTGTATCAACTTCCCATGGGCGTAACTTTGGCATACGATCTCCGTTTGGGGCACACGTGCATTGGAAATGTATCGTCAAGGAGATTCATTTAGGGGGCTCAATCAGATCCTTCACCTAACATTGAGAACCTCGATCCCAAAAAACCTTCATTTAGGCCCTGAAAATGGCCCCGGAAGTTAAAAACTGCTAAAAATAGTAAATTACCAAAATTGTCAGAAAACTATTTTGAGCCAGTTGGAAAAGGTGGGTGGCCATCGATATCCACCTGGATCAATCCTCCCTCCTTAGGAAACAATGGTCTCCATTGCGTTGAGCGTCTGGGGGAGAGGGAAAAGTGTTTGTTGAATTCACATCTCGATGAGTTGCTTGCCTTGTTGGAGAAGTTGCGTTGCTTATATTGTTGAAGGTTGTCACGAACATGTGGCTACAAGGGTTGCACATTTTTAGCCAGTCTGGCTACATGTGATGCCTATGTGCAGAAGGAATCTTTACACTTTGCTGAATTCTTGTAGACCTACTTATGTTGGATAGAAGATGCTTGGGATGAGGATGTAGTGGTTGCAGTATCCTTCTGTTCACCTTTAGAATAGATTGTGAAGAAGTTGATTTTTGTAGTATAAGATACTACCTTGTGGCACTGTTTAGGTGGAACAATAGTCAAAACTACCTCTGGTATTTTGTAGAGATGACCCCCAAGAGAAACAATGACACTGCAGGGTCGAGACTCATAAACAACATGGCACTTCCACATATATGGTTGGCCCAAGAGAACATCACATACATCCAGAGGGGAAACATCACATAATACCTCATCTTTGAAGGGCTGGATGTTGTATGAAAATTGACATTGTTGTTTAACACAGAGATCTATTCCCTGGCGAAGCCACCCGATGTTGTATGGATGCGGGTGTGGTGTTGTCGACAATCCCAACTGTTTGATGACCTCTGCTGAGATGAGGTTCTCCTGGCTTCCGCTATCAACAATAAAATGTAGTGGGTTCCCCTTCACCCACATATGTGAATGAAAAAGGTTCTCCCCCTCTTGAGGATCTGTTGGTTCCTCTGGTTGAATTGGCATGGTCACGACAATAACAGTGGGGTCTGCGTCGATGATCTGTATTTTACCAGTATTTTCAGAATTAGATTCTGAATCAGGGTTCGACTACTTGTCTTTGATCTCGACCACCAATGAATGTTTTGAGCAACATTCCTCGGAGTTGTGCCAGGGGATTTTGTGGAAATTGCACCATTTTCTGATGTCCTTCTTTTTCTTCTCGTGACCCTTCTTTTCCTGTGGCTTGGATTGGTTTTCGGGAGACTATTTGTTAGGGACGTATTTATCATACTTTGGCTGTTGCATATTTGCAGAACCAAACTCCCTTTTGTTCCAGTGCTTAAATTTCTACTCGATTTTAACAACATATCGATAAGCAACACCGAGTGATGAGATGTCCAGAAAATCCATTTTAGTTTGGATGTATCTGTATAGAGCCCCACGATATTTCATAACCAAATGTCGTTCAGAGTCTTTGATACCTAGCTTGGTGTGCAAGGTATGGAAGGTGTTGGTGAACTCTAGAACTGCTTGGCCCCTCTCTTGTCGCAGTGTGGTCCATCTCATGTACTGGTCCTCATAGTTTCCAACAGGGTAATACTGTTCCTTTACCACATCCACAAAAAATCCCAAGTGGGCTCGACCCCATATATTCCAGAATCCTCTGTGGAACTTTGCTCCTGGTAAGTTTCCCACCAATGTTTGACATGGGGGATACATTTAAGGAGTGCGAAGGTGATATTTTCCCTGTCGAAAAAATTATGAATAGAGAAATAACCTTCTAACAAATTTAACCGTTTATCTAGGACATCCACATCTATCTGACCTTCAAATACAGGAATATCAAAATTAACTTGTACCTTGAAAGGAGAGGTGCTTCCAAAGTGTTTGTTTGATGAAGATGCACTTGTGTCTATAGACAGACATTGAAGGATGTGGGAAAAATCCTCCATCATTTTGTCCCTTTGTCGCGTGAGAGCTTGCTCAAGCAACAGATTGATAGAATCGTCTGTTGCGTCGTTTTTCTTTTCTTTCGCCATGTAGGGTTTCTTGGGCATGCGAGTGCGATTGGATTCAAGACAGACAATCTTGAGACCCAACTTGATATACTGGACTTCGTTGGGGACATGCACTGAAAAAAAAAAAAATGATCAAGAGTAGTATGCTCTGATACCACTGATCCAGATTATTTTCGGCACGAAATGAGAGAAGAGATATAATAAAGCAATGTACATAGATATCTCGAATATCCAATAATATAACATAAATGTATCAGATATGAAACCACAAAGAAAGAGATATAGTAATACACAATTTTCTTTTAATGAGTGAAAATGTACAAAGACTGTAAAAATACAGAGTGAAAGACTCCCTAGAATGTTGACATCTTATCTCTGAGAAGAGATGTGTTAGCTACTTGCATTTGCAAGAAGATGATTTTATAATGAGGCTCCAAAGGCCTTTTTTATCATAAAGAAAATCCAAAACTCTAACCCCAGAAGATGAAAATCCAACAGTTTTGTGGACCCTGTTTTGGGTAGTTTGGTGTATCAACTTCTCGGGGGCGTAACTTTGGCATACGATCTCCATTTGGGGTGCACAATAGCTCGTTGTAACGGTATTGTCGAGGCTATTCATTTAGGGGGGATCAATCAAAACCTTCAGCTATCATTGAGAACCTCGATCCTAAAAAACCTTCATTTAGGCCATTAAAATGGTCTCGGAAGTTAAAAAATGCTAAAAATAGCAAATTACCAAAATTGCAAGATAACTGTTTTGAGGCAGTTGGAAAAGGTGGGTGGCCATGAATATCCACTTGTATCACTGATCCAGATTATTTTCGGCACAAAATGAGAGCAGAGATATAATAAAGTAATGTACAGAGATATCTCAGATATCCAATAATTTAACATAAATGTATCAGAGATGCAACCATAAACACAAAGATACAATAATACACAATTTTATATTAATGAGTGAAGATGTACAAAGACTGTAAAAATACAGAGTGAAAGACTCGCTAGAATGGTTGCAACTTATCTCTAAGAAGAGATGTGTCCGCTACTCGCATTCGCAAGAAGATGATTTTACAATGAGGCTCCAAAGACATTTTTTATTATAAATAAAATCCAAAACCCTAACCTCGGAAGATGAAAATCCAATAGTGTTGTTGACCTCGTTTTGGGTAGTTTGGTGTATCAACTTCCCGGGGTCGTAACTTTGGAATATGATCTCTGTTTGGGGCACATGGTAGATCGTTGGAAATGTATCGTCGAGGAGATTCATATAGATGGCTCAATTAAAGACTTTGACTATCATTGAGAACCTCTATCCCCAAAAACCTTCATTTAGGCCCTCAAAACGACCTCAGAAGTTAAAAAATGCTAAAAATAGTAAATTACCAAAATTTCTAGAAAACTGTTTTGAGCCAATTGGAAAAGGTGTGTGGTCACCGATATCCACCTGGATCAATCCTTCCTCCTTAGGAAGAAATGGTCTCCATTGCGTTGAGTGCCTGGGGGAGAGGGAAAAGCATTTACTGAATCTGTATCTTGATCAGCTGCTTGCCTTGTTGGAGAAATTGTGCTGCTTAACTTGTTAAAGGTTGTCACAAACATGTAGCTAGAAGGGTTGGAAATTTTTAACCAGTCTGGCTACATGATATGCCTATGTGCAGAATGAATCTTTACACTTTGTTGCAATCTTGTTGACCTGCTTCTGTTGGGTAGAAGGTGCTTGGGCTGAGGCTGTAGTGGTTGCAATATCTTTCTGTTCACCTTTTGAACAAATTGTGAAGAAGATGAATTTTGTAGTATGATATACTACCTTGTGAGACTGTTTAAGTGGAACAATAGTCAGAACTACCTCTAGTATTATGTAGAGATGACCCCCAAGAGAAACAATGACACTGCGAGGTCGAGAATCATAAACAACATGGCTCTTCCACATATATGGTTGGGCCAAGAGAACATCACAGACATCCAGTGGGGAAACATCACATAATACCTCATTGTTGAAGGGCTGGATGTCGTATGAAAATTGACACTATTGGCTGACACAAAGATCTTGTCCCTGGAGAAGCCACCTGATGTTGTATGTCTACGGGTGTGGTGTTGTCAACAATCCCAACTATTTGACAACCTCTGCTGAGATGAGGTTCTTCTGGCTTCCGCTATCAACAATAAAATGTAGTGGGGTCCCGTTCACCCACATCTCTGAATGAAAAAGGAGCTCCCCCTTTTCAGGATCTGTTGGTTCTTCTATTTGAATTGTTGTGGTCGTGATAATAACAATGGGGTTTGCGTCGATGATATGTATTTTACCAGTATTTTTAGAATCAGATTCTGAATCAGGGTTCGTCTCCTTGTCTTTGATCTCGACCACCAATGACTATTTTGAGCGAAATTCCTCGGTGTTGTGCCAGGTGCTTTTGTGAAAATCACACCATTTTCTGGTGTCCTTATTTGTCTTCCCGTGACCCTTCTTTTCCTGTGGCTTGGACTGGTTTTCAGGAGATTGTTTGTTAGGGCTGTCTTTATCATACTTCTGTTGTTGAATATTTGCAAACCCAAATTCCCATTAGTTCTGGTGCTTAAATTTCTGCTCAATTTTAATAGCATATCGATAAGAAACACTGAGTGATGAGATTTCCAGAAAATCCATTTCAGTTTGGATGTATCTGTGTAGAGCCCCACGGTATTTCAGAATCAAATATCATTCAGAGTCTTTGATACCCAGTTTGGTGCGCAAGGTATTTAAGGTGTTGGTGAACTCCAAAACTTCTTGGCCCCTCTCTTTCAACAGTGTTTTCCATCTCATGTACTGGTCCTCATAGTTTCCAACATGGTAATATTGTTCCTTTACCACATCCACAAAAAAATCCCAAGTGGGCTCGACCTCATATATTCCAGACTCCTCTATGGAACTTTGCTCCGAGTAAGTTTCCCACCAATGTTTGACATGGGGGAGATATTTAAGGAGATCGAAGGTGATCTTTTCCCTATCAGAAAAATTATGAACAAATAAATAACCTTATAACATATTTAACCATTTGTCTAGAGCATCCTCATCTATCTGACCTTCAAATACAGGAATATCAAAACTAACCTGTACCTTGAAATGAGAGGTGCTTCCAAAGTGATTATTTGATGAAGATGCACTTGTTTATATCAACATGCGTTGAAGGATGTGGGAAAAATTCTCCATCATTTCGTCCCTCTGTCGCGTGAGAGCTTGCTCAAGCAACAAATTGATAGAATCGTCTCCTCCGTCATTTTTCTTTTCTTTCGCCATGGAGGGTTTCTTGGGCATGCGAGAGCGATTGTCTTCAAGAGAGACAAGATCAAAACCCAACTTGCTATACTCAGACCTCATCGGGGACATGCACTGAAAAAAAAAAAAAAAATGATCAAAAGAAGCCTGCTCTGATACCACTGATCTGGATTATTTTCGGCATGAAATGAGAGCAGAGATATAATAAAGCAATGTATAGATATATCTCGGATATCCAATAATATAACGTAAATGTATTAGAGATGCAACTAAAAACACAGAGATATACTAATACACAATTTTCTATTAATGAGCGAAAATATACAAAGACTGTAAAAATACAGAGTGAAAGACTCGCTAGAATGGTGGCAGCTTATATATGAGAGGAGATGTGTTCGCTACTTGCATTCACAAGAATATGATTTTACAATGAGGCTCCAAAGGCATTTTTTATCATAAATAAAATTCAAAACCCTAACCCTGGAAGATGAAAAGCCAACAGTTTTGTGGACCCTGTTTTGGGTAGTTTGGTGTATCAACTTCCCGGGGGTGTAACTTTGGCATACGATCTCCGTTTGGGGTGCACGATAACTCGTTGGAAAGGTATTGTTGAGGAGATTCATTTAGGGGGATAAATCAGAGCCTTCAACTATCATTGAGAACCTTGATCCCGAAAGACCTTCATTTATGCCCTCAAAATGGGCCCAGAAGTTAAAAACTGCTAAAAATAGTAAATTATCAAAATTGTCAGAAAACTATTTTGAGCCAGTTGGAAAAGGTGGGTGGCCACCGATATCCACTTGGATCACTAATCTGGATTATTTTCAGCATGAAATGTGAGCGTAGATATAATAAGTGTACAGAGATATCTAAGATATCCAATAATATAATATAAATGTATCAGAGATGAAACCATAAACACAAAGATACAATAATACACAATTTTCTATTAATGAGTGAAAATGTACAAAGACTATAAAACTACACAGTGAAAGATTCTCTAGAATGGTGGCAACTTATCTCTAATAAGAGATGTGTCCGCTACTCGCATTCGCAAAAAGATGATTTTACAATGAGGCTCCGCATGCCTTTTTTATCATAAATAAAATCCAAAACCCTAACCCCGGAAAATGAAAAGCCAACAGTTTTGAGGTCCTCGTTTTGGGTAGTTTGGTGTATCAACTTCCCAGGGGTGTAACTTTGGCATACGATCTTCGTTTGGGGCGCACGATAGATCATTGGAAATGTATCATCAAGGAGATTCATTTAGGGGGCCCAATCATAACCTTCGACTATCATTGCTAACATCGATCCCGAAAAACCTTCATTTAGGCCCTCAAAATGGCCCCAGAAGTTAAAAACTGCTAATAATAGTAAATTACCAAAATTGCTAGAAAATTGTTTTCAGCCAGTTGGAAAAGGTGGGTGGCCATCGATATCCACTTGGATCAATCCTCCCTCCTTAGGAAGCAATGGTATCCATTGCATTGAGTTCTTGAGGGAGAGGGGAAAATGTTTGCTGAATCTACATCTTGATGAGCTGCTTGCCTTGTTGGAGAAGTTGTGCTGCTTAGCTCGTTGAAGGTTGTCACGAACATGTGGCTAGAAAGGTTGGAACTTTTTAACCAGTCTGGCTACATGAGATTCCTATGTGCAGAAGGAATCGTTACACTAGGGGGCTCAATCATTCATTTATGGGGCTTAATCAGAGCCTTCAACTATCATTGAGAACCTCGATCTCGAAAATCCTTCATTTAGTCCCTCAAAATGGCCCTGGAAGTTAAAAACTGCTAAAAATAGTAAATTACCAAAATTGCCAGAAAATTATTTTGAGCCAGTTGGAAAATGTGGGTGGCCACCAATATCCACTTGGATAAAGTTCGTGGTCCTCGATCTGGTGCTCCAATACTCCGATACTCCATTCGACACTCCATTCAACACTCTATCTGGCACTCAGAGCGCAAAGGAGTTGGAAATCTGCATATCTCGAGGCACCATTATGAAAGTCAAGCACACGGGTTTTTCTCCCTTGGGATCCCTCTTGCTCGGTGTCCTACCAGATTTTTCTTCCAAATATTGAAGATGCCCGATATCCATGGCCTATTTACTCACTCTGTTTCAAGCATTTACTGAAGATTCCTCAATAGAATTTGATATTTAATGATGTACCTAATTTTATTATGCATATACTATTCTGAGAGGATTAGAGGTCGACCTCTTAGCTATGTAAAAACTTTATAAATACCTGTTGTCTATGCTAGGAAGAAAAAAACAACAATGACACCATATTCTATCCTATAGGTGGGGCCATATTCTAACCGTCTCGTCAGACTGATATGTGAAATTTATCTCTACACTTAACAAGCTGTAAATCTTAGGCTATTGGGAGAATTGATTGGTTCCCTATATTTTTGATTGTGAGGTGTCACAATACTTAGGAGTGGGGGAGGGGTTTCATGAGCTGACAAATGACAAATATTGCCTATCTATAATCCATGAGAAGAAGAAGTAGAATCTTTGTAAAAATTATGTATATTGCTTTCATGATATGGGCTATTATATCAACAATTATTTTTATTGAAATGCTAAATTAAATACCACTAACATCACTGTGTGTTATAAACTTGCTGTACATTTCTTCGACAGACCACTTAATTGGTTCTTTGTGTCAATTACAGACTGTTAACATATTCACTACAGATTTGTGTTACACGCCTATGGATAGAGGAACATGTGGTTTTATAGTGTACAAGAATGATGACAAGGAAATTAAACAATGGATCACTCTATTCACACTTATCTTGTCTATGCTCCTATTCACCATGACTGTCAGAAGTGCCCAAGCTGAGTGCTATGAGTAAACGTCCATTACAATGAGAACAAATTCCATTTGCACAGGAGTACCATATGAAGTGCCATATGGAGTGCTATTTGTAAGACCGAATGGGTTGCCATCTAGAAAACTGGATGAAGTGCCATATGAAGGATTGGATGAGGTATGCACACATTGTAAGTGACCACAATTGCAAGTAAAATATGGATCATTTGAATTAATATTCTTGTTCACTGGTAAGATGAGATGGATTAAATGTCATATCATTAAAATGTCCAAGTCGAAGACTTGGACATTGATCTAATTCTCATATGATTATAATTGCCTCCAAAGGAAACCCTTCGAAATTCAAATTCGACGCAATCATAGTCACACATGGCAATTGTGTGTGATGAATTCGCTCACGAATTCAACCATTTTCCACTTGGAGCGCATTAAAAATCATAGGTTTAGCTCCAATTTCCATTTCACTCATCCCTGATTGTTGTGTCATGCCCATCCTCTGCCCAATTCCATCCCTATGATCATCCTCCATGCTGTAAGCATGCCTAAATGCTACAAGCCTTCCTCCTATGCCGAGCTCCTGGCCATTCCTGAATTCGCAAAGTGTAGGGGGATTTTACTTCACGCAGGGTGGGGACCATTCTTGGCCTGTCTGCAGAGCCATGATGATGGCATTTCACTACAATTTACCCTCGGGTTCGATGGGAAGATGGCATGCATAGGGTCTCTGTCCTTCTTGGTCTCTTAAGAGTAAATTTCCTCAGCCACAAAATTTCCACAGGTTGGAGATCGCTGGTTTAAACACCATCAACTTCCACAACCAAGCTATAAGAGAGTTTTCAATCCCGAGTTTCATAATGTTTCTGGAGCTAAAGGGTACTCCAAAGAATGGATTAAGGATGTGCTGATTAATCCTATGATTGTCATTACCAGAATTATCACTTGTGAAGGTAGATACTCTGTCTTCAAAGCTTTCCATTTTCGTATGTTAGCTCATTTCCAATTTAATAAGCCCCTGAATTTTCCTTTCTATTTATTGAAAAGTCTGGAGAAAATGTCTTCTCAAGTACGAAAGAATGTGGCCAATATTCACAACAGTCTATTCCACCATGACCTCGTCAAATTTCTTGTCATCATCAAGTTGACAAAACAGGGCAAGACAAGGGATGAATTCCTCTATCAATTTTCAAACCCCCATATCACAGTCAAGATCAACAAGAAATCAATTTATTTAGGGACTGTTACTCTGTCTAAGCCTCATTCTCCAAAGACTCCAAACCCTCCCACTCAAAATATCTCTTTGTCTGAACAAAAGACCAAGAAAATTGTTGATTCCCCTGCAGCCTCATCGGGAAAGAAAACTAAAAATCCCATTGATAATTCTCCAATGCCCTCAACACCTATTGATTCTCAACCCAAGAAGTTACAAGAGGCAATTCAACAAGATTTCCCTTTAGTCCCTACGAATAGAAGAGGATCCAATCGGTTCAAAGGGGAATCTTTTCAAAAAAGTACCTGAAGTGCAAGTGGAAAGCCTAATGTAAAACCCCCAAGCACTTCAGATCCTATCCAAGTGTCTTTCGATCATGAAATCCCCCATAAAAGACTCAGGGAGGTTTCTACAGTAGAGTTTGAGCCTGATAGAGAAGTAAACTCTACACCTATTCCCTCTCACAAGTAGTCTGTTACTCCTACCTCATAGATGCCTACATCAACTTCCAAAGCTGATAGACCCTCTACATCCATCAAGGGATCCAAGCACTCTTCTGTAACATCTGATCATAGCCCAATTATTGAAAAATTACAACAAGAAAATGCTCAGTTGCTTCAATAGTTGGAAGAGCGAAAGACTATGGATAAGCATCTCCATCATGACAATGTGATATTGCAAGCGAAAGTGAATTATCTCCAATGATTGGTTGATCAAATGACCATTGCCAATCGTAGCCTCCATACACAATTGAAACATAGTAAGAGGCCCAAGACAAAGTCTTCAGGACAAGAGGGAGAAGCTTCTAAAGTTAATCCACCCCCTCCTTCGCAATTCTAGTCATGAAAGAGTGATTCATTTTTGTTTGAAGTGGGACCTACAAATCCTTAGGCGTGTGGGTAATGTTGAGTTCCTTATTTGATTGTTTTATTGCGATGGTTGAATCCTTTTTGCACCGATATTATATATGCTATTGGCCATTTTGAAGGAGTTTTAAAAGGATTTTATATCGATTCATCATGGATTCATATCAGGTATGTGTAATCGATGTTTTATAATGATTTTGAGCTAAATTCAGTTCAATTTGATGTTTATAAGGATTTAATGCATGATTTGTGTGTAACAGGGAAAATTCACGGTCTGATCCTCCATTTGGTACCTCGTTCGACACTTCATCCAAGACCCAATCCGATATGCGATCCAAGACTCCATCCGGAACGTGATCCAACACTCGGAGCACAAAGGCGTTGATAGTTGGTGTATTGGTGGCCTGTGGTGGACGAATTGACGATCTGGGTTTTGTGCCCCCTCGTGGCCTCTAGCTACAAAGCTCATTGCACCTTAGATTGGGAAGTTACGTTGATCGTTGAATGGATCACAGATTTTCTAGAAGCTAAAGCTGTTAGCAACTCATTTAATGAATTTTCCATTTTTAGAGGAGGTCGACCACTCGAGCTGTAATTTACCTATAAATACCACTAGCAATAGTAAGACACCAGAAATAATTTTTAAGAAGTTTTTCACTATGCAATTCAGACATTTCTTTGCAAACTTGTGTTCCAGACTGTGTTTTTAATTAATGACAAAATCATGTTGAGTTAAGCCTGCATTTTGTCGTTGAAGAGTAGACACGACAGGCTGGGGGCCCCACCAGTGGTCTGGGTGATTGTATAGATATATTGTGTGTTTATTTCATTTGCTTAGTTAGAATTTACATTGTTTCTTTGCTGTATGTATCTTTTAGTTTTAATTATTGTGCATGCTAATTGTAATTTAATTGTTTAATCCATCTTCCTGTACATTGCATATTGCTTGTTGAATTGTGTATATCATAGAGGGATTGTGTGTTAGGATTTTTAATTAAGCGTTAAATTATAAATTATGAGTTTACAAGTTTATGAATTTGAATACTGTCATAACACTCTTTCCTTTGGTTAAGTAGATTAATGTTTATTCTTTGCAAAATAGAAGTAGTTGTGAGTTGTTTTTAAGAATAGAGTTCACTTGCCAAGATGGTTTTGATAGAGTAAATGCTTACTTGCTTACTTACTTATTCACTCAGAGATAGATAGATTAAATAATTTAGAAATAGATCACTTGTATTTTCTTATTTAGAGATAGGTCAAACAGTCCATAGCTCATTGTTTAAGGTTACTTAGGGAAAATAGTTTATAGTTCTAGACTTGCTTGAAGCTCATTAATTATAGGTTGCTTTACATAGAATTTGTTGTTTTATATGGATTTTAAAAGTCATCTTTTTAAAGTAGACTTGTAAATTAAAAAGAGTGTTGATCCCTAGTTTGTTGGCATTAGATTAGATTAGGCTAGGCTAGATTAAAGCTCTAGACATGCATATACAATGCTGGCACCTCGAAGCTTACGAGCCTCAAGTTGACAATTTAATGTCGAATTAGATAGCATATATTTCACTCGACAGGTACACTTCTTGGATCCCCCCCCCCAGATTTGTTCTATTGTATTTATTAATATGGACAAATGCTTCACAACCAAAAGTCTTCAGAAATGAGTAGTTTACCTTTTTACCTATCCATGCCTCCTCTGGAATACCACCATCCAAGGATATTGAAGGCCCTCTGTTTATTAAGTAAACAATATATTTACAACATCTTCCTAGAGCTGTAAGGGAAATCCAACATGCAATCTCATACTCCTTGCATGTTCCATCATTGTCATGTTGATCCTTTCTAACACACCATTTTCTTGTGGTGTTCCTAGAACTGTCTTCTCTCTACGAATCCCATGGTATGAAAAATAATCGTCAAACTCCTTACTGAAATATTCACCTCCATTGTTTGATCTGATATACTTCAACATTTTTCCTATCTCATTCTTAACCAAAGCTTTCCATTTCTTAAAAGTGTCAAAAACATCAGATTTTTTTCAAATGAAATAAACCCAAGTTTTTCTAGTTGCATCATCAATAAAAGTAACATAATGACGGGATCCACCAAGAGATGATACATGATTTTCCCCCATACATTTGTATGCACAATATCTAACTTTTCACTCTTCTTTTCCTTTCCAACCCTAAGAAATCTGACTCACTTTTGTTTTCCATAAACACGATGTTCACAGAAATCCAAATCAACTTGTTTAAAATCTAGCAAAAAATTCCTTTTGTGAAGTATATGCATCCCCTTCTCACTCATGTGTCCAAGCCTATGATTCCATAGTGTTGTATCCGCACCTGTAGAAGCTAAAGAGATTGAAGAGTCAACATTACCAATACATAAATACAATGTACCTACCTTCTCTCTTTTTCCCATTACTAGAGATCCTTTAGTGACCTTCCATGCCACATCTGTAAATGTAGACCTTCACTTTCTAACTGCCCTGTTGAAATTAGATTTCTTCTCAAATATGGTATATGTATCACCTCTTTTCAATAACCATTGGTTTCCATTCTTTTGTTTTATTTGTACCTTACCCATTCCAACAATTTGACATGGTTCATTCCTAGAATTATTGCAGTTCCCTAAATTATTTCCTCTTTTCTTTTGTCTTCCATTGTTCTCCATGGTTGGTGTATTAATTGATGTCTCACCTATGTTTTTCCATTGCATTTCCTCGCTAAGGATAAAACCAAGAACAACATCAAATTTTAGAGTGTTTGAACCAAAGACAAGAGTTACTTATAGCCATGACCAAATTGTTCCAACTTTTTGGAAATGAGCATAAGATTAGAATAGACCTAACCTCTTCGTCAAATTTCACTCCTACAGAACTTATCTGATTAGTAATCATTCCAGTGAGGAAATGTTGAAGCATGTTAAATTTTTGGAATGGGTAAGGTACAAATAAAACAAAAGAATGGAAACCAATGTTTATTGAAAGAGATGAGACATATACCAGATCTGAGAAGAAATCTAATTTCAATAGGGCAGTTTGCAAGTGAAGGTTGTATATCTACATTTATAGATAAGGCGTGGAAGGTCACTAAAGGATCACTAGTAATGGAAAAAAGGAGAGAATGTAGGTAAATTGTATTTATGTATTGGTAATGTTGACTCTTCATTCTATTTAGATTCTACAGGTGTGGATATGACATTGTGGCATCATAGGCTTAGACACATGAGTGAGAAGGGGATGCATATACTTCACAAAAGGAATTTATTTCCAGATATTAAACAAGTTGATTTGTATTTCTATGAACACTATGTTTATGGAAAACAAAAGAGAGTCATATTTCTCAGTGTTGGAAAGGAAAAGAATAGTGAAAAATTAGATCTTGTGCATACAGATGTATGAGGACCAACTCAGGTATCATATCTTGGTGGCTCTCATTATTATGTTAATTTTATTGATGATGCGACTAGAAAAACTTGGGTTTATTACATTCGAAAAAAATATGATGTTTTTGACACTTTTAAGAAATGGAAAGCTTTGGTTGAGAATGAGACAGGAAAAAGGTTGAAGTGTCTTAGATCAAACAATGGAGGTGAATACTACAGCAAGGAGTTTGATGATTATTGTTCATACCATGGGATTCGTAGAGCGAATACAGTTCCATGAACACCACATGAAAATAGTGTGTCAGAAATGATAAACGAGACAATCATGGAACATGCAAGGAGTATGAGATTGAATGTTGGGTTTTCCTTACAGTTCTGGGCAGATGTTGTAAATACTATTATTTACTTAATAAATAGAGGGCCTTCAATCTCCTTGGATGGTGGCATTCAAGAGGAGGCAGAGACAAGTAAAAAGGTAAACTAATCATTTCTGAAGACTTTTAGTTGTGAATCATTTGTCTATATTGATAAATAAAATAGAACAAATCTTGAGGAAAAATCCAAGAAGTGTAACTTTATTGGATACAATGTTAATTATTTTGGCTACGCTTATGGGATTATGAAAATAATAAAATCATTAGGAGTAGAGATGTGGTACTCAATGAAAATTTTAGTATGGAGATTAGTTGCAGAGAAATAAATAGGAAAAATAAACACAAAATACACAGTGCTTGATGAAATAAAAGAAAATGAAATTCCAAAGGTACCAGAAAATCAAAATGTACAACAACAGGAGTAGCAGGAACCTCAAACTCGTGAAAGTGTTGTTAGAATATCTACCAGGTTAAATAGACCCCCTAAATGATACTCTGCTTCATTATATTATTTATTGTTGATTGATTCTAGTGAACCAAAAAGTTATGAAGAAGCAATGCAAGTAGACACTAAAAATAAGTGGGAGCAAGGCATGAAATAAGAAATGAATTTTTTGGTAAATAACTAGACTTGGGATTTGGTTCAGTTTCCCGCAGGAAAAAGAACATTTCATAATAAATGGGTTTGTAGGTTGAAGGAAGAAGATGGAGGCAAAAAGCGATACAAGGCTAGACTTGCTGTAAATGGGTTTGCACAGAAGAAAGGTATAGATTTTGATGAAATATTTTCTCCTGTTGTTAAAATGACTTCAATTAGGACCATTTTAAGTCTTGTGGCAATAGAACATTTGCATCTTGAACAGTTAGATGCAAAAATACATTTTCTCCATGGAGATTCAGAGGAAGATATTTATATGCCGCAACCACAGGGGTATGAGGTAAAAAAAAATGAGAATTTGGTATGCATGTTGAAGAAGAGATTGTATGTCCTAAAGCAAGCTCCAAGGCCAAGGTATTTGGAATTTGACAGGTTCATGAAAGAACATGGTTATAGTAGATATCATTCTGATCACTATGTTTATTTTAAAATGATAGAAAATGGAAGCTATATTAGCTTGCTATTCTATGTAGATGACATGCTTATTGCAGGGTCTAACATGCAAGATATAAATGTGTTCAAAAGGAAATTAGTTAATTCATTTGCGATGAAGCATTTGGGTGCTGCAAAGAAAATCCCTGGTATGAGAATAATAAGAGATGGTAAAAATCACAAATTGATATTGTCTCTGGGTGAGTACATAGAGAAGGTGTTGGATATGTTTAGAATGCAAAATGAAAAACCAGTTAGTAAACCTTTGGCCAACCATTTCAAATTAACCAAGGAAATGTGTCCGAAGACATAAGAGAAGATAGAATACATGTCCAGGGTCCTTTATTCATCAACAGTTGGAAGTTTGATGTATACGATGGTGTGCACAAGACCAAATATTGCACATGTAGTGGGAGTCGTGAGCAGGTATATGCACAATCCAGGTAAAGAAAATTGGAAGGTATTAAAGTGGATTCTTAGGTATTTGAGAGGTACTACTACTCATGCATTACATTTTGGAGGTTCAAACATTGTTTTACAAGGATATGTTGATTCATATATGGTAGGTGATAAAGATAGCGTGATGAGCACAACATGATATGTTTTCACTGTAGATGGAACATCAATAAGTTGGATTTTGAAATTGCAAAAGGTTGTTGCACTTTCAACAACGGAAGAAGAGTATGTTGCTGCTACAAAGGCTCGTAAAGAAATGATTTTGTTACAAAGATTTATGGATGAATTGGGAAAGCAGTAGGAGAATAGCAGGTTGTACTATGAAATCCAGAGTGCCATTCATATTGCAAACAACTCAACCTTCCATTCTAAGACTAATGATATACAACTCATGTACCATTTCATATGATCCGTTTTGGAAGATGGACAATTGAAGTTGGAAAAGATACATACTAGCCATAATCCTGCAAACATGTTAATAAAGGTAGTAACTAGGGAGAAATTGAGTTCCTGCTCAGTTTCAGTTGGATTTCAAGCATGAAGGTGAAGATGAGAAATTTTCCAGGTCCAAGGTGGATTATAGTCCAATAGGTACAACAATAGTGGAGTTGTTGTGATCAGTCTCCAAGTGGGAGATTGTTGGTTGTGGAACTTGATTATATTTCTAATTCAAAGGTCTTGTTTCAATTGTGTTTGGACCCCATTTCCCGATGGGGGGGATTGACCCTCACATTTGGATCCATATGGGTGATGACACTTTATGGATCCCCCCTACTGTGGGTTTGAGGGAAGCGACCCAAAAGAGAATGTTTTGGGAAAATTGCCTTGTAAAATATTGTAATTTCGTTGTAAATCTAGACCATTCATTTTAAGGTCACAGATCTAATGGTAGAAGTTATGTTAGGGATTTTTTCTCTATAAGGAAACCCTCTTTTATGAGGAATTGTATTGTGGCTATGAGTCATGTTAGCATATGTAAATGTTTGTAAAACATTTTCAATTTTGGCCAAAATTGGTTTTTGTAGGGTGATGGTGATTTTGGGATGGAGTGCATTGTTCTTCAAGGTTAAGGTCTTTCGGTCCGGTTTTTTTGGGCAAGGTATTTTAAAGTTTTCCAAATCATAAAAAAAAATTGTTTTTTAGGCAAGCACTTGAGAGCTATACCAAGTCACATGCCAAATCATACAACACCAAGTTAGCGCCCAAGACCAATTCACATGCCAAATCATACAACACCAAGTTAGCGCGCAAGACCGAGCACCCAGTCAGAAGGGAGGATCCCACAAGGAGCATATAATGTGCACAATGCATCAAATGATGATGTACATAATGGTCAATATAAAAAAATTAGAATGATTTTACTCTACCAATGTGGGACATATATCCCAGGCCAAAACAACATAAAAAAAAAACCAGGCGCTGTGAGAAAATCCCACGATGCCAAAATGGAATATAATCGAGCATTCTTGCATGACAAAGGTTTCTACATCGCCAACGAACAAATTTTTGAGTGCAACATCCACAAGTGTCACAAGCTCTAGATTTTACGTTGCAGACCCTTCATATACATGTTGAAAGAACTGTATATTTGGCTTCCGGTGATGATTTTCTAGCAAGAGCATTCATAGTTGGATTGAAGAAATTGGGCATTGTAATTGTCTTGCGATTTCAAAGGGAATATCAAATGTGTTGTCAAAGGGATTTTATGTAGGTGACAAATGTTAACGCAAAATATTCCAAGGGTTTGTGTTAAGGGTTGACAGTTTGGCAAGTTAGATGAATTCGTGTCCGTAGCCTTCATCCAGATGTCAAGGAAATTGTGTTTCTGGTGGAAAAAAATCATCTGTATCTCTAATTTTGATCGCTTTAATTCTGGAACTTTAAACATACTTGGGATTATGGCGATGGTGCGGAATGAAGAAAATAAAATAGTATCAGCTCGGGATATGTTGCTCAACAACACACAAAATCTCCCACGAATTGCTCAGTTACACACAAAATTGTTTGGCTCACACACAAATTTCAATCAGAAGTTCAATCACATTCATAAACTCTAGCCGTATCGAATCACATTGGTTTCTTTCACTTCGGTTTTGACAGGTAGAAGTTAAAAGATCAAAGAAGATTTCAAATTGTTGTTGTCATCTCGGGCGATGTATTTTGCAGCCTTTAAGATCTTGAATTTCGAACAGTACCATCAAATTTAGTACCTGGATATTGTATCATCGTGTTAAAAGATGAAGAAAATGTGGACAATCAATGCACATTAAAAGTGTTTTCCAGTAAGAAACCTGATGTTGCAATAGGATGTTGGAAGGGAAGGACAAATTTAAGCCTTATGATTTCACAAATATTGTGTCACACACTCAAATCCAATTTTTCAATAGGCATTGTTGTTTCATTACATAACGTCATTGAGGAGAAACGACATCCAAGAGTTCCAAATCATAGTTAAGCAACAGTTATAAGAACGTTAAACAACACCCAAGTGCCAGTCTAAAGGAGTGAGACAAATAAACAACGCCCAGGTGTTATTCTAAAGGAGTGAGACAAATAATGCCAAGGGAGATAGCTCATACAATTTCAATTTTAAAACTAGTAAAATTAGAAACCCACCAAGGGCATTCCCAAATTCTTGGGCAATTGCAATTTTTAAATCAATTAAAGGATCTCAATTAAATTGAGAACACCAAATTTGTTGTTGAAGTCATTTTCAAGCATAGGTGTTGAAGAGATTACCAGTTTTGTTTTGGGAGCTGACATTGACTGAAAAGGTATATTGTATGGCAAGGCCTTCTATTAAGTAAATCCTTATTGTGATAGGGTTTCAATTTTTTATAAATATGGCTATGAAGTGACTGATACTGGCATTTAGGGTGCTCTATTTGCTTCTGTTGTTTACACCATCCTTAGTAATTGGGACAGTTGCAGGGGAAGAAAATATACGAATAAGCTCTCTTTGGTTGGGTCTCCTTTTGAAGACAGTTGAGCATGCATGACCAAATTTTATTAACTGGGGATAGTGAGAAACAATTCACCCACATATCTTTCCACCAAACATATGTGGTGAAATTAACAATCTACATTTCAGCCTCGGTACACAATGTTCCAAAGGCAAGGGATATTGTGAGTAGTGTCTCAGGTTTTTCCACTTAAAATTTTTGGACAAGAAAGCATTCTTTTCCCTCTTATTACAGATATATGTATTCAATCTTTTCCCCAACATCCAATGAATTTCAATGTGGATAATGTGCAAGTTGCAAAGCTCATTGGTGGAGAATTGCATAAATGTTCTATGTTTCATGGTATGGTCTTGAAAAATGATGTTCATGGAACTATCAAACGCATTGAGAAATTTAAGGATGAAAATCTTCAATTAGGTACAGGTTGCAACATAAATTTTTGTAGCAGAAATGCATGAACAAAGTTTCGCTGCAAAAGTGTTGTAGTCTTGTAGAAGCCAATTTTGCAGTGAATCTTCACCAACACGTTGCAAAATCACACAATCGTGCCAAATCATCATCTAATTGGACTTCTAGCTATACCAAGTGATCCAAGTCAAATCCAAATGTTCAAAGGCTTAGTAATATGATTCTAGATGTTTGAATTTTCAAGAAATTGTTATGTAATTAATGAAGTCAAATATGACTTCTATTATCTCTGGTTTGGAATTCATCTGTTATTTGATGCTCTAAATCAGACAATTGAATACTTCACTTTTTCCTCCAAAGTTACATTCAAAATTCATCCTTAGATAGGTGCTCTAAATGTAATAAATTGCTTTTCTCCTTCTGCTTCCATACTACAATGATATTATTGACTGATAAAGCATCATCTACCTTGCCTCAGCTTCCAAAACCACTCTAATACCAGTGACTGATAACTATCATTTTCACTCAATATTGACTCCATGCCCAATGGATTCCTTCTCATCTCTACCACCAATTTCATAAACCCTATCATCATTTTCACATCTGGCCATTGAGTCTAGATTACAGTGAGGGAGCCCCCTCTGGTTGGAAAGGCCAGATTCCAGCCCAAAGTGGTTTGAAGGTTACCTCTTTGTTTTCTTCCTACAGCCAAGGAAATTATGGAGTGACAACAAGTCAGAGAGTGAATATTGTATTATGAGAGAGGAGCATGTGAGATAAATAAGAGGAAGTTATAGTGGGAGTGTGGAAGGTTGTATCCCTTCATTTGTTGGATAATAATAAAGGAAGGTCTGGAAATTTCTCTGGTGGAAATATCCCACAATGGGTGAACCACATATATATGTGTCTCTATTGTATTGTGGCTGATTTTTTGGGAGCCATATCGGAGCCTGCATAAAAAATGTGGGATTAGTGAAAAGATTAAAATCAGAGATGATGCGAAATTTAGTCTAAATAAGAATATTGAAATACCAGAGGACTCGATTGAGCTAATTCTTGGTGGGAGGTCGTTGTCTGAAGATGATAAGATGATAGTATTCATGGTTAGAAGTCTGGAAGAGGTCGGAGAAGAAACATACTTAAAATATGCTCAAAAGATAAAATCGAAGGGTTTGATGTCAAATTTTTCGATGTAAGTTGGAGAAGTTGATATCAAATGTTATGAAACCATCAGTCAAGTTAGTTTGAAAGGCTCTAAAAATCATTAGTCAATTTAGTTTGAAAGGCTCTGAAAACCATCAGTGGAGTTAACCTTAAAATATTTGATATACCATCGATGGAGTTAACCTTAAAATATTCTATATACCATCGATGAAGTGGACAGGAAAGTCATTGATTAAGGCAATGGAATAAGAGAAGTTAATGCTAAGTCCTCCGTCACATAGAAGGAGTTAATATGAAATCCTCCGATACATCGAAGGATTTAGCGAGAAAAAGTTGTGTAAGCTTATGAATATCAGAATATTTGGGCCCAAATCTCCCACGATTAGTCGAGGAGGTTATAAGTAACTCTACCGATGGATTTGCACTTAAGTGCAAGGTTTAATTTAAATTCAAAATCTTATGTCAATTAACCTTTCGATCAAGGTTAGGGTCATCTCTATTTTGGAAATGCAATAGATTTGTAAGGATTGGATTAGGGCTAAGGTCATGAGGTAGTCGTTGGTGAATTCCGGAGTTAGGCGATAGATTTGACTTGGATGAATCTGCAATGTCATGGATGTTTTGACAGTGATACAACATAGGGTTATAATAGGAATAGAGGTGAATAAAGCTGCCACAATGGTCATGGGAGGCGCCAAGGTTTCTTAGGGTGAAAATAGAACCAAAATAAAACCTAACCCTAACACGCAAACCCTAGCCATAAGAAGAGATAAATAAGGGGAAAAGGATCCTACCTATAAATATGTCGACACATGGAATATTGTGAGAGGTTGAGGATGAGAAAATCAAGGCTCAGTGTGCTCTTGTTGGGGGACTATCCTCTTCTTCTTGATGCTTAGAAAAATAATGAAATATGGGAAGCGAAAGCATATTTATAATATTTGGGTAATTTATGTATTAAATGTGGATAGGTGAGATTTTTAAATCAATGAAGATAGATTTAAGTCCTCCGATGCACATCGGAGGAATTTGTGGGAAGTCCTCTGATGTGCATAAAAGGTCTTAGCATGAAAGGTGTCAGAGTCAATCAGAGAATATGGAGATAACTCCTTCGATTTCATCGGAGGAGTTGCAAGCAACTTTGGCAATGAAAGGCTAATAAAAAGGAAAAGAAGGAACTCGTTAAATCTTATCTACGAAGTTGGGAGGAACTCCTATGATATATATTGGAGGAGTTGAAGGTAACTAATTTGATGTACATCGGAGGAGTTTCAATTAACTTTGTTGAAAATCTAAAAAGACAATATTGAAAACTTTCAAGTGCTTTCGATTTGAGGGATGTGGACTTAGGAAAGGTGAGGATTAATGAATGAGTTTTAAAGAAAGATGAAGAAACCAATAGGGGAGATTATCAAAGCCGAAAAATAACAAGGGGCCCCATTTTCTTGAGAGGATTTTGAACATATATTACAAGAAAATGGAGGGTTGTGGTGCCTAGAAAAAAAAATGGCACTCCTTTGAAGTACATCGAAGGAGTTTCAATTAACTTTGCCAAAAATCTAAAAAGACAATCTTGAAAACTTTCAAGTGCTTCCAATTTGAGGGATGTGGACTTAGGAAAGGTGAGGTTCGAGGAACAAGTTTTAGAGAAAGATGAAGAAACCAATATGGGAGCTTATCAAAGTCGAAAAAAAACAAGGGGCCCCCATTTTCTTGAGAGGATTTTTCACATAGATTACAAGAAAATGGAGGGTTGTAGTGCCTGGCACAACAAGAAGATTGCTATAAGTATTTTTTGGCACCTATGAAAATCTATTTCAATGGATAGAAAAAGTTACTTTCGGCGTGCTTTTTCTCGATGAGCCCCTTGACCTCTATGAACCTACCCTTTTAACAATGTTCAATGAAACTGCTTCAGGCGCTTTGTTTTTCTTTTGACCCCACCGAAAAGAGTCGCACTAAGCTTGGGATATAGGATGCATTTATTTTGATTGTTGCTCCTAACTATTTCTTAAACTTACATGAATGCAAGAAAGGTAGATGCATCAAAAACTCAGCATTAAAAGAAAACCAAAACTTCAACAGTCAATCTAATCATAATAGTAAAGTGGTACCCAAAATTTAAAATTTTAGGGTGTGTTGTATACTCAAAAATACCATACGTCAAAAAATACATTAAAGGTAATAGAGGAACCAATTATCCTAAAGGTAATCTATAATCAACTTTGTGAACTTTACTTCACCAACATCCTTCATGTATTTTGTCAAGTTAGAATCATCCTAGAAGAGGTTAACTAAATATCACCTCCCATTGACATATTTATAGACCCACATTACCTCATTGGCCTTTTAGTGTATTACACAATGCCCCCTTTTCTCTAATTGTGTCTTTTTTTTCTTAGATACAAATTGTATACATTGAAATTTGTTTTACACAAGTTTCTATTTTATCTACCCTAATATCAATAAATGGATCTATTCTACCATGTTTTGTGTTAATCATTGTTTCTTAATTCATGTTAATTACATGAATTATTGAATTTTCCTTAATGGCCTCAATACATTATTCATTCCATTGTTTATGAATATGAAATATTTCCATCCTCTTTATATTAGTAAGATCTAAGTTATTCCTTAGGAAATATTTATTATTTCTCTAATCATAAGCTACATGTCTCTTTATTAAAGATAAAGTTGCCAAATGGATAAAGGATTTCCATGGAATGGTTCAAGGTTTTAGATCATACACCTTTACAATTTGTTGTTTAGTTGAGAATATGTATTATGTATCAAGTTTGTCATGTGATCCATGAAAATTACAAAGGTATTGAATAAATTTTAAAGATGTGTTTTAAAAGAGAGAGCAAACACATGAGTAGTGATGAGCACAAACACCAAGAACTCCTCTATCATATGGTGAGCTTTTATATCACACACCTTTTCAATTTGTTTTTTAGTTGAGAATATGTATTGTGTATCAAGTTTTCCATGCAATCCTTGAAAATTGCAAAGGTATTGAATAAATTTTAAAGATGTGCTTTAAAAGAGAGAGCAAACACATGAGTAGTGATGAGCATTAAAACCAAGAATTCCTTTATCATATGGTGATAATTTAGTTACTAAATCACCAAAGAGCATGTATTTCCAAGACTTTTACAAATTTTAGTACAACTTATATTTGTTTAAAAAAAAAAGAGCATATTTCCTATCAAGTACTGAGAGGGATTTATCTTAAAATGGTTTATCTCATTATTTTATTATTATTATTATAGATGTGAAGAATACATAATAAAGTTAAATTATTGCCCTTATAATAAAATTATGCACTATTTTTGCATAATTTATTTTATCACACCTATGCGCCAACTCCAAACTCCAATAATTGGTGTTCGAACTCTAAGTAAGATCCAATATGCAATATGCAATACTGGTCTGAAATGTCACAACTGAGCTCACGAAAAATAATCACAAAACTTTGCAGAGAATGATTTTTTTTCAATAATCATGTCTAAAGGGCCTACAATATCTCACACAACCAGATCAAAGATTAATACATCAATTGTTTTACATGGTTAAAACCTTCAAAGAGGGAAATGGTCCATGGCCCTAGCCAACATGACCTCTTGAGGTAATATATTAATGCAAAATAAAAATATTATACATAATAATTTCTCACAATCAATCTTCAACAAATGACCCTCCATGCTCTTTCAATAGAGATCATGGACCAATCATGTATTAATCCATGAATCAATATAGTTGTTTGTATTGAGAAGAATATGAACTGTTGGATCACTTTGTGTCTAGAACATATCATGACCATCAGATTACATAACTACAAAATCATATTGTCCTCGAGGTCTAGAGCAGTTGGCGAGGGAGTGCATTGCTAAGACACTCTGTAAGTGAAATTCATCGGTTCGAAACCCCTAGGGACACCTCATATACAACCATGTTAAGGGCTGGTGCGGTCCAGGCCGGGTACAATCCCTAGGTGATTTTGATGGCTTAGATGCCCCTAGGTCATGACATCTTATCCACAAGCTAGTCCTGAGGGTCAGGGATAGTATAACTAACAAAAAAAAACTACAAATGCATACTAATGAATAATAAAGAAACACACTAAAAAAACACAATTTTACCTAAAGAAACATTAGGTCAAGTTGATCTTAACTAAATCCTAAGTGTCTAAATATCCTAACAAGAAGTATGAGAAGAGGTTAGGGGTTTATAGTTATGGGGTATGGTCAAAGGTTAGGGGCTCAAATTTATATTAGGTCCCCAAACCCTATACCCCCTAACCATTTAAGATCCCATAGGAGGGGATCTTAAGAGAATAGGCCACAAGATAGGAGTAATTGAAATCCATAAGATAAGGGTTTTCATCCCACCATATTATTCCATAACATTTGTCTTTGTAATTCATTGGCCATGTTTAGTGGGATTGTAGGGAAAACAATATTCCCTAATAGGGAGTATTTTTCCACAAGATCCTTATGTTGGTCATTTCAATGTGTGTTGCATATCAGATGGTAAGTGGGTATAGGATTTAGTTGGGTGGGGGTTAAGGGTTATGGTTTAGGGGGTATGAAGTTAGTGATAAGGGGTATGTATTTATATATATGGGTTAGGGCTAGGGGTATTTGGTATGTAATTAAGGATATGGACTATGGGGTTTGGGGTCATGGTTAGGAGGTATTGCATTTTGGGTTAAGGGAGGAGGGTATGGGTAGAGGTAAAGAGTTCTCACCTAAGGTGACAAGATTTGTGAGACTATCAAAGTAAGTATCACCTAAGGTGATAGTGAGTGGTCATCATTGAAATGCTTGAAGTGATAGTCACCATATGTTAATGCAAAAATTTAAAACATAAAAAAGGATGCATGCATTTTTTTTCAATTTGGGAAAAGGACCAGCCTATGTCTACCTTGTAAGTGTCACCATACATTGTGATAGTCAACGTTTGCATGGAACACCAATAGAGGATATTGGATCTTCAAACATTGTGGGATATTGGGTCTTCAATCATAAGAGTATGATCACTACCAATATCTTAAGGTATTTGAACTATGTTGAAACACCTTGTTTTTTTAACATGGTATCAAAACCTATATGAATACCCACTCTTGTTATTGATCAATATCTTGAACATGTGTCATTGTATGCATCAAAATCTGGGTTCTTCTATTTGTGTGCATTTTTTAGTTGAGCAGACTATTCCATTGCATCCAAAGTGCTACTTTCAGTTGGAAACACTTTTAATTTCACTAGAAAAGTTTTCCATTTTACCAAGTTATGGCATTTTTTTGTCAGATCCAGAGGTATAAAGTTCCATTACACCTTTTATTTTATTTTTATTGTGTTAATATTTTCGTTTTTCTATGTTATTCTTAGGTTGCTACCCTCTCTAGTCTGCATATTCTCTTTAAGATGCATTTTGTGCAATCTCAAAAAATTATAAATAGGGTGAAAACTGGTTTTTTTTTTTTCTATGTATACTCTTTGTTGCATTCTTTATGCAATATCAACAAATCATAAACATAGATAGAACTTTCATTTTCTAGGTAGGCTAACTAAGATCTAACCCAATTGTTGTAAAGTTTCAATTTTTTTCTTTGAAATTTCACTTGTTTTTATGTGCGGCTGTGTTGAAGTTTTTTGTGGGGAAAAGCAAAGGTTTTTGTGGAAAGCATGCACTTTGAGGCAGAGAGTAAAAAAAAGAAAAATATAAAATAATATAAAATAAAAGTCCCCTCCTCCTTCATAACATTTGATATATACTTTGCATTAGTTCATTTGGTTGAAATTAACTTTATTAAATAATAGGTCTTGAGTTCAAGTCCTCATTTTCAATAATTTACTTTTTGAAAAAAGGTTCATGCAACTTTGAGTTATCACATACATTTATTGTAAAGTGCATTTCATTTAAATTATAAAGTGAATTATTATAAAGTAACTTTAATATATATTTTTTTAAAGTTACTTTTGAATGCAATTTTAATTTATAAAGTAACTTCATTGTAAAAGATATTTTCACTTATTTTATAAAAGTTGGTCACTTCATAAGTAACTTCTAAAATTGAGCTTATAGGAAAAGTTAGAGAAGGAAATGATTTTTTTTTACTTAAAAACTTCATTGTGCATCCATCACCACATGGGTCAACTTATACTTGCCATGTGGCACCTTGGTTACCTTTTATGCCTTTCTTAAAAATGGCATAACTTTGATAGCTGAAGTTTGTTTTCATTGTTGTTTTTTGAAACTGCCTGTTTTTTCGAGAGTTTTCATAGATATTGTTAGTTTTTGCATTTGAAGCCATATTACTTGCATATTTTAATAGGATTAGTCTGAGTGATCTTTTTCTTACCAATACTAACTACGTTTCATGGAAATATTGTATGGAGGATGTAATGCGAATTACATGACTTTATTGGATTACCTTGGGGGAAATAAAGGCCCCATTGATGTTGCAAACAAATCCAAATGGGATAATAAAAATAATGAAGCATGTGGATTCATCAGAATATCCTTCTCTAGTGATTCATGGTTTCATGTTCAAGGAATTGATGACTCAAATGAAGCTAGGGATAAGTTGGAAAGCGTATTTGGTAAACACAATGAGATTAGATCCCACTATATTGAAAATCAATTATTTTTTTTAAATCCCAATGATTTCTCTTGCATTTAAGATTATATATCTAAGTTCAAAACCTTCAAAATTGTACTAAAAGAATGTAAAATAGAAATGAAGGATGACCAACGTATATATATTATTCTTGATAAGGTTGGTAGTGCATATTATGTTTTTATATCTACTTTTCACTCCACCAAAGAAGCTCTAGGGGATTTTTACATACCACCCTCTCTTATGTATTTTTGTGATTCTCTAATAGAGAGAAAGATAATCTCTTAAATCTTGGAGTGATCATCATCGCAGGTACAACCAACAAAGCCTTAGTGTCTCAATAGAAGGATATCCAAGCATCCAAATAAGCAACATCCTCACTATGACAAGCAAAACAAAGGTCCCAAACCCTCTCATCCACCTTCTACCCCTAATGGTAACAAAGGACCAAAATAAAAAAGTAATAATACTGGAAAACATTGCAATATTTGTGAGTGAGATGGTCATCTAGAGAATAAATGTTTTAAAAATATGGAGGCCTTAGAAGTAACAATGAAGAAGCACAACATCAATCTTGATTCTTCTTCTTCCAACTCTTCTTCTCATGGACATGCACTTTTTTCTTCTATTTTTTCCTTCAATGCAACATATACTCCTTATTCTAAAGAATGGCTTATCGATTATGGAGCATATTATCATACGACTAAGGATAAATCCATTTTGTTGTTGTTAATGAATGTAACACCAAAAAAATATTTGTTGGCGATGATAGATCTCTTAGTGTTGTAGGGTCTGGAATAATTCAATTAGATGATAGTCATTTTAATGATGTATTATGTGTTATAAGTATCTCCTGCAACCTTCTATGACTATATCAAATCACTCATTCAGGCGAGGTAAAACAATAGAGTTTTGACCTTACCAAGTTGTAATAAAGGATTTAAAAGATCCTAAGCATGTCCTAGCAATTGGATTTGTTGATGGTACTACCAAGTTGTACAAATTTTACAATTTGGGGTCATCATATTTTCCATCAGCTTTTATTGCTCATAATGATGACTTGGGAAAACTTTAGCATGAGCAGTTTGGTCATCTAAACTACCACTCATTTCAACAACTATGTAATCAAGATATAGTGACTAGTCTTCCTCTCATTCCTTACACAGATGGTGTTTTTGCTAGCTGTGTTCTCAGAAAAAATCATTGAGACAATTTTGACAAATGTACCTCTTGTCACACCTTTCCCCCTTGTAGCTTGTTCATAGTGATTTGTGTGGTCCACTTCCTTTTCCTTCTTTCTCTAGGTGAAAGTACTTATAAACTTTCATTGATGACTTCTCTAGACACACTTGGGTTTATTTCTTAAAACTTAAGAGTGAAGTTTTTGACATGTTTCTGGCCTACAAGGCCCATATAGAAAAGAAATTTGGACTTCAACTACAGATGTTAAGAACATACAATGGAATTGAATATCTTAACAAAAAATTTACATATTCAATCACACTCCCACAAAGGATTTTAAAAATATAACATTGGAATAAGGGTGGAGTAAAATTAAACCATATGTAATCCACATGTGTGTTTGGTAGTAAAGCATGGGCTCACATTCCTAATGAAAAAATAATCATTACAGCCTAAAAAGTGATAAGTGCATTTTTTGTTGGATATTGTGAAGATGCCAAAGGGTATAGACTACTTCAACCTCATTCAAATGAAATTATTATTAGGAGAGATGTTAAGTTCGATGAAAATATCTCAACCTGCAAGCCTAATTCAATTTTTGTGCCATTTTATCTTCCCAAATTTAATGATTGTGATCCTATTATGGTATCTTATTTAGATGATGACAGTGGGGATAAAAATCCACCTCCACCTACTCATCTCCCTCCATTTGTGTTCATTGAACATGAATTTTCATTAGCACCATCACTTCCCAGATTGGTCTATACAACATGATGAGTAGATGGTGGTGTTTTCAGTTATACGACAGATCATTTTTGTACACATTCATAGTTCTAGCAAGCCTTCTATCTTGTGTCTCAAGTTTTAGAGACTTATGATCCAAAAAAAATTGCAGAAGCTTTTGGTCATCCAAATTGGGACGTAGCAATGATTAAATAATATTGTTCCTTAATGGTGAATGATACTTGAGATCTTGTACCTCTTCCAAAAGGAATAAAACTTGTCATATGTAAATAGGTATATAGAACTAAGTATGCATCATATAGAAGTGTAGAAAGACATAAGGCATGGTTAGTTTCCAAAGGGTTTTCTCAAGTTGAAGGAATTGACTATAATGAAACCTTTGCCCCTGTAGCCAAAATGAATTACATATGTCTTGTTATATCCCTTTCCACCTCACATAAATGGGAGGTCCATCATATGGATGTTAAAACCACCTTCTTGCATGGGGACTTGCAAGAAGAAATTTACATGAAACAATCACCTAGTTATGTTTAGAATGACTCTAGTTGTGTTTGTGACCTTAAGAAATCTCTCTATGTTCTTAAGAAATATCTTTAGGCTTGGTATGTTAAAATGGATATATTTCTTCTTAACATCGGCTTTTATATCTGTCATTCTAACCCCAATGTCTATAACAAGAAAGTAGGAAACCATCTCATAATATTGTTCTTTACGTTGATGACCTTATTTTCACTGGTAGTGACCCCAAAATTCTAAACCATATGAAATCCATCCTTAAAAAATAAAATTGAAATGATATAGTTATGCTATTTCCATTATTTCCTTGGCCTCAAAGTATTGCAAACCAAGAAAGGAATTTCTCTTTCCCAGTCTAAGTATGCATGTGACCTTATTCACCATTTTCACATAGAATATTGTAAATCAACCCCATCTCCCTTCATGTCTCTTATAGAAGTGATTTTTTCCAAGATTCAATCTATATTAAGAGTTTAGGAAGTTGTCATTAAGGGGGAATAAGATCTAATTTCACCTTCCTTCTCCTATTGTGTCACCTTTGTAAATATTTCAATCCAATCCCAAGTTTCTCTTAAGGGGAGATGTTAGGATATTTAGACACTTAGGAGTTTGTTAATATCAACTTGGTCTAATGTGTCTTTAGGTGAAAGTGTGTTTCTTTAGTATGCATTTGTAGTTATGTAATTTGATGGTCATGATATGTTTTAAACATAAAGTGATCCAATGATTCATATTCTCCTTGATATTAACAAATTTATTGATATGTGGATTATCACCTATTTGGTCCATGATCTCTATTTAAAGATCATGGAGGGTCATTGGTTGAAGATAAATTGTGAGAAACTCTTATGCAAAATATTTTTCTTTTGTAATAATTTATTTCCTCAAGTGGCCATGCTAGTTGGGGCCATGGATCGTTTCCCTATTTGAGGATTTTAACCATGTAAAAAAATTGATGTATTAATATTTGATCTAGTTGTGTAAGTGATTCCTTAAGGTGTTTGACCTGTGTGGAAATACCTTATTTTGGTGAACACTTCTTAACTATAAACACCTAACCTCTACCTATGCCCCCTTAACCCTTACCTAAAA
The DNA here is from genome assembly GCA_032191745.1 of Picea mariana. Lineage (NCBI taxonomy): Eukaryota > Viridiplantae > Streptophyta > Pinopsida > Pinales > Pinaceae > Picea > Picea mariana. The sequence goes on along the minus strand of JASDQU010100256.1, from coordinate 310,317 downwards.
TTCCATAAACCTTCACCCCAACCCCAAACCCTACAGTACCTACACATAATTACATGCCCCTATCCTTAACTCTTATCTCTAAATACATACCCTATAAACCCTACCCCCTACCCTCTTATCCATAAATAAATAACCCCTAAACCATATCAATTAACTCATTATATACAGTGATAAAACTTGTAAACCCCCCACCTCAAAACCCAATCCCCCTAATTATGACCCATAATATCTACCCCTAACCTCAAACCCCATACCTATTAACCGTAACCCCTAACTACATACCCACTAACCTTGACCCATAATAAAAATAATATACGAGTATTATAATTCCTTACCATCTAACCATAATCCCCAAAACAAACTCCATACCCCCTCACCAAAACTTGAAAACCCATACTCCCTAGTCCTAACCCATATCCCTAACTAAATATGCACTAACCCCTACCCCCAAAAAATCCATATTACATCCCTCCTTACCCTAACACCTAACCCCGCTACACCTAATTACATATGCCATAATCCATTCCCAACTATAACACCCTTTTTTTGATCCCCATATTGGTAATGTATATTTGTAAATATGATGAATGGTCTGGAGCCAAGCAATGTAATATGTAAACATTGCACATTGAAAAATAATAAAATAAAATACATTATCAGTTGCATATCGATAAGGACAGAGTCATGGGGGGGGGGGTTATGATTCCACAAGACAGGGGTCCAAGGGGAAATCCCACATGCCTAGAATCCCATGTCATTCTCCTAAACCATTTTGTCATTAACTATTTTACCTCCTTTGACTTATTAAAACCAATTATTGAATGTGTGTATGAGGTTGGTGGGGGAGTCATCTCACCTAGTTATTGAACCATGGGATAAGTAAACTCACGATGGTAATTGTATTATTGAATGCATGAAAGAGGTGGGTGACAGATTGATTTCACCTAGTTATGATATCATGAGCTAAGAACAATCATCTTTGGGAATTTGAGAGTCAACCAAGCATAGGAAAGGAAATTCGAGAAGAAAGGGGGAGCTAGTTTTATGGTTTGGGAGAAAGAGAAATTAGTGCTAGGAAAAGGGAGGAAACCATATTAGGCGTTGAAGACAACTTGTTGAAGCTAGTGATTATATTGATAATGAGGTTGTCATACTTGTAAGTGAAGTTCTATTGAGAAATTACCCAAAGGAGCATGTATAAATGTTGTTGTGAGCACTCATGTTACAGTTGGATTTCCTGGAGCCCCCAACTGAGATATTCCTGACCAGTATATGTTGGAGTCCTGTAGGGGATGGAGATTGTATAAGGGACTATGGTGCAGAGAAGGAAAACCCATCCCTTAGGTTGTGTCAAATGACGGGGAAAAGATCTAGGCGGTAAGAATTGTTGTAGGAGTTGTCACCGTGTTTTTTTTACTAGGTATTGGGATATATGTGTGGACAATAGACACCCATAGGATCATGTTCATCCTTGTGGAATAATATCCCTAGCTTGGGGGTGGCCTGATGTAGAGAGAATTTGTGCAACAACACCTATGGTTGGGTGGAACATATGACATCTATAGTCAGTTATGTAAAACATTTATAAAGATAAGTGTTTTGATCATTGTTGATTTATTATTTCAATGTTGTGTTTAATTACATCATTTTATTATGTGTTTATGCATTTAAATGTAGTGTATGCTTGAGCAACCTATATTTGTAAACATTTTTGTGGTTATTTTCATAAGTTTAATTATCATGTTGCGTGCATGCATTTTTAAATTGGTATTAGAGTTATATTATGTCGATTGGTACTAACATGACTCATCATCAGAGCTAGGTACATCACAGAGTGGTATCAAAGTGAATCTTTCAACACCAAACTCATATGGGGCAGAGATCAATGAAAACTTGATAATTTTTTTGTAGCGGAGTTTTAATTTGCATCAAATTTGGGGAAATTGGTAAAATCAGAGAGAAATCCCCAATTTTTGGGAAAAAATCAGAGTTTGATTTCCTCGGGGATGTCAAAATTGATGGATACCAGCATCAGTTTATGGCTGCGGGTTCAAATTTGGCCATGGGAAGGTAAGTTTAGAGCTTTCATGGTGGCCCCGTATAAAATTTCCTTTGAAAATTACATATTAAAATCAACAACCCATACCCATTTCCAAATGGGATAAAAATTTCCAAGTTAGAGTTATTTGGTGAAGTGAGAAAATTGGATTTTGTTGAAGTTAAGTTTTGGATCATCGTGGACAAATTTTTCCATTCGTCGCAGAGGAATTTTATAGTTCGCCGAAGAAAAATTGAGTTTGTCGATGTGAAAAATTCCTTAGTTCATCAAAGAATCTAGAATTTTGGCAATGAGGAAAATTTTTTGTTCACCGAAGAATTTTGAAGTTTGGCAATAGGGGATATTTCATAGTCCAACGAAGAAGATATTGAAGTTTGGTGATAGGAGAAATTTCGTAGTCTATCAAAGAATATTTTGAAGTTCAACAATAGGAGAAATTTCATACTCCGCCAAAGAAGATTTTGAAGTTTGGGGATAGGAGAAATTTCATAGTTTTCAAAAGAAGATTTTGAAGTTTTGCAATATGATAAATTTCGCAGTCTTCCAAAGAAGATTTTGAAGTTCAGTGATGAGAACACTTTGTAGTTTGTTGAAGTACATTTTGTAGTTCACCGAAGAACATTTTGAAGTTTGGTGGTGAGAAAATTTTGTGGTTGTTGAATGATCTGTAAACTAATGTAGATATTCCATTGGAATGGTTCGTCACAACAGATCTTATAATATTTTGAAATCTTAGATTTATGTGGTTTATTTCATTAAATCCTAGAGTTATTATCTTTATCTTATGGCTTGAATTTAAGAAACAACTAAAATATAAAATGAAACAATAGGCACAAATACACAGCATCCACACAAATGAACATAATATTTGACTTGGGAAACCCAATACGAGAGAAAATTCAGCTAGAAGGTGAGGCCTATGCTCTTCTCTCTTTGCTCCATTTACAAAATGCACATGCAAAGGAATGGGAACTCACTATGGAGTTACGTTTTGGCACTGTGGCCTGAATGGATGCTACATAATCCTCCTCTTCCTTTGTTATGTTCACAAAATACCACTCTCATATGTTTTGTTCAACTATGGACAACATACAATGCAAAAGAATGATACCCCTTCTCCTCCTAGCGGCTCAGTATTTAACATAGCCTGATAGCCATCTAGGGGTACGGTTTTGACTTCCTCAACCTTCAATTCTGATAAGATTTTTGACCTTCTAGAATATTCTTGAAAGTCCACACGTGGTTATCCCCATATGTGTGAGTAACAGTAGCTGACGTGACATCCTCTCATACCATGGTGGTCAACATGGTAGGTCAACTTGTGGGAGGCATAACTTTTGCATACAAGCTCCAATTGATGCAATTTTTGCACCATTGGAAAGGTCTCTGAGTGTAGTACATAAAGTTATGACCCCAAAAAATGTTTTTTTATGCCTCAAAATGGCTCCAGAAGGTTTCAAACCCCAATTTTCCAAAATGGGACATGTTGTTAAAATGGCCCTGCAAGTTGATTCCTCCAATTTTTTCCACTTTGAAAGCATCGAGATAGATGAAAAATAATACAATTATCCAATCTAGATCATACCTCCCCATTTAAGGAGGAATTAGGTATCCAAAATATTTACTAAATGAGGTGAGGAAATTTTTCCTCTACCTTCTCCCTAGAGTAGCATTTTTCTTTGCCTAGAAGTTGTCCTTTCAATCCAATCTTCCAAAGGTCATGTTGTCCCTATCTTGTAGTTTTGGAATTATTATAAAATTGTGTCTTCTTCCAACTCTACCTAAGCATCAGGTGATAATTCCTCTATGGTAGGTAGGACTTTCTCCTCCTCCTGATCCAACATGGAAATCCCATAAAGTTTCAAATTGTCCATATTCACTACTGAGTAAATGTGCATGTATGGGGGTAGACTGAGCCTGTAGATGTTATCTCCCACCTTCTCCAATATATCAAAAGGGCCATACCACAGAGCATTGATATTCTTACCAGGAACTTGTAGTCTTTACGTGTTCAATTGTAACCAAACCCTTTCTTAGACTCTAAATGACTTATCGGTTCTATGTTGATCATGTCTGGCCTTATACTTTTCCTATGACTTCTTCAGCGTCTCTTATACTTGCAAATGGATATACCTATTACTCTCAACATTTTTTTTTTCTCTCATTGCATCTCCTGTGATTTCCTCCCTCACTCCTTCTTTCTATCCATATACAACATCCTAGGGTGAAAATGGAAAATATCCAAAGCAAGTTTCAAAAGGTGACTTACCAGTAGAAGTGTGGACTTCTCTATTATAAGAGTATTGTATATAGATCATATTTTCATCCGAAGTCTTTGGATGATTCTGATTGTAACCCCTCAAAATCTACACAAAATTCTTGTTGACTACTTCTTTCTTCTCATCTATCTCGTGGGTAGGTGTTATATTCTTTGCATGTTTGTGGNTTTGGCTCCAGGCACTAGCTCAGAGCTAACAGGGTTTGGGGCAGCGCCCCGAATTTTTTTTTGGGCAGTTTTTCTATTTTAGCATTTTTTGCTATTTTTAACAGTTTTCTAAAATTAATCCTGTATTAAGAGATTAGGGTTTTGGTAGCTGTGAAATACCTAAAATTTTGTATATATTGTATTGTGAATGGTGAAATTAATACAATGAATATTTGAAACGTGTCGCACCAAGGAAAGATGGTTTTCTCCCGATTAAGGGTTTCCAACATAAATTTTTGTGTACTATGTGTATGAGTTATTGATTAATTTCTATTTTTATTAGAAACGGATGCATTGCTTTACTTCACAAGTTTAAAACTTACATTGTTTGTGGATGGAATGTTGTATATCTCTTCAACTTAGTGTCCATATTATCCAACAATTTAGTCCAAAATGCATTGATAAATTCTATATCCTTGTCTGAGATGATGCTCCTTGGTATCTCAAAGTGCACCCAGACCTGTTCAAAGAACGTGTTTGTTGCTTCTTTTACTTTGATGGTATTTTTACAAGGCATGAGAATGCACATCTTGTTGAACCTATCAACTACCACAAATAGATAGTCATGTCCCTTCCTAGTTGTTGGTAAACCTCCCACAATATCCATGGAAATGCTTTCCCAAGGTCGAGTGGGTATAGGTAAGGAATGGTATATACCTTGGTTCATGTCACTAGGCTTGCTAGTACAACAAAGTATGCATCCTCTAATATATCATGCTACATCTTCTTGGATTTTGGGCCATTAAAAATACCTATGTAAGTTAGCAACCGTCTTTACAACACCAAAATGTCCTACAACCTTGGAGGTGTGAACCTCTCTGATAATATACAATATTTCATCTTCAAGAACACATAGATTTTCTAGCTTGTAGAGTAACCCATTTTGTAGATGATAGTCATCCTTACCGTCACATTCTTCTATACAAATTTGGCCTTGTAGCTATTGAAATAGCTCCTTGAAGTCCTCATCTTTTCTGTATTCTTTTTTGTATGAATCATGGGTAAAATGATCCATATGCATTAGAGTTTCTGTTAGCACTCTATAATTTGTCCAAGGCTGTGGGGGCAGTCACAGAGGTAACATCAAAACCGCTTTGGAACATAGGATTTAACCCTCCTAACCTCAAAGAGGGATCTCTCTATATGATTTATCTTTGTTTTAATAGATATTAAGCTAGATAATGGGTTCAGAGTTTGGATTTTTGAATTGGTTTGGTGGAGTAGGAGAAAAAGGCCATTGGGCAAAATGGAGTCAAAAGGCCACATATAATTAAATGAATGAATAACAGAGATATATGTAACTAGGCAAGACAATCACATTAGTTGATCCTTATCATTTGTGATATGGAAAGAGGAAAATATCAGGGGTCATTTCAAATGTAGAGCATATCTTATCTGAATTCTACATTCAAACTTGGTAGAAAACATAAATATTGTCCTGATCCAGTACAGGGTGTTAAGAACAAATCCTGCACATCATCTTCTCATAAACAATACAAAATGAAACAACATGTAAAACAAGAGAGTAACATGTTACATGAAGAAATCAATTCACCACATGATCATGAAACAAGAATCTGGATACAATCACGTCTTTGTATTCATCCAAAAATCACCTATAGTCTGTTGATCATCTTTACAATAGATGGTGATATTACCATCCCATCCTTCCCTACCAGTCTAAACTGATGAACCCTTTTACATTAAAATTACATGAATAAATAGAAGAGATCACCCCTTAAGTTTAGGAGGTCAAATTCAACCACCACGACCAAAAATAGAAATAAATCCCTGAAAATCTTGAATTGTCCGCCATGAAAGATGGGACGAATTGCTAAAACAAAGGGGTCAACTTAGACATATGTTTCTCCTCAATAGTGAAACCTGTGTAAAACATGAAAGAGGTTATTTTATATGAGCATGTTCTGGACAAAAATGCCTTTCGGTTTTTCCAAATTCATCTCCAGCTCGCCGAAACATCTACCGCAAAATCATGACTGAAATAGCAGAAAACGGAAGCCTGAAACATGGGGCTCAAATATGGCTTTGATTATCCCTGCTCATGGCACCTGTGTAAATTATAGGAGAGGTTTTGGTTCTTCAGCCTGTGCTGAACAAACACCTCTCTCAGTTTTTGAAAATTCATCTCTGTTTGCTCGGAATCACCTTCGGAAACAAACTGGTCAAACTGGCGAAAAAGGTGGTTTTGTGAATTTGGGGGAGGGCGATTTTGGAGGGGAAGATGGTTTGCTCGGACCCCTCTGAGGTGGTAAGCAGTATTGGGAGGGGGGGTCCGAGTTCACCAGGAGGTGACAAGTGTTCCTCCCAATACCACTTGCTTGGACCCCCTAGGTGTTAATGGGACGTGGAGGGGGGGGGGGTCCAGGCTGTACAGGGGAATGTAAACGTGAGACTTAGAATAGTTTTATTTTTTTATTTATTTGTTTTTTTTTTTAATTTTTGTTTTTGTTAATTCATTTTGTTTTTTAATTTTTTGTTTTAAATGTTTGTTATTTGTTTATGTTATATTTGTATTTTGTTTTCTATATTTATTATATGTTTTTAATATGTTTTATACATTTTTATATTGTTTTATTTTTAATTGTTTTTTATTTAATCTTTAATTAATATTTTGATTAATAAAATAATAACCTAATTACTAACTTAAACAACTAACTTGATTATTAATTAATTAATTAATTAATTTTTTTTTTTGATAGAAGCGAGTAATGGGGCTTTTATTAAAATTGTGGAAAACTGCTGATGCTGTTACAAAGTAGAACTACTGCTAGACTAGCTGAAGATTACTTCTATTCATTTTAACTATTACATGCCACTTGGGAGCTAGACATGGCTGCAACACAACTAATTTGATGCCACTCCTAACTTTCCCCAGATGATTAAAGAGAACTCTTGCTTGGTGGAATGCTTCCAAGCTATGCCTTCCCTTTCCCTTTGGACTGCGTTTTCCCTGCTGCCTGATCCTTGTTGAGTTGTTCCATCTGTTGTTCTAGATTCTGCATCCTTTCCTCATGGTCTTGATTCGGCTTTCCCAGCTCCTTCCTGAGCTTCCAGATCTCTTCACTCAGGCCGGAGCGTGTATAGATGATATCATTCTCAAGGGCCTCCATCCTTCTCCTAGCCTCACTGTCCAGATTTTGAAGGAATTCGTCCAGATTGGTCATGAGCTCCCGCAGATTTTCGAACTTCTCTTCCAACGCCGTAAGCCTTGCATCCACCGTTGGCTTTGGGACCGAACTTGATGCCATCGCGTGCTCCCGAAATCCTTTGCTTGCTGTCCAGAGTCTGTCTTGGCTTGACTCTTCTACGTGCAGACTGCCTTCCTTTGATCTCCCCCTTCCTGCTCTCATGCTTTTGTAACCCTGCGCTATCCTTTTCATGCTAGATTCTCTGCGCAGGTGGATGACTTTGGTATGATGACTAGCTGCTATCATTATGGAGCGCCTGCCCGTTCTGAAGATCGCCTTGTCACTCATAGATTTCCCTGTCCTTTTATCTGTACAAGCATCTTTTCCAACCGCGTGCCTGTGATTTCTCATGATATGCTTCTATTACGGGATGCCCCAGTCCGTTGTAACTCCATTAAGGATCATTATGCTTTTCCCCAAACGGACTCCCTTGTTGGCCTCCTCGTCCGCCTGGGTGTTATTTCCCCTTAGAACATGAAACCAGCGAATTGAGTGGAACCTTTGCTTAAGAATCCATATCTTTTCGATGATGTGCTTTAGTTTCCCGTCCGAAACCCTGGTGTTCTGGATTAAAGCTTGAATTAGCATCCTTGAATCCCCAATCACGGATAAATTCCGAATTCCTAAGGAGATGGCTTGGTTCAGCCCTTGCCAGAGGGCGAGAGCTTCAACTTTGTTATTTGATTCAGTTCCAAGGCCCCAGGCATACCTGGAAATTATGTTCCCAGTAGGGTCCCTTATTACTCCTCCTTCCCCAGCTTCCCCTGGGTTACCCTTAGACGCGCCATCAAATGAGAGGATGCAGGTATTTAGGGATTGTTTCCATTCCTCCAAATCACTCTTGTCCAATCTAATTTCCCAACTGCATGGCGAGGTGGTTGAAGGGCCTCTTGGGGTTGTGATCTGAAGCCCAAGTTGGCGGATCCACTCTCCTTCTTCAGTGCCCAAGGCCTTCGAATTGGAGGTCTTTATGAAGTAGCTTGCACTCTCACTGAAGAGGCTTTTAATTTTAACCGCTACCTGTGTTGGAGTTCTTTTCTCTTCTCTGAAGACCCGGTGATTCCTTTCCAACCATAGCTTCCAGAGGATAAACTTCGGCAAAGCTTTCCATGTTGCTGTGAGATGGCCTTGGTTTGATGTCCTGAAAGGGCACAGGGCTGGCCAACTTGTGAACAAAAGCTGAAAGTCCTGTGGAATGGAGGGGGTCAAAGCACCTAAACCAAGAGTAAGATTCCAGACTTCCAAGGCAAAGGGGCAGCTCAACAGCAAATGAATTGTTGTCTCCTTGGCATGACAGCAAAGAGGGCATCTTGTTGGCCCTGTCCAACCTTTTTTCCAGAGATTGTCTCCTGAGAGAACTCCATTTTGAGAAACTGTCCAGACGAATAATTCTACTTTTGGGAGGGTTTTAACTGCCCATATTGCTTTCCAGACCACCGAGTCCTGATGTGCTTGATTGCCTGGGACAAGGTGGCGATATCCCTTAGCTGAGGTGTAGATTCCCACATTGGGACCTCAGCCGATCTTATCTTTCTTTGCCTTCCTTAGAGGAGTTCTTCCTTGTAATGCTCCCTTGAGACTACTCCACTCTGCTTCTAGGTCCTGAGGCAATGAATCGATCTCCCACCCGGACCAAGACTTAGTTTCATCATTTTGGCATGCCGAGATATCCCAGAGGCTGTGGATATTATTGAGTTGCATCCAGTCTTTTAGTTTCCTTAGCTCCAGACCAGTTGAGATTGCTGCACCTCCAAGAACTGAGTCTTCCCAAATGTTGATGCTTTGCCCATTCCCCGGGATCCAAGTTATATGTGGAAGGAAGGTTGGTAACACTTTCTGGCATAAATTGAATATTGGTGATCCCTTCCCTGCTCTGATGGGGCGACTTAGACATTTCTTTCTAGGCCCTCGGAAATACTTTCTCCACAGGGCTCGCTTGCTCCAGGTGATTGACCCTGTGATGAGGTTCCATAGGATTTTGGCTCCAAGAGCCAAATTTTGCATCTGCATGTCTTTTATTTGAAGGCCCCCTTCTGGAAATGATTTTGTAAGTTTCCCCCATTTTACCAAATGAAGCCTGCGACCTGTTTGCTTTCCTCCTTCCCAGAGGAAGTGTCTGATCATCACCTCTACTTTCTGGATTACCATTCTCGGTGCTAAGAGAAGGGCACTTTGGTAAATTGAAATGCTGGAGAGGACTGCTTTAATGAGGACTAGTTTACCTGCCAAATTCAACCAATTGGCTCCCCAGGACTGGATCCTGTTTTTGATTTTTTCTATAATTTTATTCCAACTTGCTACTTTTGGTTCAGTCTTAGTAATAGGTACTCCTAAATAACTGAAATCTTCCCAGCTAGTGCTTTCGGCGATCCCAAGGATTCCGGAAATCTCATGCATTTCTCTTGGGTTTACATTCCAGCCATAGATTTTACTCTTGGCTGTATTAATTACACTACCAGAAATGTTTGTGAACACGTCTAATTCCTTCTTAAATTTTTTTGCGACTGTTGCACTTGCACCTCCCAGGAGCAGCGTATCATCCGCATACTGAGCGTGATTTATGTCCTTGACCCTTTTTTCAATACGCAGACCGGAAAGGTTTTCCTGAAGCTGCCCAAACTCTAATTGAAGACTTAGTACAGAGGCTTGAATAACATATAGAAGAGGGGAGAGAGGGCATCCTTGCCGGAGCCCTCTTGTGGCTTGGAAAAACCGTGTGGCTCTTCCATTGACCAGAGGAGCAATCCACGGTCCTGAAATACAAGCCTTAATCCAGCTTATGAAGGAGGGTGCAAACCCAAAGCATTCCATGACTTGAAACAAAAACGTGTGCCTTACTCTATCGAATGCATTTGAAAGATCGAGTTTGACAATCATACCTTTATCTTTCCGTCGTAGGCTTGAATGAAGCGCCTCTTGAACGAGAATGATATTGTCCGTTATGCTTCTTCCTTTTATAAATCCTCCTTGGTTCTCTGGGATGATGGCAGGGAGAACTCTTTGAAGTCTGTTTGCTATCAGCTTGGTAAGAATCTTATAGCTAGTGTTGCATAAGGAGATCGGTCGGAATCTATTGAAGCTGGCCGCTCCTTTTTCCTTTGGCAGTAAAGCTAAGAACGAAGAGTTCGTACCTCCTCCGATTTTGGCACAAGCTTGAGATTTTTTAATGAGCTTCGTAAGATCAGACTTAATTGTATTCCACCCATGTTGGAAGAATCTGGCCGTGAACCCATCAGGACCAGGGGCTTTATCCGGATGCAATTGATCCAGGGCCTCTTTAATTTCATGTTGGTCTATTACCCTTGTTAAATTGTTGTTAACCTCTTCTTGAATTTTTGACTGGATCAGATTCAATGGATAGGAGGCTGGATCGCTTGCCTCTGTATGAGTCTCTGTATAGAGTGATTCAAAAGTTTGCACCGCTGCTTCTTTAATGCCTTCGAAGTCTGTTATAGGCTGACCCTGGGAGCGAATTTCTGTCACCGTTTTGAACTGCTTCCTGACCTCTGCTTACTTGTGGAAGTAGGTGGTATTCTTGTCCCCTGCTTCGAGCCAGAGACATCTCGATTTCTGCTGCCAATGTTTCTCTTCTTCTCTGCAGGCTTGGTGCCAATCTTTTTGTAGCCTTGCCTCTTGTTGCAACGATTCTTCCGAGGGTTCTGCCTTTTCAATTTCCAGCTGGTAAGCCTTTAATTGTTGATGCGCTTCTAGGTGTTTGGATATGGGGTTTGGTAAAGTTTTAGCCCATTCTTTTAAAGCCCTCTTTAATTTACGGAGTTTTTCTTCCCAAACGTAAAAAGGAGAGCCTAAAACGGATTCGTTCCATATTATGGTTACCAGGGCCGAGTAGCCTTCTTCTTGGATCCACCTTGGGTTGAAGCAGAAGGGGATTGGCCCCAGATTAAAGTCAGAGGTCAGACTTAACGAGATTGGCTTATGGTTTGACACGCTATGGGGGAGGATAGAAAAGTCTATACTTAACCCTAAGACGAGGAAGGAGCTTTGGACAAGGAATCTGTCCAGCCTTGCTGCAATATGCCATGGCCCCACCCTCTTGTTTGACCAAGTGAACTTTCCTCTTGCTGGCTTTATATCCTCTAGCTCCCAGATAGACATAATGTCCTCTACCCATTCCCTTGCTTGATCCCTAACTCTTGAGCCCCCCTTTTTCTCAGAGGCCAAAAGGGTGAGGTTCAGATCACCCCCCAAGATGATATTATCCAAAGCGTTGTCTTGCAAAAACTCTCTTAAGGATTCCCAGCAAGAGAGCTTTTCTTCAGCCAATACAGGAACATATAGATTAAAGAGACTTACTTGTCTTCCGGTGTCCAGATGGACCAGGCTGGTGTAGATCCAGTGTTTGCGGCTTTCATATTTGCGTAGGTCATATTTTTTGGAGTTCCATATCGTTCCAAGGCCGCCTGACGCCCCTCTGGCACTTTCGGCGATACCACTACTTACATTCCATCTTGCTTTGAATTTCTGGAGGAAGTCACGTCCCTCCATCTTGGTTTCTTGGATTAGCAGGATCTCGGCTTTAGCGGCCTTGATAATGTCTTTCATCGCTTCTTCCTTAGGTGTGCTTCCGAAACCTCTGCAATTCCAAGACACCAGCTTCATTGATTACCTGAGTGGGATTGGTGGCCTTCCTGGAAGGCCTTGGATTTCTTCCTGGTCTGTATGACTTTTATGACCTGCTTGAGGGTTGGCTACGACCCATTCAATACATCCTTGTATGTCTCTTTTTCCCTCTCTGCTATTTTGGATTTCCTCCCTCTTCTTTGCTTCTTCGAGGTGAGTTCTATGTTGTTGTCTTCCTCACTGCTTCTTTCTGAATGAATCTCGCCCTCTTCCCTTGCATGCACTTCCCCTGGCTCTCTAGAATCATGTGCTTGATCATCCTTTTCCCCTTGCGCCAGATTTCCCACTGGATCCGAGGTTATGCGCTGTGGCTCAGGGTCCTCTGAGCTTGGATCCGTAACCCCTATTGAAGTTCCCGTTGTTTTCTCAGCTGCTGCTACCTTATTGTTGTCCCGTGCTTCCTGGTTGTGACCCAAATTTGCATGAGGCGCCCAATCCGAGCTTCCTGGTCTTGGGCCCTTTGCCCTTGAATTAGATTTTGTCTTTCCAACCTGTTGCCATCCTTCACCTGCGTCTTTTGCCGTGCTTAGCTCTTTGGGACAATTCCTCTGAAAATGTCCGTATTCATGGCAACCCCGACACTTAAATGGCAGTTGTTCGTAGTCTAGTTTTTGAAAGTGTTGCCAATCCCCTACTTTGAGCTTGACCGCCTCCGGGAGCCCTACCTCCAGGTTTAACTCTACGCAGATGCGGGCACATGAATACTGATCTTTTGGATCCGCCTTATCAATGTAATTCCGAAGACCATTGCCGATTTCCTGGAGCGAGTGGCTGTTCCAGCAATGGATTGGGAGGTTTGGAAGCCTCACCCAGACCGAGACTTCTTTTGGGACCTCCAACTCCGGATCGAAACTTGGGTGCCATCGATTCAGGTAGAGGCCTTGGGGACCCATGAAATACGGCCCATTCCTAAAGATCAAGTCCCGATCAGCTTCTGAGATGAACTCAAAAATGTAATAACCTCTGCCGACTGCGTAGCAGGTTACGCTGTTCTGGATTAAGGGTCTCCAATTTCTTTGTATCCAGTTGTCTGTGGTTTTGGTGGAAGGCCATAGCCCCATGAATTGACCCACCAGCCCTCGCTCAGCTAACAAGACTACAACTCTCATTGGCTGATTTGGGGGTAGATCGATTTCATGGATCGAATCTAAACGTTTCACGAAGCTTGGAGGTGTCGCAGCTATGGATTTCTTGCCCTGTTTGGTCAGTAGTTTTCAAAATGAAATGGAGTGAGGGGGAGGAACGTGGGGTTACCCGCCCTCTGGGGCGGCCATGGACGTGTTTAAAAAGTGGCTAGGTTAAAATCCATCGCCCGCTCGACCGCTCGTTTCCTCAAGTTATCACAATTAATTAATTAATTATTAACTAGTCTAACATGTATTATTTAATCTAACTACACTAATTTTTATTACTAACATTATTAATCTATTGCTTATTTTTTCCTAGGCTTGTTTATTCATGGATGAGTGGCGGGCGAGATGTAGCCAATGGAACAATTGGATAAGGGAGTGAGTGGCACAAAGGTGGATGAAGGATGCAGCAGGGTGATGAAGGATCGAGTGCAAATGGATAGAGGGGAAAAATGGAATCAACCGAGACAGATGTCATCATCACAAGAGCAACGCCAAATAAGAAATTGAAGAGTCATGTTACCTATGATTATAGGAGCCCAATATAGGCTCCACCTGGGGATGGTATCTCTTTCAGGAGGTGTCAAGAACCACTAAACTTTGAACATGCAGACTGACGTTGTATTCATTGGGCCATGGAGTCACTGCAACTATAATCTTCGAACTGACTCATTTTTTACTAAACACTGAACTAGATACTACCAATTGAAAAATCTAATGGAAACCATACAATAATGAAAAAGATGCTCAAATGACTGAGATTATTCAAAACTACTACCTACCCTAAACTGTTGATAATTTTGTTGTTCTAAATGATACAATAATGCCAGTGCAGCCAGTCAAGCAACTGCTCTAATAACTCTTCTCTTTCAATGTTTTCAATCCATATCAGAAATAAAACTTGAATAGGCATCATGAACTTCTTTCCATCTTGATCTTCACAACACAAAGTTCTAGGACTGTGGACAATTCCATAAACTTTGGGAATCAATGGGTATTCTGAAAAGAATAGCTCCTCCATATAGATAGCTATAGGATCATGATAAACATGACCTATCTCTTGATATTCAAATTTATCCATTTCAACTCCATGATCTGATAATTCACATATACCATTTGTACCATTTTGTACATGTTGATTTATCTGTGGTTTTTCTAATGAATTTTGAGAAAAAAACTGTTGTTGAATGAAAACATAGAAATGATTGTCTAACCATGTCTAGATCATAGCTGCTTTTCCACTCATGACTAGCGAATGAAAAATAATTTTGACAACACAGGTCATCCAACCAATTAGTTGTTGGATCCTGAAAAGACTGACAAGATTGTTGCATTGATTCAAATGAAATTTCCTGACTTTCTATGTGTTTATCCTTCAACATTTGTTCAAGAGTCCCCTTCAAAATTTGAAATGAATTATAATTTAATAGTACATAATTACATTCCAATGATTCAAATCTTGATTCGAGCTCTGAACTTCCATCTGGAATTTGAAAGTCAAGGGAAATTAGTGACTGTGATTTTGGGTCTTATACAGGTCCCATGTCATCAATGACATCCTTTACTGACTCATCAGAATTTTTTTTTTTTTCACTATTTACAACTTGCCTAGAGTTTCTTTTCAGAAATTGAAAAGATGAGAAACATAAGGGTAGAGTGTTTCTATTTACTCTGATATTTTCTGCACTTTAATCATTGCTATCATAATTGCTATGCACAGATAGACTGCCTTGCTGGGATTGCAAATC
Source organism: Picea mariana (assembly GCA_032191745.1). Lineage (NCBI taxonomy): Eukaryota > Viridiplantae > Streptophyta > Pinopsida > Pinales > Pinaceae > Picea > Picea mariana. The sequence goes on along the minus strand of JASDQU010100256.1, from coordinate 295,045 downwards.
CCAACAGTATGCTGCTAATTTCTATGGAAAATCCATCTTGATATCATCCTCGTCATACTGATCATGCTTGGGTAAATCATCCATGAATGAAATGTCATCAAACATGGACATCATATAAACTGATGGCTCTTCAATAGGCTGAGTTGGAACTTCATCTTTGACTACGTTGTGAATTGAATACATGAAATAATCCTTTGGTGGTTCAGAACACTAAGGTTGGGCAACAAAGTGTTTGGGGACATTGATCATTGTTCATTCTGGCACTAATGGAACATAAGGTCTTTGGACAACAAGTTCCTCTTTCCTACTAATCTTCTACATCATCTCTCTTACAGTGTTTTCCAGAACATCTAGTTTCACTTTTGAAGATGTCATCTGTTCCTTTTCTATTATATCTTTCTCTTCTGCCTTTAGCTTTGCCTTTATGTTCAACAAGATATCTTCCACATCAACTGCAATATTTTGCATTTATTCAAGTGTTGCAGTGTTCCTTTCTCTTAATTGGAATGCCATCTCAGGATCGAAGGCATCTGGGAAATGCAAGTGAGTTGATCCTGGGGGTAGCCTTATATCAACAGGTATTGAATGATACACCTTATTGAATCTTGTTGAAAACTGATGTATTGTCTCCCCTGGCTTTCTTTTCAAATGGTCATACTCTTCTAGGATGAGAAAGACATTTCTCATGATTACCCATCTATCTAGGAAAATTTGCACAAATTGACGAAAATTACTAATGCTTGTAGCTGAAAGATTCTTAAACCAAGTCTTGGATTTACCTTGCAATGATAGGGAAAACATCCTGATACATACATCATCTTCTTCCACCTCAAATAGATCAAGAAAATCCTCAAGACTTTGGATGTGATTTTCAGCAGTGATCTTCACATTTTCTCCATCAAACCTGGGCAGATTATTGCTATAATTGGCAGGGAGGTCATGGAGAATAGGAGGCAAATATAGAGGCTTATATATGTATGGGATTTTTGCAGGTATAGGAGGTAAAGTAAGAGGCTTATAATCATTTGACAACTTGGAAAAAGTAGGAGATAAAGCATGAGGTTCATGTCTTACTAGGCTTTCTACAGGTACATCTAGGATGTGCACAAGTGTATGAGTATGTACATGATCTAAAATTTGGGGCTTAGTCTCTTGAGGTTCATCAATTTGCAGATGATCAATGTAAACTTCAGCAATATACTCATGATCCGGATTAGAAAAAGATAGGACATATTTACAGATAAAACCAAAAATGTCTTGAATACAATTTGAGCTTGAATACTTGATCCTTCCAGATTGCTTGGTCATATTTTTGGTTCTTCCTCTAGTGGAGTCTTCGAATTGGAACTGATATGGAGCTGATTGGAGTCGCCAGGTGAAATATTTCATCCTTCTTGTGTCTGGTCACTGTCCACCATCAGTGATCAGATCTGGAACTTGAAATGCACTACTGGAGAAAGTTCCCTAGTATGGTCACCATTATGTTAGCACTCTATAATTTGTCCAAGGTTGTGGGGGCAGTCACAGAGGTAACATCAAAACCACTTTGGAGCTTAGGATATAGCCCTCCTAAACTCAAAGAGGGATCTCTCTATGTGATTTAGCTTTGTTTTAATAGATATTAGGCTAGCTAATGGGCTCAGAGTTTGGATTTTTGAATTGGTTTGGTGGAGCAGGAGAAAAAGGCCATTGGGCAAAATGGAGTCAAAAGGCCACAGATAATTAAATGAATGAATAACAAAGACATATGTAACCAGGAAAGATAGTCACATCAGTGGATCCTTATCATTTGTGAGATGGAAAGAGGAAAAGATCAAGGGTCATTTCAAATGCAAAGCAAAGCTTATCCAAATTCTACATTCAAACTTGGAAGAAAATATAAATATTGTTCTGAGCCAGTACAAGGTGTTAAGAACAAATCCTGCACATCATCTTCTCATAAACAATACATAAAGAAACAACATGTAAAACAAGAGAGTAATAAGTTACATGAAGAAACCACTTCACCACATGATCATGACATAATAATATGGAGACAATAACGTCTTTGTATTCATCCAAAAATCACCTACAGTCTGCTAATCATCTTTACAATAGATGGTGATATTACCATCCCATCCTTCCCTACCAGTCTAAACTGATGAACCCTTTTACATTAAAATTACATGAATAAATAGGAGAAATCACCCCTCAATCTTAAGAGGTCTAATTCAACCACCTCGGCCAAAAATAGAAATAAATCCCTGAAAATCCTGAACTGTCCGCAATGAAAGACGGGTAGAACTACTAAAAAAAAGGGGTCAACTCAGACATTTGTTTCTCCTCAACGGTGACACCTGTGTAAAAATTGAAATATTTTGTTGTATATGAGCATGTGATGGACAAAAAACTCTTTCGGTTTTTTCAAATTCATCTCCATCTCGCCGAAACAGCTCCCGCAAAATCATGACTGAAACAGGAGAAAACGAAAGCCTAAAAAATGGAGCCCAAAGATGGCTTCGATTATCCCTGATAATGGAACTTGTGTAAATTATGGGAGAGATTTTTGTTCTTCAGCCCATTTTGAACAAAAACCTCTCTCGATTTTTGAAAATGTGTCTTCGTTTGTTCGGAATCACCTTCGGAAGCAGACTGGTAAAACTGGCGAAAAAGGTCGTTTTGTGAATTTGGGGGACGACGGTTTTGCAAGGGAAGATGGTTTTCCTGGACCCCCCTGAGGTGTTAAGGGGTATTGGGAGGGGGGGGTCCTATTTCACCAGGAGGTGACAAATGTCCCTCCCAATACCACTTGCTCGGACCCCCTAGGTGTTGATGGGACATGAGGGAGGGGGGGTCCAGGTTGTATGAGGGAATGTAAGCGTGAGACTTAGGATAGTTTTCTTTTTTTATTTATTTGTTTTGTTTTTAATTTTTGTTTTTGTTAATTCTTTTTGTTTTTTACTTTTTTGTTTTAATTGTTTTTTATTTGTTTATGTTATATTTGAATTTTGTTTTTTATATTTTTTATATGTTTTTAATATGTTTTATATATTTTTATATTGTTTTATTTTTAATTGTTTTTTATTTAATGTTTAATTAATATTTTGATTAATAAAATACTAACCTAAGTACTAACTTAATTATTAATTAATTAATTAATTATTAACTAGTCTAACATATTTTAATTAATCTAACTACACTAAATTTTATTACTAACATTATTAATCTATTGTTTCTTTTTTCCTAAGCTTGTTTATTCATGGATGAGTGGCGGGCGAGATGTAACCAATGGGACAAATGGATAAGGGAGTGAGTGTCGCAGAGGTAGATGAAGGATGTAGCAGGGTGATGAAGGATTTGACACAAATGGATAGAGGGGGGAAATGGAATCAACCGAGCCAGATGTCGTCATCACGGGAGAAACACCAAATAAGCAATTGAAGAGTCAGGTTACCTATGATTATAGGACCCCAACAGTTCCCAAAGTTATAATATTGGATGTGGGTGGCCTTGAAAGCATGTATTCCAACCTATTTTTGTTTGTCTTCTTATACTTGATGACTAGATGAAACTATTGTAAAAACGTCATCCACTTGTAGTGTCTGGTTTGTTGTAACTTACTCCAAGCCTACAAATATTGTAGCGGCTAGTGATCTGTGTGGATGTTAGTCTCCTTTCCCATTAGATAGTGCCTCCAATTCTAGAAATCTTGAACCAGGGCATAGAGTTCCTTGTCATAGGTAGGGTAGTTGAGAACTTCCCCATTAAATAATTCATAATAATAGTGTACATGCCTTCCTCCTTGCATAAAAAATGCTCCTATGGCATACCCACTTGCATATGTCTCTACTTCGAAAGGATTTTTCAAGTTTGGTAATGCAAGAACTAGTGCTTGGTCGATCTTTCTTTTCAGCTCATTGAAATCCTTATGTTGATTCTTCCCCCACTGGAAAATCCTATGACTCATTGTTATGTTGTGGAGTGGTGAAACTACTACTGAAAATGAATCTATGAACTTCCACAAGTACTGTGTTTCCCCAAAAAATCTCCTAAATTCAGTGATATTTGTCAGAACTGGTCATTTCATGATGGCCTCCATCTTTGTGAGATCTATCTTGAGTTCCCCTCCACCGATCAAATACCCAAAATACACAAATAATTGTTGAGAAAAGTCATATTTATTGAGGTTATCCAACATGTGGTACTTTTTCAAGGTCTCTAACACCTTCATAAGATGTGAGATGTGCTCTTCCTGAGTAGAGATATCAACCAATATATCATCAAAATATGTTATAACAGATGAATCTAAATATGTGTGTAATACATCATTCATCAATCTCATAAATGTAGTTGGTGCATTACACAAGCCAAATGACATGAACAACCATTCATACAGACCTTCTCTTGTCTTCAAGGCAGTATTCTAGGTGTATTCTTATTTGACATGTGCCTGGTGGTATTATGTTTTCAGATCCAACTTGGTGAGGTACTTGGTGTGTTGCAACTGGTCTAACAAATCATCAATCTCAGGGAGGGTATTGATTGTTGTGTGTAATATTTTTTAAATCTCTGTAATATTTACACATCTTCCAAGTCCCATCCTTCTTGGTTACTATAATTATAGGCGACCCATAAGGTGAGGTGCTCAATCGAATCAGTCTCTCCTCCAAGGAATTTTGCAACTTCTTCACTTCATTTTCTTCTAGAACGGACTATCTATGCATCTTGATGTTCAGAAATCAAGAGTCTAATAATAAGTGGGTGGTATCCCTTTAGTCTCCTAGAAAAATATTTTGTATGCATGTATAAAATCCTCCAACTGATGTTTCTACTCTTTAGTACACCCCTCTAGGGATTCCTTTACTCTTGTTGACTCATCATCATACTAATTTTCTCTTAAGAAAATTAAAACATATTTCTTACTGGAACTAATTAACTTCTTGGCTTGGTTAGCACTTACCAGTGAGATATTAGATTTACCTTTGTGTGTTTTGATTATGTGCGACTTCCCATCCTTGATCAGGTAGTAATGGTTGGCTCTCTACATGAATATTTCATCCCTCATATACATGTAGGGTCTCCCAAACACTGCACCACATATGTCCAGGGGTGCTACATCCAACACCACTTCATCAATAAAGTTTGCACTTACAAAAAATTTAATCTTACACTATTTTGTTACCTTGATATTTGCATCCTTGTCTACGCAACCCAATGGACAGGGTGTAGGATGAATGTGAACCTCCAATCCAAGATTATTGACCAGATCCACTGCTATGAGATTAGCTTGTGAACTGGAGTCAAACAAAGTGTCCATCTTGGTCTTCTTTACTTGGATATTGATGTCGAAGAGTTTATTCATCTCCTTCTCTTCCTGGTGATGAAGGATACTTGGATTCACTTCCTTCTGCACTAATGTGCATAAAATATCTGCATCTACATCGTGTTTATTTTCAACCTGATTTCTCAACTCCATGTTTATATTCTTTACATCCTTCTTGCAGTTCTTCGAGTTCATCTCTGGATGTAGTTTCCAACACTTTTCCTCAAATTGACCATCAATATTGCAATGGCTATAATGGTTGTTGGGATCCTTTCACTGATGTGCAGTGGTTGTCATATTCTTATCCCCCCCCCCGCTTACACTTCTTCTTCCTCTCCTTGGAATCTTCTTGGTGCTCTTTCTACTCGGAACTGCTTGACTACCCTTTCTTGTGGTCTATGTTTTCCAGTATTGTTCCTATACACATGGTTCATCCACTTTCATTAGATTGAAAATCATCACTTTCTTTCATAGATGACTATGTAGACCCCCCAAATAATTTAGAAGTACATATGGGTTCTTGGGATAAATACCCATCATGATGCCCATCTTTTTGAACTCAGTGGTGTACTCCTACACACTCTACCCCTATTTTTTCTTGAATTAATGCCAATGGATTCACTGGTCCTCTACATACCCAATAGGATAGAACTGGGAATTAATGAGGGTTTTGAAATCCTCCCACTTAGTTATTGGTGGATCACTCTCCAACCTAAGTTTTTATGTGTGACTTTCCCACCAGGTTAAACCATGGCCCTCTAACTACAGTTTAGCAAATGATATTTTTTGCTCCTCATCTATATGGTGAACGTTTAAATAAACTTATAGTTGTTGCAACCAATGATTCAGTTTTAATGCATCAATCTCACCTTGGTATGGATTTATGTCCACTTTCACTTCCATCTTGAATAGGGATTGTTAAGGGTTAACTACATTTGAACTGGGCTACTCTTTCTCAGGCTCTTTCCTTGACTCCTTTTATGGATCTCCATTATCTCCTTATTCCACTTCTGATCTAGTCTTACATTTAGAGCCTCCAGCCTCCCCGAGTGGTTCAATATTTCTTACTAGAGTCGCCATGAGGAGGGACATATTGCAAGATATGTCAACGAATTTCTCTTCCATCCTTGCAAATATCTCCTCTACTAGATCTCAAGGGTTGTTATAAACAAACTCATTGGTCATGGATAGGGATTTGTGACATTATTCTTAAACCAATCCATGGATCCCTGAAACTTCCCACAAATACTCCCAAAAAAATTCTCCAATACCAATATTATCTGTAAACTGTCATGAATATTCCACTGGAACAATTTGTCACAAAAAATATTATAATATTTTGAAATCTGAGATTTGTGTGGTTTATTTTCTTAGATTCTAGAGTTATTGTCTCTAGCTTATGGCTTGAATTTAAGAAATAACTGAAATATTAAAATGAAATAATAGGCACAAATACACACCATCCACACAAATGAACACAATATTTGACCTAGGAAACCCAATACGAGAGAAAACCCAGCTAGAAGGTGAGGCCTATGCTCTGCTCTCTTTGCTTTGGTTATAAAATGCACATACAAAGGAATGTGAACTCATTATGGAGTTACCTTTCCGCATTGTGGCATGAATAGATGCTATAGAATCCTCCTCCTCCTCTATTATGCTCACAAAATACCACTCTTGTATGTTTTTCTCAGCTATGGAACAAGATACAATGCAAAAGAACGGAACCCCTTCTCCTCCTAGTAGCCCAATATTTAACATAGCCTGATAACCATCTAGGGGTAGGGTTTTGACTTCCTCAACCCTCAATTGTGATAAGGTTTTGGATTTTATAGAATATTCTTGAAATTACACACGTGGCTATCCTCATATGCATGAATAACGAGGGTTGACGTAGCATCCTCCTATACCATGGTGGTCAACACAGTAGGTCAACTTGCAAGAGGCATAACATTTGCAATTGATCTCTAAGTGATGTGATTTTTGTGCCATTGGAAAGGTATCTGAGTGTAGATAAAAATGAATGGGTCTTAGCTAAATATGATAATTTTGACCCAAAAAAATGCCATTTGATTCCTCAAAATAGCTCCAAAAGGTTTCAAACCCTAATTTTCTTAACTAGGACATGTTGTTAAAATGACCCTACAAGATAATTCCTCCAATTTTTCCCACTCTAAAAGTATTGAGATAGATGAAAAATAATATAATGATCCAATATAGATCACCAAAGATAGATTTTTTGGTTCACTGAAAGACATATTTTTTTATTCACCGAAAGACAAATTTTTCAGTTCACCGAAAGCCAAATTTTGAAGTTCGTCGACGAGACAAATTTTGAAGTTCACCAATAGGAAAAATTGTGAGGCTCACTGATGGAAAAAATTTGTTGTTCATCAATGAAATAAAATTTATTGTCTGTCAATGAGACAAAATATGGGGTTTATTGGTGGACAAATTTGTAGTTCGTCGATGAAGGGAGAATTTCATAGATTGTCAATGGAAGAATTATTTAGTTCACCAATAGAAGAATTATTTATCTTACCGAGGGGGGTGGTGATATGGACGTATCAGGGGATTACAAGTGGACATCACTTCCACATCATCATCCACGTGCCTTTCCATGTAATCTAGTTTCCAATCAACAAGATGGTATAAAAAAAATTTAAAAAGTTTGGAGCCAAAAACTTGTTTTATCCATAACATGAGAATAAAAGCTCTGATGTGAATGAAATTTTAAGGGTAGGTCCATAGTGAGGTAGTGGTCGTCCTACTAACATAATGATTAAAAGTCAATGTTTTTTGGGTTATTGTTATTTTATTATCAATGTCCCACTCCATCCTTTGTATTTCTTGTGTGTGTGAGTGTGTTAATTAAAGAGACATATATGTCTATTTCGTGGCATCCTTGAATTGTTTCTAAGACACTAAAATATCCTAACCTCCTATCCTTCCCTCATGTACCACATTGGTTGTTCATATTGTTCCATGACATATATGATTTTGATATAGTACATATGTTTTGGTCATGTCCCTTGTGTGTGTGTGAATAAAAGAGTTTGATGTGCCGATGTTTTTATATTCTAGGATTATTGCAAGACTATAAAATATCGTTCCCACACACACTATAAAATATTGTGTGTGTGTGTGTGAATAAAAGAGTTTGATGCGCCGATGTTTTTATATGCTAGGATTATTGCAAGAATAAAATATCGTTCCCTTGTATCCTTCCATGTTTTCCCATATTTTACTTTGGGATTAGTCCCCTAAAACATATAAATCTTAATATATTTTTCAACACTTCTTTATTGTTCTCAACAAAGGTCAATAAGATTAAAGTTTGCAACTAATACTAGAAGAATACATAAAATTTTTGAAGGAAGGAGTTAATATTTGAAGGCCAAATTGAAGAATGAATGTCATTTGATTGGTCAAAGATTACATAATAGAATAGATATTATATTTTAAAATCCTTTCCAATATTGTGATAGAATAATCAAGACACCAAGCATGTCCTTCTACAAAACAAATTGGACAATTATAGCTTTGCTTCAAGTGTTGTGGCCAAGTTTTGACTAAGTACTAGCATAGAGAACTGTCAACAAAATTTGTTCCACATAATACATGAAGCTGCAAAAGCTTGAGTATGAGGAACCACATAAGTTTGAGTACAAAGAGTCCAATGAGTCATGTCATAAGTCCTCTATGCTCAATCTCTCCAACCCTTTATGCACTTTAATGAAGACACATATGCTTTTTATAAGTGTGGTACAACTAGCATATTCTCTAGTATATTTGAGAACATTATGTAACCACCTATGCATCGTATATATGAGCATTGTTATGTAATGAGGGGATAGTTAGTTGTTAGTTTTTTAGTTGATAGTTGTTGATATTTCTTGTGAGACTTATGCTTTGGTATAATCTCTACACATGACTTGTTATGTAATTTTTAATATGTGAATACAATGGAAGATCATTCTACTGACGTCTATGTTCTTGTGGCTTATTTGGATGAAGTGGGTATCATTATTTGCAAGGTGAATGCTTTATATTAAGTTAGCCTGAATGAATGTGATTAAATGATAACTAATGGATTATGCCATTAAAATTTATATATTTAATACTATGTACATTATTAACATGAAAAATATCATACACACCTTGGATGCAACCTTCTTCATTTGAAAGGTTGAATATGCCGACATCATATTCTACATCGCGCTTGTGTTGGATGCCTTTTGTAAACATTGGGTCTATCATACAGAAAATAGCATGGTTATATTGTTGTTCCCCTTAACAAATTTTGATTAACATAGATCTAGTGGAGGTTTAAGAGGTCAAAGTTCAAGATTGGTTGGAAGAAAAAATTCATGAATTTGCTTGTCAAGAAAGTGTCTACGTGGGAGAAGGTGTTGTGAGATTTAAATATAAGTACCTATTTGAGTTCCTCCATGAGATTTTATAGGTATAATTATTAGGAAAATTGCATGGATGGATTTAAATAATTAGAGAGAAGAATCGACATTAATGTCCACAATCAATAGTTTCCATGGACCATTGAGAAGTTGCTAAAGATCTAATGGTATGACCATAAGTTGACCCAAGTTAGTGATTTTTGGTACAAAGGTGTTGTAGAAATATATGCTTTCGATTTCATAGTAGTGTGTCAATAGTAATTAACCAAGAAACTATATTTATTTAAGAAGGGATGTCATAGAGGATTGATTGAAGAAACACTAGTGTGGAAACAATTGTTGATGGTGGAATGGGTATGTTTTCAAGTTCCACTAGGATGGAAGTGTAAGCCCTGAGTGGGGGATGGAATGGTAGGAGGACATGATCGCAAAGTTGGAGTCATAAGTTACTTATAGTTCAACATATTTTCACCTGTAGTTTTGGTATTTGAACCCTGCAACAAGCCATGCTACCAAGGAAGCATGCTGAAATTGTAGCTAAGTCAATCCCTCCTATGTCCTACCATTTATGTTGTTTAATTTTTGATAAGATATAGTGATCATTGATATGTAGGGTTAAAGTGTGTGTTTAATCAGTTTCCAAAGTACACCTACTATAGTGGCATTGAAAAATGTGAGTGTGACCACTAAAGGAAATCACAATTTATCTTTAGTATAGCCACTTCCAAAAGATAGGGCATAACATTGAGGATTACTCAGAGTTGATTACGAAGTGGGAGGTGCATGATAGAAGGTAGGATGGTGTAAACATGGTCAATTCATATCCAAATATCCTTGTTGGTGATGTGGTGGGTTGCACATGTATAGGCATAAATATCATCACCTAGGGTGGGGCCAATATAGGAAAAAATGTGGGAACCACAGATCAGTGGCCTATTGTAGAGCTCTACCAAGGAAAGTAGCCTTTGATGTAGTTAAAAAGAATATATATTTTCATACTATAGTGGAGGCATTGCCAAAGTTTCTTTTCCCATGAGATGTTGGTTCTACAAAAGTGGAAATATTTCTCTCTATATTCCGGCCACTGAGTAGATGCATGAGCCTAACAATGTAGTCACTAAAACATAAAGTCTAGTGATGGTTGAAGACATTCCTAAAAATTTTGGAAGATGACTAAGTTGTAGCAAATTTAAAGGGGGTACTTGTGTGGTTGATTCAATTACCCATCGAGGTTGTAGATTGAACCCTACATAGTGTGCAAAGATGAATACTAGGGAAGGAATTTCATTTGAATGCATTAAATATGGGATATGGGGTGTCAGAGGTATTGCTCGACTTGGGATTAGATGTGAGTATATTTCCAAATAAATAGTGCAAGTTTATGGTATGCTTGAGTTTGGTCTATTCGTTGATTCAACTATATCTAGCTAATTGGTCACACATTGTTTAATTGGCATACTATAATATATGAAAATTGATCTAGATAGTGTTAAAAATTATGCAAATTTTGAAGTTAACAAAATATTGGATGATAAGGATTGCTATGTTTCATTATTGGGGATATATTGGGTGTTTGGTAATGACACTATTTTGAATATGAAATAATGAAAATTTTCATTCGATAAAGAGTGCCATCAAGTTGTTTATCCTTTGGACCTAATGCTACATAAACACTTTGTGGATACAGCTGAGGAAGTGTTAGATGAAGGTGCCTTAGATTTGTTGTACAATATTTTTGTTGGGAACCTAGAGGATTATGTTAATCTGATAAATGGTGGAGAGTTAAATTGGTGTAGAGTGTGTTCCTTTGCAATATATTTTGAAGATGCATTTAATGTGTGGTAGAATGGAGACTATGATTAGTTCACATGGTGATGTTTATGCTACAAGGATGCGATTGGATTGGTGTGACACCAAAGGACCTGTTGAAGTTTGACGACAAGACTAATGTGACCAAATTTGTGGAATATGTGGAGGAATAATTTGTGATCAAGTAGAGGATTATAATGTTGGATCTCAATTTGGTAGAGACCCTAGTTAGATGGTGGGAAACATGTCAGAGTACGTTTAGCAATAGTTCTGACTTACTCATACATGTTGATATTTGTGAGGTGAATTACATGACATAGGGTGTTTCAATTCAACAATTGGTGCATAAATTTGTGCACACCTTAGAGCCATTTTCGAAGTACTGGTACTTACAAGCATGACTACAGAGGTAGATGAGTAATTCGTTGAAACTACGGGAAATGTTATATGATACTTTCTAACTATTTGGGGGGGATGCATGATTTGTAGGGGTGATTTAGTTTTTCTCGCGGATGGACCACCTAAATTGTTTGATCATAGGTTTTTCCAAGGGGGCGAGGGGGGGGGGGCATATAAATTAACCTTTCATAAGCAAACCTCATATATGTAGACCTTGTAGAGTAACTTCAACATTTGCAGTTCAAAGAAATGGAAGGTCAGCACATAATCCATGATACATGCCCAATACAAGTTATCCAATGTATTACCATGAGCTATTGTGAGTGAAGCAAGTTAACATTAAGACAAAGGAAGAGCCAAAACTAGTTATTATTGGGATGAGCATATGGTCACAAAAATTGTAGCTTTGCTCTATGAATATGCCAATATTTTCCCATGTAGTTTCACAAAAATGAAGGGCATGATTGGAGAAATTGATGAGATGAAAATTGAATTGAATCCATCCACTTAGTTGATCAAGAAAGGACCATACATAATGAACTTTCACTATAAAGAACATGTGAAATGGGTGATATAGTAAAATGTTAGATGTTGAGTTGATCTTTCTGGAAGAGGAGTCAAATTGGATTGATCTAATCATGATATAGGGAAATAAAACAAGTGGAATCCACATTTGTGTTGATTTAAATAGACTCAATGAGGCTTGTGTACATGACCCCTTTCCGACTCATTTTAGTCATGAAATTTTGGAGAGGGTCATAGGGAATGATGCATACTCTTTTGCAAATGGATTTTCATGTTATAATCATTTATAAATAGTTTAGGATGATAGTGAAAAGTAATGTTTGTCACAGAATGGAGATAGTATGCCTACCACATAATTCAATGTGGACTGAAGAATGGACTAAAGTGTTGTTGATGCATTGTTCCAAGAATAGATTCATAAGTTTTTGAAGGTTTAATTGGATGACTAAACATTATACATCTTTCTAAAGGATCATGCTAAAAATTTCATGTTAAGGTTGGATAGGTGTTAACACATGTAGTTGTTGTTGAATATTTAGAAGTGCATATTTTGTACCGCATTCAACATTTTGTTGGGTCATATCTTCTACAAATAAGGCTTGTTGGTTGATCCTACAAAGATCTCAGTAATTGCCAATTTTTGTGCACCTTGTAATGTATCTACACTACGATCTACATTGGGAAATACAAGTTACTATCACATATTTATCAAGGGGTATGTGGAATTGACAACACCAATTGAAGAGATTTTGTGGAAAGGATTTTCCTTTGTCTAGACAGAAGCCTACAAGGCATAGTATGTGGAATTAAAACAAAGGATAGTAACCACCGCGATTCTAGATTGGAGTAGTATTTTCATGTACATGTGGATGCATTTGACATCACACCGAGAAATTTTTTGGCATTGCTATGGGATGGCACACTAGATCACTTGGTATACTTCATTAGTCTAAAAGTGGCATAGGTTAAGTGTAATTACATTATGATGGAATGAGAAGGATCAACCATGGTGTATGCACTCCATAAGTTTACACATTTCCTGCTAGGTTGCATGTTTGCATGTTCAGGTTTTTTACCAATCACTCAATGTTGTAATATCTAGTAAACAAGATAGTATTGGAAACTTGGATTTGCCTATGGTTAGTACTATTGTCACCTAAAAAGGCCCATTGCGCAAAAAATAGTTTTTGTCCATGGGGCCTACCTTTAACCTTAGGCCAAATTATGAAAACTGGCCAAATGACATATTTGAATGTAGGGAGTGGATAAAACATGTTTATTAGCGTCATTGATCATCAAGGTGTTGATAGAATCGAATTTTGGCCCTTTAAAGTATGCAATGTGGTTTTTTACTATTGGACCTGCATTGGATGAAATTATTCTTATTGGACAAATGAACAATTCAGATGTAGAGAATGGATTAGATAGGGTTTTTAAAGTCGTTGATCATTATGGAGCTGATAGAATCTAATTTAGGGTATAGTAGTATGAAAATGTGATGGGACCCACTTTAGGCCAAATTGTATATATTGAAAAAATGACCTATTTGAGGGTAAGGCTCGGCTCATAGATTTTTTTTAAAGATCAGTAATGATCATGCACCTAACAAAATTCAATATCGACCTCAAGGAGTAAAAAAATCCCACTAGAGTGCCCAGTTTCACGTATTATTACTGAAGTTATCATTCAACAAGTTATTGGAAATATATCAATATCATTCAACAAGTTATTGAAAATCCTTCTCTCTGTACTAGGCATTTATTATAATGGCTTATAATTCAAACTTCATATGTAGGAGACAAAGTGTTATGAATCTCATAAACCAAGGAAGCACACATTTTTAATTGGCATTTTTTAGCTAGTTTTCTATGAAAAGTTCAACTAGATGGTTCTGTTTTTCCAGTCCACTAATAAAGAAGTAATTTTAGGAGATTGTGATGCCGACGCCCTTCCTCACAACCCACAGGTCGGAAGGTCTACGTCAGCTCAGGATCTTTCTTTCTCTTGCAGCCCGAAGAACTCTCAACCAGTTCTTCTATTTCCCGATCGGGAAATCTGCACCCACAAAAATCTTTGTGCGATCCCCTCTTTGTACTCGGGAGATCAGAACTTGCAACTTCGCGGATCCAATGGTCGAGCGTAGGTATCTCGAATCCTCGAGACCTGAAAACCAGTCAACGCTGACCTTCTCCTATCGGGGTTTTCTCTATCGTGATTTCGCCACTCGCGATATCAAACAACTCACTTTACTGACTCCCGACTCCCATATGCCGAAACCCCGACGCACACGCGAGTTGACTATTCCACAGTCCTTCACTCCATTGACATTTCAGACTTCGCGGTATCGCGAATCCTAATGCAATTGATTCGGGACTTCTCACCACGAAACTCCGATAACTCGTGCCACCTGTCCACCACTCTGACTCCTGTGGCCCCACACTGTTCTCTTACCCGTCGGGATATCGCGTTTCACGATTTCATGATTTCCACTACCAAATCTGTGACTCTTCCCTCACAAGATCTCGATAGGCGATTTCACAAGTGATCCAACGATTCTGGCTGGCTTGGATCAACGGCTCTATCTGTCCTGAGCTTAAACCTTCGGGAATACTTACTGTATCTTCCCCGCTTCTCAGCGAGATCCAACGGATCATGGGATATCGTGAATTCTCCTCAGAGAACACTGACCGTCCGTTCCTCCTTGATGATTCCTGCGAATGACCAAGTGTTCCTCCACAGAACTCGTCTATCTGCACACAAACTTACATTGCATCCTTACAAGCTTCCAGTCGTAGTTTCCCTGCGTTGTCCTTCAGCAGATTCGAAGGCCTTATCCGTTATGAGATTTCTTATGACTCTGAGTCTTAGAAAAGACTCTTGCGCGCACTCCTTGTGGCAACTTTCAGACACTTCCAAGTGCTGAATTTCCTTCGACCCTATGCACACCTGTAGCAGCAGTCTCTCAACACTCTGCTCAGATTCGTAACTCTGAGACTTCACTTGGCCTGAGCACTCCTTGCACGGCTCCTGTGCCCAACTGCACTTTGAGGAAATGAGAACAAAAGTAAAACTATCTCAGCTTCAAAGACGCAACCCTAAATTCTTGTCGACACACTCCTTGCGGACACTTCAACTACACTCCTTGCAGGAATTCTCACTCAGATAGAGAAACAATTGAAACTCATTCCTTCTTCCTCTCAGACTTCAAACTCAAAGCATGAAATCATATACACAACATATAAAGCAAATGTATAACAGGAAGCAAACATTCATGAGAATATCATTCAGCATCCATACACAGAGAACAACACAAAACCATGAATTTGAATCAAAGCTTTCTCTATTAATTCAAATGTTTGTACATGGGTGTTCTTACACATCTCTCTGCATGCTCTTGCTCAAATGCTTCTTCATCTTATGATACAATACACAATGAGGGTGTCTATATCCTGTTTCCCTCTTGCGTTATACAATTGTCTAGTCTAGAATTAAATTCCATCTACTTTACATTAACTACTTTAAATGCCTTCTACCTACTAAGGATGAGAGCTAAAGGATCAAGGTCCGGTTACATTACACAAGTGCGCTTCATTAAATTTTCACATTTAAGGTTGGCGCATCAACTTCAAAGAAATTCAAAAATGTGTGCTGGCTTGTCCAGTTGTCTTTCGCTTCCGCGCTAGCTCGCTTGATGTTGGTGATGCTTCTGCATCATACTCCCTCGCTTGAAAAATTCATGGGCTCCTGTCCATGAGCTCCTGCATGGTCTGTCCATGCTTCTGTATCTCTGCCTCGGTCTCCCAGCTGGCATCTTCAACTGGATGGTTCTTCCATTTGACCAGATACTCAAAGTATTGCTTTTGCCTGGTCCTCTTGCTCACTCTCTTGTCCAGTATGCACTCCATCTGTGCTTCTCTGCAGCTGGCATCTGCTTTGTCCACTGGATCAATGGTTTCTCATCTCCAGTTCCTATTTCCTCAGCTCTATATGGGTACAAATCATAGATACTGAATATCGGAGAAATTTCGATCCCATCGGGTAATTCAATCTCATAAGCAGTCGCCCCGATTTTTCTCAAGACCCTACATGGCCTAATTTTCTTCATCTTCAGCTTATTGTATGTTCCTCTCGGGAACCTTTCTTTTCTCAAATGTGCCAGAACCAAATCTCCAACCTCGAACTGAAGTTGTCTCTTCCGCTGATCGGCTCTGCGCTTATATTCATGACTTGAATCCAGTAGTCGCTGCTTCACCTGGCTGTGAAGTTCTTTCATCGCCTCTACGAATTCTTCTACACTAGCGCTCTTAGTCGCAGTCTGTTCTGAATCTCTCAGTTCAGAAATTCCTCTCGGATGCATGCCATATACAACCTGGAATGGACTCTGCCCTGTGCTCCTGTTGACTGATTCATTATAAGAAAAATCTGTCTGCGGCAATATATGGTCCCACTAGCTATGGTGCTCTATCACCAAGCTTCTCAGCAAGTCTCCCATACTTCTGTTCACTACCTCCGTCTATCCATCTGTCTGAGGATGATACGCTGAACTAAACAACAAGTTAGTTCCCAGCTTCTTCCATAAGGTCCTCCAAAAATTCCCTATGAACTTCGTATCTCGATCCGAAACTATTCTCCTTGGAAAACCATGAAGTCGAATAACTTCTTTGAAAAACAGGTTCGCAATGTGAGTTGCATCACTGGTTTTCGAACATGGAATGAAGTGTGTCATTTTGGAAAACCTATCCACCACCACAAAGATTGAATCAACATCTCTTTGTGTTCTCGGCAACCCCAATACAAAATCCATGCTAATCGCATCCCATGGCCTCTCTGGTATGGGAAATGGTTGATAAAACCCTGCATTCTGTCTCTTTCCCTTCGAATGCTGGCAAATTCTGCATCTGTCTATGAATCTCTTGACGTCTGTTCGCATTCCCGGCCAAAAATATGACTTTTTCATCTTTGTGAATGTCTTGTCGTGACCAAAGTGCCCTGCTAATCCACCACTGTGTTTCTCTTTTAACAAGTTCTCCCTCATGGAGCATTTCAGAATACACAGTTGATTGCCCTTGAATAACAATCCTTCCTGGATCATGTATTCGGCCCATTAGCTCCTATCTCTGAGAACTGGATTCTCAGCTGCTTCATACGCTTCCTTGAAATCCTGATCATCTGTGTACATGCCTCTAAGATCATCAAAACCCAACGTTTTGACTCAGAACTCCTGCAACAACAAACACTTCCTGCTCAAAGCATCAACAACTTTGTTAGCAGTACCAGAAATATGTTTAATCACAAATGTGAAATTTTTCATATACTCAACCCATTTGACATGTTTCTGATTCAACTTCTCCTGTTGAGTCACAAACTGCAATGCATGATTATCACTGTACAAGACAAATTCTTTCGGGGTCAAGTAATGCCTCCATTTCTTCAATGCCTGTATGATAACATAAAACTCCTTATCATAAGTGGAGTATTTGACTTTTTCTTCATTCAGCTTCTCACTGAAGTATGCTATCAGCCTGCCTTCTTGACTTAAGACTGCCTCGATTGCTAATCCGCTTGCATCACATTTCACCTGAAATGTCTTTCGGAAATCTGGCAACACCAAAACTGGTTGTTCCGTAATCTTCTTCTTCAACAAGTTAAAGCTTTTCTCAGCCTCTTCTGTCCAGTGAAAAGATTTATGTCTTTTCTTCACTGTATCCATCATCGTTGCACTGATTCCACTAAAATTCCTGATGAACTTTCGGTAGAAACTAGCCAATCCATGAAAACTTCTCACCTCAAAGATATTCTTCGGTGATGTCCAATTTTTGATTACTTCCACCTTCTCTGGATCCATCCTCAACTCATCTGCAGAAATAAAAAACCCCAAATAAATGAGCTATGTCTTCATGAATGAGGACTTCTTCATATTTATCAACAACTTCTCTTGCTGTAGTTTCTGCATCACTGTAGCCAAATGCTTCAAGTGCTCGGCCATTGAATCACTGAAAATCAGTATGTCATCCAAATACACAATGACAAATTTTTCGATGAACTTCCTCGGGACTTCGTTCATCAACCTCATGAAGGTACTTGGTGCATTTGTTAAGCCAAACGGCATAACAAGCCATTCATACAACCCTTCATTTGTTTTGAATGTTGTCTTCCATTCATCACCTTCTCTCATGCAAATTTGATGATATCCGCTTTTCAGATCAATCTTTGAAAAATACTTTGCTCCGCTCAAACAATCCATTAGATCATCCATCCTCGGCAATGGAAATCTGTACCTGATGGTTATCTTGTTAATCACTCTTGAGTCAGTACACATCCTCCAGCCTCTGTCTTTCTTCGGACTGAGTATTGTTGGAACAGCACACGGGCTCAAGCTTTCCCTGACCAAACCTTTGTCCAACAAATCCTGGACTTGTCTTTTAACCTCTTAATTCTCTTGCGGCGTCAACCTATACGCGGATTTATTTGGTAAACTGGCTCCTGGTATGAGATCAATATGATGACTCACACTTCTGATCGGTGGCAACGAACGAGGTAATTCGTCCAATACTATATCAACGAACTCTTACAGCAGTTCCTAAATCTCTTCTGGTAAATCATCCACTCTTGTGTTGGTCAAAACAATCTTCGGCTTTCTGACCACAAAGAACTATGGATCCTCCTTCCTCTTCACCTCTGTAAGAAGTTCCTTCCCACTCATGAGAAGTATTGTGTTTCTTACTTCCGGCTTCACCTCCTTATCCTTGATTGGAAGTAACATGTGTGTCCTCCCATTCTTCTCTAGGGTGTATGTGTTCATTCTCCCATCATGAATCACATTCTTGTCATATTGCCATGGTCTACCCAACAATAGATGACAAACATCCATAGGAATGACATCACACAATATCTTATCATTATATCCCCTTATCTTAAATTCAACTAAACATTGTTTAGTGACAGTTACCTGATATCCTTTTTGTAGCCACGAAATTCTGTACGGGCTTGGATGATCAATTGTCTCCAGCTCCAGCTTCTCTACCATCTCTGTAGATATGAGATTATCCATGCTACCACTGTCCAAAATGACCTTGCATACCCTGTCCTTGGTCTTGCAAGCAGTCCTAAAAAGTCTGGTCCTTTGGACTGAACTCTCCACCTCTTTCTCTGGTGTCAAAAGAGCTTTTCGCATCATCAGCGATCTTCCACCTTCAGCGTCTTCTGCCTCAACATCCTGCCTCTGTGCTTCAGCGATGTGAGCTTCTCCAATGTCCTTTTTATCTGGACACTCGTAAGACTTTGCCCATTCTTTCCACATGTGAAGCATGTAATGACTCCACCTCTTCCTCTTCCTCTACCTCTAGTACGAGGAAAAGTGTTGTTATCAGCATAATCTCCTCTCTGCTCAGTATGCTTCCCTCTCTGTGAGGTTCCACGTCTCTCAATACGAGTCTGAGGTTTATTCTAGTCTTCCTTGGCCTTCTGATATTTTTCCTAGGCAACTGATTTGCCTCTCGGCTGACTTCTACCTCGCCCTCTCTGACCCTGCTTTCGGCTCAGCTTCTCCTTCGCTTTCAGAGCCATTTGATGGTTACCATGCTCATCTCATCCTAGATATCATATCTTAGGCCATTCATGTATCTGGCTACTTTCTCGACATCGCTCTCTCGATGACCTGCTCTGATGTTCAGCTTATAGAATTCCTCAGTGTATTCTTTCACTGTCATCAGCTTCTGTCTTAGGTTCTACATCCTCCTGAAAAGAGTAATTTGATAATCCCTGGGGATGAATTTCGCCTTCATCTTTGCAATCATTCTGTCCCAGCTTTTAATCTTCTTCTTTCCCTTGCAGTGTCTGTCATCTTGTAGTTCATCCCACCACAATGTTGCATGTCCCTTCAATCTTGTGACAGCATGCTTAACCTTCTTATCCTCTTTGACATCTTCGTAGTCGAAGTACGTGTCTAGAGCTCTAATCCAGTCTAGAAGCTCCTCAGCATCTAGGTTTCCCTCGTAAACTGGAATGTCCATCTTTGCTCTTGCACCCATCCTGGAAATAGCTCTGATAAAACACTCGTTTGATGCATCTTCAGCTGCAACTTCTTCCTCAAGTTCAACCTCAACCTCACTTTCGGAATCACTCAGATCCCCTGCACTGACTGTGCGTCTTTGCGCTGCCTCCATGTCTTCGAGTCTGGCTCATAGATCATGCATTTGTCTCTCCATAGCTGGATCTGCCATCTGTCTGCCTCTTCTTCTCGACATTTCCCTATCCTCTGGATCGGGTGACTATCTATCTCTCCTTGGCGGCATGATGAATCCTCTTCTTCTCTGCTACAGAAAGCAAAGAATCTTTTTGTGCTCTGATACCACTTGATGCCGACGCCCTTCCTCACAACCCGCAGGTTGGAAGGTCTACGTCAACTCAGGATCTTTCTTTCTCTTGCGGCCCGAAGAACTCTCAACCAGTTCTTCTATTTCCCGATCGGGAAATCTGCACCCACAACAATCTTCGTGTGATCCCCTCTTTGTACTTGGGAGATCGGAACTCGCGAGTGTAGGTCTCTCGAATCCTCGAGACCCGACAACGAGTCAATGCTGACCTTCTCCTATCAGGGTTTTCTCTATCGCGATTTCGCCACTCGCGATATCAAACAACTCACTTTACCGACTCCCAACTCCCGATATGCCGAAACACCAACACACGTGCGAATTGACTATTCCACGGTCCTTCACTCCATCGGCATTTCAGACTTCGCGGTATCGTGAATCCTAATGCAATTGATTCGGGACTTCTCTCCATGAAACTCCGATAACTCGTGCCACATGTCCACCACTCTGACTCATGTGGCCCCACACTGTTCTCTTACCCGTCAGGATATTGTGTTTCATGATTTCGCAATTTCCGCTACCAAATCTGTGACTCTTCCCTCACGAGATCCCGATAGGTGATTTCACGAGTGATCCAACGATCCTGGCTGGCTTGGATCAACGGCTCTATCTTTCCTGAGATTAAACCTTCGGGAATACTTACTATATCTTCCCCGCTTCTCCGCAAGATCCAACGGCTCATGGGATATCGTGAATTCTCCTCGGAGAACACCAACCGTCTGTTCCTCCTTGATGATTCATGTGAATGACCAAGTGTTCCTCCATGGAACTCATCTATCTGCACTCAAACTTACGTTGCTTCCTTACAAGCTTCCAGTTGTAGTTTCCTTGCGTTGTCCTTCAGCAGATTCAAAGGCCTTATCCGTTCTAAGCTTTCTTATGACTCTGAGTCTTAGAAAAGACTCTTGCGCACACTCCTTGTGGCAACTTTTAGACACTTCCAAGTGTTGAATTTCCTTCGACCCTGCGCACACCTGCAGCAGCAGCCTCTCAACACTCTGCTCAGATTCACAACTCTGAGACTTCACTTGGCCTGCACACTCCTTGCATGGCTCCTGTGCCCAACTGCACTTTGAGTAAATGAGAACAAAAGTAAAACTATCTGATCTTCAGAGACGCAACCCTGAATTCTTGTCGACGCACTCCTTGCAGACACTTCAACTGCACTCCTTGCAGAAATTCTCACTCAGATAGAGAAACAATTGAAACTCATTCCTTCTTCCTCTCGGACTTCAAACTCAAAGCATGAAATCATATACACAGCATATAAAGCAAATGTATAACAGGAAGCAAACATTCATGAGCATATCATTCAACATCCATACACAGAGAACAACACAAAACCATGAATTTGAATCAAAGCTTTCTCTATTAATTCAAATGTCTGCACATGGGTGTTCTTACACAACTCTCTGCATGCTCTTTCTCAAATGCTTCTTCATCTTATGATACAATACACAATGAGGGTGTCTATATCCCGTTTCCCTCTTGCGTTATACAATTGTCTAGTCTAGAATTAAATTCCATCTACTTTACATTAACTACTTTAAATGCCTTCTACCTACTAAGGATGAGAGCTAAAGGCTCAAGGTCCAGTTACATTACACAAGTGCGCTTCATTAAATTTTCACATTTAAGGTTGGCGCATCAACTTCAAAGAAATTCAAAAATGCGTGTTGGCTTGTCTAGCTGTCCTCCACTTCCACGCTGGCTCGCTTGATGTTGGTGATGCTCCTGCATCAAATTGTTAATGAGGCCAGTAGCTACATATGACACAGTGCATTTTTCACCATGTAGATATGTAGGAAACAAAATAATTATGAACACGTGCCATGTTAATATGCTTGGTTATCAAGTTTCAATGCCTCGAACCAAAAATTGAGACATTTTTTTAAAGTTTGAGAATGAATATCATTTGTCTTAGTTTTAGAAGCCAAAACAGATCATAGTGGGGGGATACTGCAATCATATTTTTCATAGTGGCACTTTGTCCTTGAATTTGCAGTGCAAAATTCTCCCAATTTGCTTTCTTATTTGAGAAATCCTTAAGGGGAATCTAAGTTTCCCTAAGACTAACCTATATTTGAAATCTCATAATCCAAAATCATTTATATCTTCCATGATGATCAAATGAAAATCATAGAAAGGTATTTTATCCTCCACTTGCTAGATAGTGCATTTTTTTGTGTGATTTTGAGCCCTATAAGCTTTTTCTGGGCAAGATGGACATCCTTGCATGACGAGTGCCAATTTTAGCCTCCAAAAATGGGTAATTTCATAGGTTTTAGATGTGGAAAATGTATTTTAGTGGAAAATTGATGGTTCTCATTCACCTTACCCATCATATCGATGACCTAGAAGCTATCACGAAATTCTCCTCATCAATATTTGCAAGAGTTGGAAAAGTTTCCAACTACTTTTTTTAATGATGGTTGACAATAAAATTGGAATTGTGAAGAATGGGGAGCTTGATAAAATGAATTCCACTAAATCCTCCTATGTTTTTTTATCCTCTCTCCATGAAAAGTTTAAATTTCATCAACGGGGGTGTTGGTGTAATACAAGAAATGACAATTGGGTAATTAACGAAGGTTCACGCGGGAATTATGTTCATTATTCACAAACCACCACAAATTCACCCTCATGAACCTACATGCATATTACATGATACATGGATTTTTTGGATTAGATGTAGTGAAACAAGAGTGCATACCCATGTGACTTGGACTTAATAAATAAATGGGGCTTAAGTACCATCATACTAGAACAATACATTAAAAAAATTGGAGTTAATATTTGAAGGCTAAATTGAATAATGAATACCATTTGATTGGTCAAGGATTATAGAGCATAATAGATATTATATTTTAAAATCCTTTCCAATACTGTGATGGAATAATTGGGACACCAAGCATGTCCTTCTACAAAAAGAAATGGAAAATTATAGCTTTTCTTCAAATGTTGTGGCCATGTTTTGACTAAGTATTGGTGTAGAGCAGTGTTCAACAAAATATTATATGCATAAGACATGAAGCCGCAGAAGCCTAAGTACGAGGAACCACATAAGTTTGAGTATATCCAAGGAGTCATATCATAAATTCTTTATGCCTAGTCTCTCCAACCCTTTGTGCAATTTTCTAAAGACACATATGTTTTTTATAAGTACAATACAACTAGCAAATTCTCTTGTATATTCGAAAATATTCCGCAACAACTTCTGCATCAATGTGTGTGTGTGTGTGTGAAAATTGTTATGTAATGAGGATCTAGTTAGTTGTTAGCGGGTAGATTAAAAAAATTATATTTCTTGTGATACTTATTCTTTGATACGAGTTATGTGCATAACTTGTTATGTAATTCTTAATTTGTGAGTGCATTGGAAGAAAGTTCTTCTCACATCTATGTTATTATGGCTTATCTAGATGAAGTGTCTAGCATTATCTACAAGGTGAATGCTTTACATCATGTTAGCCCAAATGAATGTGATTAAAGGATAACTAAAGGATTATGCCACATGACTTTAAGTATTTAATTCTTTATACAATATTAACATGAACAATATCATACACACCTTGGGTAGGACCTTCATCCTTCGAAAGGTTGAATATGCTAGCATTCTTTACTACATCAGTCTTGTGTTGGAAACCTTATGCTGATATTAGGTCTAATATAGAGCCAATAGCATGGTTCTATTGTTGGGACCCTTAATGAATGTAGAGTAACAAAGATGTAGTCTAGGTTGAAGACGTTCAAAATTCAAGATTGTTTGGAAGAAAGAATTAATGAATTTTCCTATCAAGAAAGTGCATATGTGGGAGAATAAGTGCCCATTGAGTGCCTACATGATATTTTCTAGGTATAATTATTAGTAAAATTACACATATTTCTCAAAATAATAATATAGAAGCATTGGCATTGACTTCCACAATCAACAGTTGAGTGGACCATCAAGAGCTTGTTAAATATCCAGTGGTATGACCATAAGTTGACCCAAGTGGGTGATTTTTGGTACAAAGGTGATGCATAAGGCTATGGTTTGGAGTTTGTAGTAGAATGTCAATGGTCATTAACCAAGATAGTGGAATTCTTTAAGAAGGGACCACATAGAGGATTGATTGAAGAAATACTAGTGTGGAAAAAATCATTGATGGTGGAATTGGGTGTGTTTCCAAGTCCCACTGATATGGAAGCGTAAGACCTGAGTTGGGGGGTGGAATGTGTTGGGATAGGAATTTAAACATAGAGGAGAATGGATCTGAGAGTAATGGTGGTGTCTAAATACACCATTGCACTGAAGCACGAGCATGCTCCATGTGATCACAAAAATAAATCTCCCAACGATGATAGATCGATCACAAGGATCATCTATATAAAGTTCCAGTCATGGGCCAAACCAAAAATCATGGGATGGAGTCGTTTGTACCTATCCATGAAAAGTGGATTTGGGATCCGAAGTGGATATGATCAACCAAGAGTTTAGTCGGTCGTCGACCCAAATAATTGGTCAACTCCCTTAATCGACAAGGTGAGGTTTATTATGGAATGGAATGTTCCAACACCCCCTTGTAAACTCATCTTGGCGGAAAACAAATTACACAGCTTTCCCCCCTGAATTTTATTTGACTACAAAATATGATCAAAGATGGTACAACAACACTCTTGAAGAAGTCTGATCACCATCAACATTGATCAAGGTAGGAAAAGGTATTCATCCATTGCAAACTAGTTGCAAAATTTGTTGTCAAAATATAGTCCCAATCGATCAGTCGACTAGAAAACAAGACAACACAAGCCAAACGATCAATTGACTAGACAAGACACACACCAATATAATCAATCTTTGTCAATCCAACAATATCTTCCAAGCTAGACAATCTCTATATCCAACTAGTCTCTATATTCGATACAATAATCAAAAGTACAGCTCCCAACAACATAGTTGAACATGGTTCGGTCGGTCTCATCAAATACAAGTCAAATCAATAAGAAAGCACATTAGTTGGTTTTACACATCAGAAAATTCAATTACTCCCCCCCATAAACACAACTGAGGGATCAAAGTATCAACAATAGATTCTTCATCAAAAACACCAATCGATGAAAAATAAATAGTCGAAACATAGTCAAAGAATATGCAGTCGAAAACTTCTAGTCGATTGTCATCTCTGGTCGAATCTTAGTCGACCAATATCCCAGTCAAACTCCATTCAAATGTCATGTTGGTTCGATCCTTGGTCAAACAATGCAAAGAAATCATTAATGAAGAGGAACATTACATGTTTGTACAACAGAGAATACACAACAGTATGAATTCCTCAAGCATATAGATATATTTTCCCATAACCATTCACCAATCCAACCAAAATATATCCTTGTAGTCGGTACTAGTCCATAGTTTTGTCTTTCACGTCTCTTTTGAAAAGACCGGAAATCATAATTTCCATTTATTCGATGGAAAGGATGACGATAAGAAACAGAGTTTTGTGTTGGTTGATCAGAAGAATATGACTCAAGTTCTCGTGTACTCTCAAAAGTAGAACAAATAGTTATATCAAAAGAAATATTCTCATATTGTAGCATGTTAGGATCAACCATGTCATCAATTTGTTTATCACAATTAACAATAGATTTCTCCTCAGGAAAATCAAACTGAAATACACCTACAACAAATAAAACTTCCATGGTTGCATCAAGTCCAAGTGTAGGAAAGGAGGCAACAAAAACATCATATCCAAGAAATATTCTTGGTGACTTCATCTCAGGCGTAATAGGAACAACAATACCCTATCCATTCTTCCCAAGTCCTCCTCTTATGTATCCCATCTTATTGATCAATTGGGATCCTATACATGTAGTATGTTTTTCAAATTTGGGAGAAACAACACAAGTATTGGTATTAATGCATAAATCAACAACATCTTGCTTACAAAGAGAATCAGGGGGTGGAGAAGAAATGGGTGAGTCTGGTGGATCAACAACATCAGTATTCTCACAAACAACTAGGTTACAATAAAAGGTAGCAAGGGTGGGAAAAGGAATAGGTTAGCCTAGAAGCTCAACAAAAATCTTCTTATCAACATTCTACAGTCGGTGAACTTCTTCTTCAAGGTTATGTTTTCAGTGTTGCAAGTATTGAATGGTTTAATCCTTCTCAGTCAATTATAGCAATATGGTGTCATAATCTTCTCTCAATGCATGATATTCTTCAAACAATTGGTTGTTATCTTCTTGAAGAGGAGAAGCTTCTTCAAGAAGCTCATCGATGGAGGCCTGTAAATGGGAAACTTTTTTTTCCAGCTAGGTATTGGATTCTTCCAGTCTACAAATGTTTTTCTTCAAGACAATATTTTTTGTGTGAGAATTTTTTTTCATGTCTTTCTTAGGATCATCAACAAGATATGTTTTATTGCCAAAACAATCTACCGTATCCTGAAAAATAGTCTCCATTTTTCGTTCTAGGTCAGAAACTTTCCTAGGTTTCTCATCAAACCGTTGCAAAAGGCAATCTTGAAAAATGGAATCTTCCCCTTCCAGCTGGGTATGGGTTGTCTCTAGTTCATTCTTCAACCATTGATTCTCAATATGAAACTATGAAATGAGATTATGCAAATCAGTGACATTTGTACGAAGGCACTTATCATATTCTTCCAAGTAAATGGCCTTTTTCTCATGAATATCTTACAATTTCTAAAGAACCAGGAATTCATCTTCATCAAGCATGCCCATCATCAATAGCAAGCAAGAGCCAAGATAGAAAATCTACAAAGGATGGTTTGAAAGGAAAAATGACCACAACAAAGAGTCAAGCTTCACCAGTCGACTTACACCAAGTTGGTTTTTTGGTTTATTTCCTAAGGAACCAATGCCAAGGATAGGGTACCAGTCGATGTATTTCCAATAAGAAATCGACCTCTATTCAAAAAAGTAATGTATATTCATTAATGTGGATCCATGCAGATTCCAATCCTAGTGGACTTTAAAAAAAGGTATGCAGGTCGCGTCAAGCCACAGAGGAAGTTGATTCATTTGAGATGCAAGAAGAGTCAAAGAGGGGACTTTGATCTATCCAGTCTCAAGTATAATGTTGATCGATGGATACCTCTCATCTGCCAATCACATCGAATATATTCACAAGAGCTAGGGAAGCATGTGAACAAGTTGAGTTCTTTACCAAATGAAATTCAAGTCAATGGCTTCACTTTCTCATGCTTTTTGGTCGAAGGACATCAGGTTCACCATTCGAGGGTTTCACCAATCGAGGGTTCTTTGTACTCGTCAAATAATGGAGCAAGTGATTGTTCGATTGGATAACAACCAAAAAATATCATACCATGTTGGGACATGAATTTAACCATAGAGGAGAACGGATATTAGAGTAGTGGTGGTGTCTAAAGACATTTTTTCATTGAAGCACGAGCACGCTCCATGAGAGCGCAGAAATCTTTGCATGTTGTTTCTTCTTCCCTTTCTTCTCCTTCACCTAGTGAAATCTCTGAAGCTAGTAACTAGGTGGATAAGAAGAAGACAAATAAGCAAGGGGACAAACTTCCAACCACTACTGGACATGTTGGAAGCAATCAATCGATTACTTTCAATCAAGCTGGGAATGCTGATGAGGTTCAAAAGCCTACCAAGACAACTCAAAAACCTAAATTCCCTTGCAGGATTTGTAAGGGTGACCACCTTCTTAAGGATTTCCCTGGTATTCCCAAGGTTTTGTATGTGTGGTCCATGAGTTCCAAACAACTTGTGTCATCAACCTATGCAGGTCATGTTGGTGACAACCCATCAACTAGTGAAAGTAAGGTTCGGGAGAAGAAAAGTAGAGTCAAATTTCCTTGTAGGTTATGTGAAGGAAGTCATAAAACTCACATTTTCCCTCGTATGGATGAAGCCTCAAAATTGTTGGAAGAAATAACTATTTCCCAGCCACAACTTCCAATTGTTTGTCGTAAGCTCTCTCCTGACCCACCATTGGTTGTTAAAGTCATCTATCTGATTCTATAATTGGTCGATCCCACTCTTCCCTTGAAGATTGAAGTTAAAGTGGTCAATATGTTTCCCTCATAAATCTATCCCACTCTTCCATTGAAGAGTGAAATCCAAGTGGTAGACCCAAGTCCATCACCGATCAATCCCACTCTCTCCTTAGAGAGTGACATTCGCCAAGTGATCGATCTGATCCCATCATTGTTCAATCCCACTCTCACATTAAAGAGTGAATTCGATACTGCTCACGTTTTTCTTGTTAATACATATTCTACTATACAAGGGGAAATTTATCATCCTACTGTTGAACCCCCTCCAAGTAATGAGGCCATTCTTTTCGATTGGAATGGGATAACTAGACCTTGTCTTCCTTCCTACATACATTTCCAAATCATTGTCCAGGTTTCTGGTAGGAGTGTTCCTCATAATATCATAGACAAAGGTGATTTCATTAGTATTCTATCCTCAACTACTTGGAAAGATTTGGTTTGTCCTCATCTTGTGTCAGTCACCCAGAATTGGTTAGCTTTTAACAAACAAATCAGTCAACCTTTAGGGATCCTTCCTCAGTTACCTGTCACTTTAGGAGGGAAAATTGTCTATATTGACGTTATCGTAGTTCATAACCCTTTGGATTTTACTTTGATACTTACGAGATATTATGTCTATGCCATGAAATCTATCATGTCCACTCTCTTTTGAGTGATATATTTCCCTCATAATGGAAAAATTCAGCCTATCGATCAACTTTCGTTTGTTGATCCTCATTTGACTTCCAGCCACCCACCTTCCCTAAATGGTCCTTATGTGCAAGTGGTATCGCCCCTGCCATAGGATAATTATGTGGCAATATGTCCCATGCATTCAGACGTGGATGACACTTCTTTTGACCTATATCCAGTAGTTGACATGGTGATCTCTTTAATAGGGATATTAGAGCCTGATCTCCTTACCCCCATTGCAACCCTCGATATGCATTCTTTCCAGGGTGTTGTTCTTCCATCCAATGAAGATCTCTTGGAAGCCATGATTTAGGTATGTCCCTTGACATGCATTCCTTCCAGAGAATTGTCCTCTTGGAAGCCATGATCAAGAAGAGTTCATGAGCATAGTTTTATTTTAGGTTCCAAGCTCATTAAAAAATGAAACCGGAGTCGAGAAAAGTTCTTGTTTCTTTGTCAAGCTTTTTAAACAATGAAAAAGAAGACAACGATCATATTTTTCTTGTTTGTGGGAATATTGTTAAAAAATGAAACAAAGGTCTAGTAATTGAACCAAGAGGTTATGAGCATAGTTATTTTCTTGTGTCAAGCTCGTTAAAAAATGAAACAACCGCCTCTCCCTTTGAGTTGAGTCTTTCACTAGAACTTGTACCCAAACCTTCATTTCATCCACTTGGGTCAATTGATCCTCTTTCTTCCTCCCTCTCTGGTGAAAATTTCCCTATTAGTAACCATGAGTATATTATGGTATAGACATTAGCGATTGGAGAAGAGTCGGTGAATGAAATGAAGCTTAGGGGGAATGTCTCCAACCTATGGAAGTCATGCTGGAGTTGAGTCGCTAGCTTTTCAACTAGGGGTAGAGTACCAACCACCCACGGGTACCACCCTAGCATAGTTATTTTTTTGTTTCAAGATCGTTAAAAAATGAAACGGATTGAATTCTTAATGGTTGCTCTTGCCACTACTTCATTGTTATTTGTTGTCTCGCTTATTAATAGCTTGCTTCTGCTTTATGTTATTTCTCGTCTTGCTTGCTTATAGCCATTACAATTATTCTTCATACTAGCCATTCACATCACACTTATCCCTTTTTACAGTAACCCTCTAGAGAAACATGTTGCTAGGAGTGGTCCTCGCTTGAGGGTCATTCCCATCATAACGTAGTAGTCTTCTCCAAAACGAGATTATTCATTGTTCTTTCATGTGCTCATAAATACATGAGAATAGGTTACTGAGCTCAGTCTTTGGTCTTTCTCATGCTCGTTAATACATGAGAATAGGTTGTCGAGTATATTTTATCTCTTTTTCAGACTCATAAAATCTATACGGAAAATGAACTCTTTCGAATCTCCTTTAATCTCTTTTCATACTCCCTAAACATGAAAACATTGTCGAGTGAGCTTGTTTCCTTTCACACTCGTTAAAAGGTTTGAAAGGGTGTCTTTCGAGTGGTATTTTATCTCTTTTTCAGCCTTGCGAGACTAATTACAAAAAAATGAATACTCTAGTCAAGCATGACTAAAAGAGTTATCCTTTGTATTATTTTACCCTTTTTCAGACTTAGGAGACTAAATTTACAAAAAAATCACCCTTGGAGTCATATTTAAGTTCTTTTTATACTCTCTAAGCGTGAATAACAATCGATTTTACCTTCTTTGGGATCGTAAAATTATGCATTGAAGGACCTATGTGAGTCCAATCTCTAGGACCCATACATGACCAAAACCCTCCTTCTTCAGGTTCGTTAAACATATGTCAAGGGACTCATCAAAGATGAGTTATAACGATCATTTGTTATCCTCCTCAAGCTCGTTAAAAAACAAATAGGTACTCACCAATCATGGTGGGAGAAAAATTTAAATAAGTAGGTCAAGTCTTCTGGAATACATTATGGTAGCTATTGTTGTTGCCCTTGAACATGGCACATGTTTGTGTCTTCCCTTACAGTTGGGTAATCTACTTGTCTCTTAGTCATACCAATTCCATGTGTTGTTATACTTTTTTGTCCCAGTCGAAGAGTACTCTTATTATCATTACATTATTTTCTTGGTACTCGTCAAGTCAATGCTTCCTTCATTGTTCATGCCTCACAATGTTTAAGGGAAGTTTCACTTCAAACCATCCATCTACAGTATTACCAATTTCCATTTATTGTGTCAGTCCATACTCATTTAATCCACCATCTTACATCACTTTCCTCTGTCAGTTTTTTGTCGATGATGGGGGATACATCATGGCCCTCCTTCGATGATTCTTTTCTTGTCGACTTCAGCACATCATCCAAGAATTAGACTTAGAAACAAATTATTACCTTAGAACCTGCATGCCTTAATGGCAGGCCTCCTTGCTTTTGATAGTAGGTTTACACCATTGACCTCTGATTGGATGATTCCATGAATGTTCGACATCGTCTCATTTATTCTCATTCATTGGAATGTACTAAAGGTACCTTGGGAATCACTGTCATCATTAGTGATTTTCCTCGCACTTGTTAATAGTATACCTCAATGACCGGTAATCAAGTGGTGTCTACCATGTTTGACATCAAATCATCTATTTGCATGGCTAGAATCATACCATTTTAGGATCAGGATGAAGACCCTCGGTTGGGTGCTCACTTATTTATGTCCTTTTCCCAGGATGTGATGGAGATCATTTGAGCATGTAAAATATTTCAGTACAATCACCATCTTGGAAATCTTACTGATAAATATAATGTCACATATATCCATATTGTATTGATCCATGGCTATGTTTTTTATTCTCGTAGCTCCACTGTGTATTTTTCGTGGCTGCAATCAGTTCATGTCATGGAGGTATGTATCCACATTGTATCTTTGGTGACCATATCCTTAGTGATTATTCTCATGGATCTGAAGTGTATTGGTCGGTGTCCATGCTTTGAGTCAACTTGTTTTCTGAGCATAGGTATGCATGCCTCGGGAATGAAACATATATTTATATTGTTTGATGGTTGTTTGCCGCTTCTTCGAGGTTATCCTACTCCAAAACCCTTGCATTGAAGAATTTGTAAACTGTTTAGGCCATCAATTTCTTTTCTAACCTCACACTTTAGGGGGCATTTGTCACATATCAAAATGCCACACTTAAGTGTCGCACCCTAAGTGTCGCAAGTGTCAAAAAGTGTTGTATGCACCTTACTAAGTGTCCCATGCACTTTGTCAAGTGTCGTATGCACCTTAATAAGTTTCGCATGAAATTTTCCAAGTGTCACAACCCATTGACACCATGAAAGACATTTCCCATGATCTCTAAGCCATATTGGAGTAAGAAACCCATTATTTCAAGGCCAGAAACATGCTTTTCACTTGGAAATTCGACCATTTTTTGAACATTTATGAAGGGTGGCACCCCCCTAGTCATGATAGGGGAGCGCCACTTCATAGGGTGGCACCCAATTGGTGTTCTTTCTCTAAATCAAGGGGAGTGACAGTTTGGATCAAGGAAAATATGGTGAATCTCGCCTTTTCTTAAGGGACAACTCTGAAGAGATGAGGTTATTTTGGGTCAAATCCTATCCTATGGAACTCTCTTAGGATCAAATCCCAACTCATGGATCCATATCCTCAACCACTTCCCTTATTATATCATGGTGGTTGAGCCTCCCAATCCTATAAATTGAAGGCATTTCAAGGTGAAAGGGGGAAGATTTTAGGATTCAAACCTTTGATCCTGAAAGAGGGAATTCATTGAAGTATCAACAACTTGATCTCAAGATTTAAATGCAAGGGTTGGACGAGGAGATCTTGGAGAATATTTCTTCGACATCATCATGATTTTTAAGTGCCTTCTTTTGGATTTCCATTCAATATTAACTTGGCCTATTCCTTTCTCTATTGTGTTCATGATAGTGTCTATGCTTAAGTTAAATTGGGTATAGATAGATTTGTTTTTTATCTAACGAAATATAGTAGAATTAGAAAGGTTTTTCTTTGTCTTGCAGATCTCTTCAATCGCTGAAGGAATTAGAGAAGCGAAGGAAAAGGATGGAGTAGGGAGGACAAACTTCGAGAAGCATGGGTTTCTTTCTCCTTCTTTCTATAGGTTAATGAACTAGATCTATAAGGAAAGTAGCAACCAGTTGTTTACTTTTGTCTTTGGAACAAAGAAGGGGTCTTGGTCCAAAGGGGATCTTAAGATCACAAGGATCGTATATAAATAGGTTATGGTCATGGACCAAACCAACAATCATGAGATTGATTCAGTTGTACCTATCCATAAAAAGTGAATATGGGATCTGAAGTGGACACAGTCAACCAAGATTTTAGTCATCCGTCGACCCAAATAATTTTTCAAACTCCCTTAACTGACAAGGTGAGGTTTATAATGGAATCACTTGTTATATTTTCTGAATATAAAAATTGTTGAAATAAATGTAAGAACATGAGTAAAGACATCAAGATGATAATCAAGACAGATGAGACATAAAGCAATCATTTATTTCATTCCAATTCACCAAAGAGTCATTTTCTTTACAAAATCTCATACAGAAATCTTGGACCAAAGTCAAACTTAGACATCCCCGATGGAACATACAAAAGTACCTCTGACAGAAAACCAAAACTAAACTCTAAAAGTTGGATCAACTTGCCACAAATTGTTTCCCACTCAACTCTGCACAATAGCCTTTATCAATCATAAAAACTAATTCACAAATAGACAAGTCTACAGAGACTATCGAAGATAGATCAACACCTCTAAAAAACAAGTGTCTGAATGATTTGATTCATCCCTAGATATTGTTGTCTACAATAAGACCCTGTTATCATAAAATAGAATTAGGCTTGTGATGAATATATGAATGAATGAAAACTGAATTATCTCAACATAAACTCAAAGAGCAAACCTTAGTATGCTTCTGCTTCTCTCCTCCCTTGTTCCTCCCTTTCCTTTTTCTTTTAAAAAATTAGAATTGGTTGAAGAAGTTGAACCAATTCATTAGTTAAGTTAGTTAAAAGACTCAACTAAATTTAGTTAGGGGGGAGAGTAATAATTATAATAAGGGTCATAAATAAATAATAACTAGTAGGTGGGACCCCTTGTGAATCCCTTTATTTCATAACAATCATAACAATCATAACATAACCATTAGTTAAGCAAAACACACCTCCTTGTGTCTCCCATCAACAAATTCACTTTTGGTAATTTAAACTCATGAAATTTGAAATTATTTCAAAAATGATACTTATATATCCAAAATAAACATGATGTCCAAAGATCCCTGAAGTCAATTGGCATAAAAAAATAGATATAATAAAACTCAAAATCCATATTTCCCAGTCTATGATGCAACCCTTCCTTGATTGTTGTTGTCACCTCTTGATTTTCTTGAATTTTCCTTTGGTTGTGCAGATCCTTTAGGCCTAATCTCTTTGATCACGTGGGAACAATCGTCCCTCAAATGAATCCAGGAAGACACGGATTTGTCAGAGCCATTGGAGGGTGAGGAAGTGGCAGCAGTAGCTTTTCCTTTATCAAGGGCATGGTCGACCTCATTTTTCAATCTCTTGCTAGCATGGGAGGATTGCACTGACGAGTGGCCAGGGGCAGCTTGGACAATGGGGTTAATAGGTGGGGGGAGCAAGCAAGGACAAGTTGGGCCAACCACGATCTTGGGAGACTGTCGGGTGGACAATCTCCTGCCATCCATCATTTTCTGGGACCTCAGGTTGTAATGAGACATGAGGAGGTACGGATATACCGGGAGCTTGCGGGGCTTGGAAAGGAGGCCTTTTAGGCCTAGGTTGAACTATTCCCTACCCAATCCAATTGAAGAATCTGGCATGAAACAATTGGCCAAGGTCTTGTGAATCAACGTCAAAATGTATGGAGAACCTGGGCCTTCTTGGGCCTCAATTCCAATTACCTCTACCTCTGTTTCCTTAGCCATGGCTACCTCGACTGAAAAAACTCATCCTGCATGCGTGATCGATTAGCAAATAGTCTTTTAAATAACCATACATGACAACTCTTAAAAATATGAAATAGATTTGGCTCATCAATGTATCAGACTCATGCAATCCAATCCATACAAATTGTTTCACTATTAATCAATGAGCAGGGGGTGAAAAAGGGTTATGGGATATGTGAGGGGGTTGTCTTGAAAGAAAATATGATATAATGAGGGGGGAAATACATGGTCATTTCTCAATGACAACAACAATCAACTGAAAAGAAAACCGATAAAACATCACTGCAATCCACACAAGACATTGCCACTTCCAACTGCCTTAACACCGAAATTCTCTTGACTGTAATCAATCTCAGAATAGGGAGTGAAAAAAAGAAATGGGAAGGTGATGGGATTTGTAATTAGCGGAAAATGAAATCATGGAAGGGAAGAAAGACAATTATTGTTCATGAAATTAATTAAGTGATCCATAAAACATGTTGCGAAAAGAAATGCATCAACCATCAACAATTCTTGTGCAATTTAACTAGTTCATTGTTCATAATCAAATATCCAACACAGTGCTACCGCACGAAAATATGTATTCCGCACAATTTGTAAGAGGTTATGTTCCCTTCATTCACATACTTTGCATTTTATAACAATTTATGAACAGGACCCATTTCCAATCTGTAAACTATCAAAATCAACCACTGCCCATGCATTTCTTCAATCCACAATAATACTCAAAAGTCATGTTTTCAAATTAACAATTAAGTCACTATTACTGCAATCGGTCCTATCATTTAAATGCAATGATATTCGTTAAACATATATAGGCAGTAACCAAAATAATCAAGACCAAATTTCCACACCCGAATTGACAATTAATCATACAACCAATAGCCAACATTTAGACACAAGATATGCATAGGGTAACTCGCCCAGGCAATGTAGTTCTGCTACTGTAAAAAAAAAACAATTCAATGTGACTTAAAAACTGGGCCATCCATCAAACATGACTAGGTATCAACAACAATCCTACCTCAACAAATGATCAAGATGCAACAAAATGTGCTTGAAAACTTTGTGAGTATCTTTGACTGTGAGAACTCAAGCCATCTATGTTATACACATTGCACAACCAACAAAACCCCATGATGCAACAATTCCAATTTAACAAAAAGAAACACACAATCATGGTAATAACTCAACATCTCATGTTGAGCCATCGATTTAATATAACATTGCTTCGATTTAGTCACATCGTGATCGACTATGTTGTGCAAAATCAGACTTATACAATCAAACAAGCATAAGGATGCAGTGGATATACTCTCTACAGTCATCCAGTTCAATAGTCATTCGGCCCCAAAGAAAACCATAGTTACCACGCACATTATTTCATTTTTCAAAAACACCATACACACAACGTGACATGCATGAGAAAAATCAAGCATTTGTAACCAATGCCAGCTAACCATCCAAATAATCATTAGTGCCAATACCAGTGACTGTGTATCAACCAAAAACTTTTCCACTGTTGTAAAAAACAAATCAACCTAACAAGATGTGGAAACTACGTATACCCATGCATCAAATAGAATCGGGGCAAAGGCCTTCTCCATTAACAATACTGAGTTATTAACATAAGGAGAGTGACTGTGTACTTTGAAAGTGAAATTGGCAATGAAGGGTTTATCCTTATTATCATAGAAGCAGTAACTAAATTCCAAACCAACATGATTGCCATACGACCAAGTGGGTGAGCTCGTATTCAAAGTAATTGACCATACATTCAATCCACAATAACGTGTAGCAACTCGACAGGCACGACAGTCTCCTCTATAAAACTCCAGACTGGAGGGTTAAGGGTCTACTCTGTAGCCAACACCAGGGGAACAGAGCCAACTCCTCGTAATTGTGGAACCTTCGAGGCCAAGGGTGTGCACACAGAGAGAGTCATGATTCATTCATGTACAAGTAACAATCCATGGCAAGGGGGCCATAACAAAAGGTAAGGCTCCCATTCGACCTGGAAATTTTATTTAATGCACGCAGGGTATAACCCTCGTGTTCTTCACTTAAACTACCACATTACCGAGGTGAATACATGGCCGAGTTAAGAATATAACACTCACTTTGTGACCCTTAGTGGTGGAAACAACCAATGCCCAAGTGAACGAAGCACAGTGTCGCAGAAGACCTCCAACTACTAACCCCATAAAAGCCAAAGATTGGGTTTAGTGAAAAATGCGTGCAAATAGCCATCCACTCAAGACAAAACAAAAACCCTCCAACGAAACCAGCAAGGATAACAGAGAGCTACCACCTAGGATGACCAACAACTTCCATGAATTCAATATTATTACAGGAAGAACCATCCACTCTTCATTCAAGAACAAAATTTCGCACAGTTGCAACACTTAGGAAAACGCAAAACCATACACCTGAGCCAGTAATCATTTAATGACCATAGCATAATCACGAATGGCCAAAAAGACATACATGTAATCGAATTCCTTAAAACGAGAGGTGGTCGAGCGGTTCCTCCCTGCTAGAAATTCGGAGCATAACCACAGCAGCAAGATTGAACAATAGCCCGACTAGGATGGCGGCTAACAGGAGGGGTAAAGGTGACGTACAGTAAATGCACATTGCTCCACCCAAAATGAATTAATTTATGCCAATGGGTTCTTTAATAACGCCATCAATCAACCCATGTATCGAGACCATCACCACATTAAAACCCAATAGACCATACCACCTTTCTAACTTATTCCATAACATAATTCCAGTTCCATATAACAATTCACATAACTATTAGAACTATTACCTTGCCAAATGTGCCACCAACATTTCATACCATATGCGTATTAACCATATGACTCAATTACAATTGCATAACCATTTACTTTGCTAGCTAGGATTTAATAATAATTGTTAAGTCTTTTATGCATGTAATATAGTATATAGGATAGCTTGAATTTCTTCCCCTTTGCAATTGTTTATCATTTCCTTTCAATTGTTTGCATGTAGTATAGTAAAAATGCAGAATTAGATCCCTTTTCTTTGCACTTTATAGTATTTTTGCCTTTCTCAAAACTGCTCTTCATGTAATTTCACTAACATGTTTGTTGTGCAGGTGTGATAAGAACAGATAGCAATGACATTAATGAAAAGCATAGGCTATAGTAACATAGAGAACCAACACTTCAAAAGCTCAACTCATAACCAATAACAACAAGATCTCATCAACCACGTAAGTTATGTTTCACATCATCACAACATCAAAAATGAACAAATCCGATCTCTAATAGTTCAAGGGGGTCCCACCTACTAGTATATTTAGTTTTTTATAATAATAGGATTTAGCAACACTTTGCGGGAAAAAATTCGTTAACAATTTTAATCGTCAACAAACTGGCGACTCCACAGGAAAATTTGTTTTCAACAGATTTAGAACTCAGAACTCATGGTTGCTCGCAATACTTCAAGCAAGGACTGTTAGTGTTGCAGTAAAACAATTTCTCCTATAAATCTTTTAAGATATAAGAGTTAGTATCCAAGACAAAAGCAATTTGGAAAGGACCGGCCACTTGGAAATCTGATGTAATCATCAGTCCCTTGACATGCACAATTAGATCATCAAGATAGAGATGGGGACTGACCAATTCATCGAGAGTCATGTGCATAGGTTTTTTAAAAGAAGTACCTATATCAAGTAAGCTAAAAATCCAACATTTGTAAAGCATGGTATCACAATTAGTAATGAAAGTGGTTTTGTAAACATTCTCCCCTTTTACTTTGATTCTCTTATAACCAAACATATTGGCAAGTAAGGGTCTTAACTGTGACTCTACAACCTATTGCAAAAACATTTCCATATTGAGAGGGGAAAAGGGATTTCTCATAATCGCTTGCCTGAAATTTCGAAGACTAATAAAATTTCTGATATTATCAATGGTCCTCGAGGCCGATTCCCAAATTGAGACCCGTTCAGGTTGGGCTGAAAAAAACATTCCAACTCTTAATAAATCTCTCAATTTCCTTCGAAGGGGTGCTTCCAATGCAGAGTTAACAAGTTCTTGTTTTTGCCT
Source organism: Picea mariana (assembly GCA_032191745.1). Classification (NCBI taxonomy): domain Eukaryota; kingdom Viridiplantae; phylum Streptophyta; class Pinopsida; order Pinales; family Pinaceae; genus Picea; species Picea mariana. The sequence continues at coordinate 255,498 of JASDQU010100256.1, read as the reverse complement.
AGCTAGTTTCATAATATGTTGAACAAGACTAGGATCAAAACCACGAAGATCCTCATAAAACCAAGCAAAAACCTTTTTGGGTTCATCGAGTAGCCCGGTGAACCTTATCTCTTATTTATCAGAACATTGGACATTTATTTTAACATTCGTTAAAGGTTCATATGTCCTAATGTTCAGAAGGATGGTTTCAATCACCTTCTTCTGTAACTCCTCTTCTTTTTGTTTTTATTTATTTCCTACAACACTCAAAGAAAACGAACTCTCAAGAGGATTCAAGCCCTTAGGAATCTTATTATTTTCTATGGATGTAATCTCCTTGGGATTAAGAGGCTCATTTTGAATGACAGCATGAATACTCTCATAGTTAGGGATGACCTTCCATGATCCTTCCTCTTCATGAATGTATGGATGATGTAGAGATTGGAAAGCAAAATCAGGCCTGTGAGGCGAGAGTTATTGATTAGGAGAGGTTGCAAAGACAGCTAACCTATCAGCCATTGAATTCAACTCCTTCTTAACATGACTGATTTTGAAAGATAGAAGGTTTGAGACAAGTGCCCAAACAGTTTGGGAGTATTGTTCCATCATCTTGTTGCTAGGAGAGCATGTCTTATGTATCAGGTTCACAACAAGCTCGGAATTTTCGAAAACTGAAAGGTGACCACAACCAATATTAAGGGTGTTCTCAATGCCTAATAATAAAGGTTCGAATTCAGCGACATTGTTTGTACAAGAAAACTTCAACGTGTATGACAGATTATGAATTTTTCCTATAGGGGAAACCAAGATAATACCATCCCATTTACCTTCACTAGAGAATGAACCATCAAAGTGAATATGCCATATATTGTCATCTAAATCAATTTTTTCCAAAGGAATATTATCCTCTTCAACAAAGATGGAATACACTCCTAGGTCTTCTTCGATATAGTTTATGCTAGATTGCGGAACATTCTCCATGTAGAGTGAAATTCTTCCCTCTCTAAGGACTATACTATTCTTTACCTTTCGAGGAACGGATAAATGTGTCTCATCGAGCGAGAGGTATCCACCTGTTAAGGCTTGCCAATATCTCCCCAAGATAATTGAGTAGTTGCTTACAGGCATATCAATCACCTGAATGTTGAGGGTTGTCCTTATCTTAGGATGGGCGCATAAAACCAAGGTCACATCCTTAATCTCGCCTATGGTTATCTGTTGTAGACTATTATAGGAGAGCATGATTCTGGCATTTTCATTTGTACAAGACAAGCCTATCTCTTCCATAATAATATTTGACATCACACTTGGGCCTGAACCACCATCGATGAGGCAACAATGGGCGATCTTACCCATGATCTTTACAGAAATATAAAAAGGGGGTTTTTTTTACAGGGTATCTAAAGTTATGTACACCTACTTTATTTATAGAAGAATCCTCTTCCTCTACCTCTTCATAAAGATTGTCTACAACGAAATCTTTTCCTTCCATGAATTGTTTCAGATGCATTTTTTGTTCAGGGACGACAACCATGTCTAGGAGGGTTGCATCTGCTTTGATTTTGGCCAATTGATTCAAGATATTTTATTTGGAAGAGGGAAGAGGGGGAGTGATTCCTTGACTCTCAATAATTTTAGAAACCTGGGGCACAACGGAAGTTGAGGATGAGCTTGGGCTAGAAGAACTGCGGGGAGGATCAAATTTTCCCTTGGGAGCATAGTCTTTGTTCCTAGTTTTGATGACCATGACATCCTCTAGATCTGCAAAGTCTGGAAAAAGAATAGTAGATTCTGGTCTTTTACCAAAGATATTATCTCTAGCACTCTTCTTTACCTCACACGTGGTTTCTTCATGGTGTTCCTCACAAAAGTTACACCAGCTCTGAGGCAAGATAGATTTAGGCTGAAAATTATTTTCAACTGGATTTCTAAAGGGGGGTGTAGAAGAGGATGAAGCTCCAGGGGTGAGAGGGGAGATAGTACCCTTTCGCTCGAATGCTATCATATGATTGTTCATATCTTGTACTAGATGCAAGAGAGTGGACATGTATGTTTGTCTAATTGATTCCCCCTAGGGAAGACCGGTTCTTTCAAGTTGTTCTTCATACTCTGAGTAAGTATGCAGAGAGGAACCGAGATTATCAATGGCCTTTTCCTCAAGCCTATGATGGTAGGGAAAAGGAAATGCATTGTAGTAATGCATGAAAGTGGCTTGGTTTTGAGGGCAAATAAGTTTGGGGATTTGATTGTACAACTTGGTGAAACGCAAATTGAAAGACTTGATGATCTCACCATATTTATAAGTGACGTTATTGTACTCCTTTAACTTCTCAGTAGGGATTTTGGATTGCTCATAAGTGGATCGGAACCAATAGATTAACTCCTCCCAAGTATACAAGATCTTAGGAGGAAGGTCAAAGAAATCAGCTGCAGCCTTTCCTTCCAAGGAATTGACGAACAAGCACATGTAGGTGTCATTTTCGTTGGCCCCTATGTTATGAAAAGCATTTGAAAATGCCACTAGGTGTTCATTTGTACTGACATTGTTATTTCCTGAAAACTTAGACAAATGCTCTTTAAACTTTGGAAGTGGGCGAGTAGCATGTGCTAGGTTAAGAGGAGAGGACACATGCCATGGTGTGGTTGTGGAATCTTCTTCGAACTCAAAAATACCATACTTTTTAATGACTTTGGTGGGGTTTGTAGTAGATTGGACAAGGATATGGTGGTTGTACAAGCTACTAATCACCGATGATGATGAATATTGGGAAGATGGAGCACTTCCAGTGCCACTAGAGAAACCACTAGATGCCATCTTATGGATGATAGATGAGGGAAAGAAAGACAAGCTGGATGAATCAAATAAAGTTCTCCTTAGAGAACTTTGTTGGGCGGATAACACAACGTTTCTTTTTCCTATTTCAACAATAGGATTGATTTCGGGTGACAAGCCTCTTCTTCTTATAAAATCATAAGAGTCTAAGGACATGAAAGAAAGTCCAAAGCTTGAAGAAAAAAAGGGTTATTGTTGATTTCTAGGTTGTCTACATCTAGCCTCCAATTGTTCTTGAGCACTAGTATCTCATTCAATTGTTGCCCAAGAATGGTTAAGCTTAGCACAAGTATTGCCAGTGTCTAGAATGGTGTTAAACAGGTTCAAAGAAATGTTGGCCTGGTCTTGAAGACCAAGCTCGATATTGGGCTTCCTTGCAACAAGAACAGTCATTAATAGAAAAATAGTCAAAGAATCAATTTCAGAAAAGAAAGATGTATCGATGAAAATCACTAGAGAGATATCGAAGATCTCCCAGTATGGTCACCAAATAAATGTTGAGGAAAAGATATGAAATGATCTTACTCAAGCATTTTCAGACTTTACTTGGCTAAAGCAAAGTAGACGGGAATATCACCCTATGTTTATAGCCAACAAAAATAACATCCTAACTCACAAGTATTAATTACGAGTGCTTAGGCTAGTCTTTTATCAACAAAAAGCTTGTTGGAAATTCAATTTTTATGTAATTTTCTGAATATAACAGTTGTTGAAGTAAATGTAAGAACAGAAGTAAAGACACCAAGATGATAATCAAGACAGATGAGACATAAAGAAATCCTTTATTTCATTCCAATTCACCAAAGAGTCATTTTCTTTACAAAATCTCATACAGAAATCTTGGACCAAATTCAAACTTAGACATCCCCGATGGAACATACAAAAGGACCTCTGACAGAAAACCAAAACTGAACTCTAGAAGTTGGATCAGCTTGCCACAGATTGTTTCCCACTAGACTCTGCACAATAGCCTTTATCAGTCATGAAAACTAATTCACAAACAGACAAGTCTACACAGACTATCAAAGATAGATCAACACCTCTGAAAAACAAGTGTCTGAATGATTTTATTCAGCCCTGAATATTGTTGTCTACAATAAGACCCTACTATCATAAAACAGAATTAGGCTTGTGATGAATATATGAATGAATGAAAATTGAATTATCTCAACATAAACTCAAAGAGAAAACCTTAGTATGCTTTTGCTTCTCTCCTCCCTTGTTCCTCCCTTTCGTTTTGTTTTTAAAAAAATAGAATTGGTTGAAGAAGTTGAACCAATTCATTAGTTAAGTTAATTAAAAGACTCAACTAACTTTAGTTAGGGGAAAGAGTAATAATTATAATAAGGGTCATAAATAAATAATAACTAGTAGGTGGGACCCCTTGTGACTCCCTTTAGTTCATAACAATCATAACATAACCATTAGTTAAGCAAAACACACCTCCTTGTGTCTCCCATCAACAAATTCACTTTTGGTAATTTAAACTCATGAAATTTGAAATAATTTCAAAAATGATACTCATATATCCAAAATAAACATGTTGTCCAAATATCTCTGAAGTCAACTGTCATAAAACAATAGATATAATAAAACTCAAAAGCCATATTTCCCAATATATGATGCAAACCTTCCTTGATTGTTGTTGTCACCTCTTGATTTTCCTGAATTTGTATTTGGTTGTGGAGAGCCTTTCGGCCTAATATCGTTGATCACGTGGGAACAATCGTCCCTCAAATGCATCTGAGAAGACACAGATTTGTCAAAGCCATTGGAGGGTGAGGAAGGGGCAGCAGTGGCTTTTCCTTTATCAAGGATATCGTGGGCCTCAGTTTTCAATCTCTTGCTAGCATGGGAGGATTTCAATGGCAAGTGGTCAGGGGCAGCTTGGACAATGGGGTTAATAGGCAGGGGGAGCAAGCAAGGACAAGTTGGGCTAGCCACGATGTTGGGAGACTGTCGAGTGGATAATCTCCTACCATCCATCATTTTTCGAGACCTTAGGTTGTAATGAGACATGAGGAGGTACGGGGATACCGGGGCTTGGAAAGGAGGCCTTTCAGGCCTAGGTTGGACTATTCCCTGCCAATCCAATTGAAGAATCTGGCATGAAACAATTGGCCAATCTCTTGTGAATCAGCGTCAAAATGTATGGATAACTTGGGCCTTCTTGGGCCTCGGTTATAATTACCTCTACCTCTGTTTCCTTGGCCATGACTACCTCGACTGAAAAAACTCATCCTACATGAGTAATCGATTAGCAAATAGTATTTTAAATAACCATACATGACAACTCTTAAAAATATGAAATAGATTTGGCTCAACAATGTATCAGACTCATGCAATCCAATCCATACAAATTGTTTCATTGTTAATCAATGAGAAGGGGGTGAAAAAGAGTTATGAGATATGTGAGGGGGTTGTATTGAGCGAAAATATGATATAATGAGGGGGAAAAGACATGGTCACTGCTCAATGACAACAACAATCAACTGAAAATCAAATCGATAAAACATCATTGCAATGCACACAAGACATTGCCATTTCCAACTACCTTAACACCGAAATTCTCTTGACTGTAATCAATCTCAGAAAAGGGAGTGAAAAAATGAAATGGGAAGGTTATGGGATTTGTAATTAGTGGAAAATGAAATCATGGAAGGGAAAAAAGACGATTATTGTTCATGAAATTAATTAAGTGATCAATAAAACATGTTGCGAAAAGAGATGCATCAACCATCAACAATTCCTATGCAATTTAACTAGTTCAGTGTTCATAATCAAATATCCAACACAGTGCTACCACAAGACAGTATGTATTCCATGCAATTTGTAAGAGGTTATGTTCCCTTCATTCACATACTTTGCATTTTATAACAATTTACGAACAGTACCCATTTCCAATATGTAAACTATCAAAATCAACCACTGCCCATGCATTTCTTCAATCCACAATAATGCTCAAAAGTCATGTTTTCAAATTAACAATTAAGTCACTATCACTGCAATCGGGCCTATCATTTAAATGCAATGATATTCGTTAAACATATATAGGCAGTAACCAAAATAATCAAGACCAAATTTCCACACACGAATTGACAATTAATCATACAACCAACAACCACCATTTAGACACAAGCTATGCACAAGGTAACTCGCCCAGGCAATGTAGTTTTTCCACTGTAAAAAAAAAACAATTCAATGTGACTTAAAAATTGGGCCATCCATCTAACATGACTAGGTATCAACAACAAGCCTGCCTCAACAAATGATCGAGATGCAACAAAACGTGCTCAAAAACTCTGTGAGTATCTCTAACTATGAGAACTCAAGCCATCTATGTTGTACACAATGCGCAAACAACAAAACCCCGTGATGCAAAAATTCCACTTTAACAAAAAAAAACACACAGTCACGGTAATAACTCAACATCTCGTGTTGAGCCATCGATTTAATATAACATTGCTTCGATTTAGTCACACCGTGATAAACTATGTTATGCAAACTCAGGCTCATAGAAACAAACAAGCATAAGGATGCAGTGGATATACTCTCTGCAATCATTTAGTTCAATAGTCATTCGGCCCCAAAGAAAACCATAGTTGCCACGCCCATTATTTCATTTTGCAAAAACACCATACACACAACCCAACATGCATGAGCAACATCAAGCATTTGTAACCAATGCCAGCTAACCATCCAAATAATCATTAGTGACAATACCAGTGATTGTGTATCAACCAAACAATTCGCCATTGTTGTAAAAATCCAATCAACCTAACAATTTGTGGCAACTATGCATACCCACGCATCAAATCGAATCGGGGCAGAGGCCTTCTCCATTAACAATAATGAGTTATTAACATAAGAAGAGTGAATGTGTACTTTGAAAGTGAAATTGGAAATGAAGAGTTTATCCTTATTATCACGGAAGCAGTAACTAAATGTCAAACAAACACGACTTCCATATGACCAACTGGGCGAGTCTGTATTCAAATTAATCGACCATACATTCAATCCACAATAACCCGTAGCAACTTGACAAGCACGACAGTCTCCTCTATAAAACTCCAGACTGGAGGGTTAAGGGTCTACTCTTTAGCCAACATCAGGGGAACGGAGTCAACTCCTCGTAATGGTGGAACCTTTGAGGCCAAGTGTGTGCACACAGAGAGAGCCATGATTCATTCATGGACAGGTAACAATCCATGGCAAGGGGGCCATAACAAAAGGTTAGGCTCCCATTCGGCCTGGGAATTTTATTTAATGCACGCAGGGTATAACCCTTGTGTTTTTCGTTTAAACTACCACAGTACTAAGGTGAAGACAGGGCCAAGTTAAGAACAGAACACTCACTTCATGACCCTTAGTGGTGGAAACAACCAATGCCCAAGTGAACGAAACATAGTGTCATGGGAGACCTCCAACTACTAACCCCATAAAATCCAAAGACTGGGTTTAGTGACAAATGCGTGAAGATAGCCATCCCCTCAAGGCAAAACAAAAACCCTCCAACAAAACCAGCAAGTATAACAGAGAGCTACCACCCAGGATGACCAATAAATTCCATGAATTCAATATTATTACAGGAAGAACCATCCACTCTTCATACAAGAACAAAATTTCACATAGTTGCAACACTTAGGAAAACACAAACCCATACACCTGAGCCAGTAATCATTTCATAACCAGAGAAAAATAACGAATGGCCAAAAAAAGACATACCTATAATCGAATTCCTTAAAACGAGAGTTGGTCGAGCGGTTCCTCCCTGCTAAAAATTCGGAGCATAACCACAGTAGCAAGATCGAGCAATATCCCGAATAGGGTGGTGGCTAACAGAAGGGGTAAAAGTGACGTGCAGTAAATGCACATCACCTCCACCCAAAATGCATTAATTTATCATTACATCCCAACGAGTTCTTCATTAACGCCATCAATCAACCCATGTATCGAGACCATCACCACATTAAAACCCAATAGACCATACCACCTTTCTAACTTATGCCATAACATAATTCTAGTTCCAAATAACAATTCGCATAACCATTAACACTATTACCTTGCCAAATGCGCCACCAACATTTCATACCATATCTGTATTAACCATATGACTCAATCACAATTACATAACCATTTACATTGCTAGCTAGGATTTAACAATAATCATTAAGTCTTTTATGCATGTAATATAGTATATAGGATAGCTTGAATTTCTTCCCCTTTGCAAGTGTTTCTCATTTCCTTTCAATTGTTTGCATGTAGTATAGTAAAAACGCAAAATTATATCCCTTTTCTTTGCACTTTATAGTAATTTTGCCTTTCTCAAAACTGCTCTTCATGTAATTTCACTAACATGTTTTTTGTGTAGGTGCGACAAGAACAGATATCAATGTCATTAATGAATAGCATAGGTTGTAGTAACATAAAGAATCAACACTTCAAAAGCTCAACTCATAACCAATAACAACAAGATCTCATCAACCATGTCAGTCGTGTTGCACATCATCACAACATCAAAAAAGAACAAATCCGATCTCGAATACTTCAAGGGGGTCCCACCTACTAGTATTATTTAGTTTTTTTATAATAATAGTCTTTAGCAACACTTTGTGGGAAAAACTTCATTGACAATTTTAATCGTCAACAAATGGTAGAAGTGATATCAAAGGTGCACGGAGATAACAAAGAGATAGTGGTGGGAAGATATGGAAAATATCCATGCTAGGTGGGAATATGTGATGGGAATATATGTTCCTAATATGCATCTAAATTGTGGGACAATGCAAAGAATGAGAGAATCAAAAGAAGTATCTTTCGCCAACCCCAAAAACGAATATCAAGAAAGTGTGTTGATGTGGAAAAGTTAGGATTTTCAAAGTTGGAAGGAACTATTGAAGAGTTGAGATGGTAGATGCATGGCGGAAAAGGGGATGTAGATATTTAGACTATAGGTGTAGAGATGATAGTCGATCTTGTTAACCTAGAAGTCACTATTCAAGCCATAGAAGAGTAGAAACAAGAAGAGGAATTTTAATATGTTTTTGAGTTTGCACCATTTTGGTATTCAAGCCCTGTAGAAAGCCATGCCTGCCAAGGAAGAAAATTAAAATTGCAGTGAATCTAGTCCCTCCTATGTCCTATCCCTTATGATGTTTGAGTTTTTCTAATATATAGCTACCATTTTCATGCAGAGTTCAAGTGTATGTTTAATTAGTTTCCCAAGTACACCTACTATAGTGGCATTGAACAATGTGAGTGTGACCACTAAAGAAAATCACAATTTTTCTTTAGTATTGTTTAGTTTGATCAACGTTGCTATAGGAGTAGCATCAATTATACAATAATTAGGACCCCAAGGATTTGTGTTGGTTTAGAGTCAAGTGGTAAGAAGGATGGAAACACAACATAATGAGTCTTATTTTTAGCATCTTATATTTCACGCCAAGGGTGATGAACATGTAGAGAAACACAGGTTCATCTACCACACCATTTGAAATGCATGGAAAACCATGGATGAGACCTAGTTGGTGGATTTTCAAATGACATTGTGGGGAAGAGAAACACAATGGTATATGAAGTGAAAACATAGTGCTCCCACTTTGCATGGATTTATTTTGGTTTAGTTGTGCGTAGACTTCATGAAGAAGTTTCAAAATTTGAGGTTAGAACAATATATCATTGTAGGAGTAAATGAGAGAAACCCTCTAGGAGCATGACCAATGATTCTAAGATTTGATGAACCAATTGATTAATTAATCTGAGAGGTAGAGCATAAAGAATAATTTATTGGTAGGAAGTTACCTCACCTACGAATGTTTTTGTTGCAACAATGGTTCTCAATATTGTGGTAAGTGTTTGAATTCCCAATCTAGATGGAGCCTATCATTGTAATGGTTGAAGCATTGGTCCTAATATTGGCTTCAAGGTTGATGTAGTTCAAATATCAACTAACACACTCTATTTGAGAATATTCAAGAGCTGGAGAAGGGAAAGTAGAATGCAAGATAAGTGGTGTGGTGCACACTGTGTAAAACAGAAGGCCATCTATGGAATAATTACCCCATGTTCCAGAGATATATGACTATAATCACAAACAAATTTGTGTGAAATAAATATGGGAGGATCAACAGGATATGCTAGAATCAAGGTTATGACCCCCACCATTGGAAACGACTACAAAATTATAATAGCATTGCAATGGTGATACATTGCAACTTCTATAAGATAAATACTCATTATACAGAGGATTGTTGTTCATTGCATGTGCTCGTTGAGTGCTCTAAAAGGAAATTGTTCATGGTAGAGTTATTTGTGGTCAGGAGTAGAGGGAAGAATCAAAACCAAGATAATTAAGCACCACATAATGATGAAAACCATCCTCGTTCATGGTGTTATAATTTTAATGAGGTGGGGCACATTACCCAGAACTATATGCAACTGCATCAGCCTCATTATAGCCACCTCCAAAAGATTGGGCATAACACGAAGGATTACTCGTAGTTGATTACAAAGTGGGAGCTGCATGATAAAAGGTAGCATGGTGTGAACAAGATCAATTCAGATCCATAGATCCTTAGTGGTGATGTGATGGGTCACACATATATATGCATAAATATCATCACCTAGGGTGGGGGAAACATAGGTGCAGATGTGGAAACCGTGGATCAGATGTTTATCTGTAGAGCTCTACCAGAGGCAGTATCCTTTGATGTAGTTCAACATAATATATATATATACACACTATAGTGGAGGTAATTCTAAAGGTTGTCTTCCCACTAGACATTGGTCCTAAAAAAGTTGAAAGACTGCTCTTTGTATTCTTCCCATTGAGTAGATTCCTAAGCCTACCAATGTAGCCAACGAAAGATGAAGTTCAGTGATGGATAGATACATTCTTGCATATTTTGGAAGATGAATAAGTTGTAGCCAAGATGAATGGTTTACTTGTGCAGTTGCTTGAATCACCCATTAAGGTTGTCGATCACCCCCCCTACACCGTGTGTAGAGATGGAGACTAGGAAAGGAATTTCAATTAAATGCATTAATTAGGGGATATGAGGTACCAGAGGTGATGCTTGAATTGGGATTAGATGTAAACATATTTCCAAATACATAGTGGGAGTTCATGGGATGATTGATTTTTTGTCTACTCATTAATTCACTTGTAGTTGGCCAACTAGTCACATATTTTTGCAATTAACAGACTAGAATAGATGGAGGTTGATCTAGATAGTGTTAAAAATTGTGAAAATTTTGAAGTTATCAAAATATTGGATGATAAGGGCCCCTACCCTACATTACTGGAGATCAGTTGGGTGTTTGGTAATGGCGCTAGTTTGAATATGAAACAACTATGACTATCATTCGATAAAGAGGGTCATTGAGTTGTTCATCCTTTGGACCCAATGCTAAGTGAGCACTTTGTGGATCCAATTGAGGAAGTTATAGGAAGGTACCTTAGATTAGTTGTATAATGTTGTCGTTGGACATTGAGAGGATTATGTTAATCCAATGTTGGTGGAAAATTAATTTGGTGTAGAGTGTGTTCCTTTGCAACGAATTTTGAAGATGCATTTAATGAGTAGTATAATGGAGACTTTGAAAAGTTCACATGGTGATGTATGATGTTGCAAGGATTCCAGTGGATCAGTGTAATGTTGAAGGACCTAGTGAAATTTGACAACAAGACTAATGTGTAATTTGTGGAACAAGTGGAAGAATAAATTGTGCTTGAGCAAAGGATTATAGAATTGGATCTCACTTTGGTAGAGAACCAAGTTAGATGGTGGGAAACACATAAGAGTATGTTTGGAAGTAGTTTTGACCTACTCATACATGTGGATATTTTTTAGGTGCATTGCATGATGTAGGGTGTTCCAATTCAACAATTGGTGCATAAATTTTTACACACCTTATAGCCATTGTCAAAGAATTTGTACTTGTAGGAATAACTATAGAGGCAAATGAGTGATTGATAGAACTATGGGAAATGTTCTATGATAATTTTTTACTCTTTGGGGAGGATATGCCATTTGTAAAGGTGATTCAATGCATTTAGTGTCTCCTGTAGATGGGCCACCTATGGTGTTTGATCATATATTTTTCCAAACGGGACCCTATATAAATAAACCTTGCATATGTAGACTTAGGAGATGTAGACCCTGCAAAGAAAATTCAACGTTTGTAGTTCAAGGAAATGGAAGGTTGCCACATAATCCATGATATAGGGGATACAAGATATCCAATGTATTACCATGAGTTGTGTTGGAACAAATATTGAAATTTTGGCTTTCAGTAGCTTAGGAGGAAAAAATTTATAGTGTTTAGCTACTGAAAGTCCAGACTTTCGGTAGCTTAAATCTCAGTTTTCATATGCCCTTAACTGCCGAAAGTGTATCGACCGAGACCAAGAATTTAAGCATCACGCATCAGGCCACATGGAGGAAGACCTCACGAGGAGGCAAAAAAAAAATGCAATAAACGGAAATAAAATCACTATAATAAGGTTTCAGATGAATGCCACATCACCATTTCGGTGTTTCGACCATCGGAGGTTCGACCAATGTAAAAATTTTAACCATTGATCCGAAACCCGAAATCCCGAAATCGGGTTTCGGGACTTTCGGTGGTTTACGACGCTCCGAAATCACACTATTATTTTCCAAAATCCAGGACTTTCAATGGCTAAGAGACATCATTTTTCGACCTATTAGCTGTCGAAACGCAGATTTTTTATTTATTTTTTTAGTGGATAAACTGCCTCAACAAAAAATCAGTTTTCTCAGCCGTGGAGAGGCCGTTTTGCATGCTCAAATGGTTGACTGACATCTATAGATCCTAAGATTTCCATTGGTGCATTCATATTTTCATTTGGATCTTGGGAAGGCATTCAAAAGTCCCCCGAAATATGAGGTTCGTTTTCAGAAATGTGGCGTTTTTTACTATGCTGAGTCATCATTTTCAAATGATGATTTTGAGCAAATCAAATATCATTTTGAGAAACGGTCAGCAGTTTTTGTGCCTAACACATCAGAGATAAATAACCTCCCTCGGTTTTCCTACAGGTTTCACATATTGGGAGAATCGAATCCATCTTCGAGCCTTAATTTTCGGATCTCAGAATTTCTTCGTTTGACACATGTTTTTGAAAGGCAGATATGGGGAAAATGGAAATGGATATCAGGAAATCGAGAGAGGTTTTTGGTCAGAAACAATAGATGAAAAAAAAACTCTTTCATTTTATACACAAATATCACGATTCGAGAGATACAGAACCATAACCACAGCCCCAGTTTTCAGCAGTTCGACCCATTTTCTATGGCAGAAAGTTTCTGAATTTGATGGTAACTGTTGTTATCTTTTGGGAGGATTTCGACCTCAATACCTACATGAAATTCCTTTTCATTTCTAGAGGGATTTCTTTTGGAATCCAAATCGTTTTTCAGTTATTCGAAAGGGGGCAGAAGACATATATTATTGTATCTTCTTGAAGAAAAAGAGGGGGAACAGCCCGGGAGCCTTTTGGAGGCTGGGTTTGTAATGCATTCCTTTTCAGCAAATATAGAACAGAGTGCTAAGAGATTCTACACCTTGTCACTGTCTAATTCTGTCTTCTTCCTGTATTATTGTTTCTGAAGTTTTCATCACTTCTCTTTCTTCCTTCCATTCATTAATTCAGCTTGTAATGGCTACAATTCAGTAATACTTCTGCTGTAGCTAATTTAAAGCATTCCTTAAAGTGCAGTTTTTCCTCTGTTTTGTCGTGAGTAGAACAAGACCTGCATCTTAATTGTTTTGCCTTATTTACAAGTTTTATTTTTTCATAGCTTTTCCTATGTCTTGCTATGAGTGAGACAAGACCTGTGTTCAGATATTTGAAGTTTGGTGTTATTTCTTCCATTGAAATAAAGATTAGACCTATCAAAATTAGATACCTAACTCTTTGTTTCAGTCTTCTTCATCTCCTATCCTCTATCCATCTTCTTTATTGAATCAATTAGACAAACGAGGTCATGCCTTTTCGTTTCTGATTTATAAATGAGTGAAATGATTGTTTTAGAACTAGTTCTAGAAGCCTCCTATGATTGATCAATCAACAAAATTTATTTCTTTTAAAATGTGCTAAGGCTTGGCTCTTTTACAACCTAGAGTCAACTCTTGTGACAACATTTTCTGGCGCCGTTGTCGGGGATGGAGGACGAAGTTATCTTCCTTGGGATACGACAAAGTTCAAATCTATCTCTTGATGGTGAACAAGGGATAGGCATTCAATTGGTTGTGACCATTCACGTGGCAACTCCTTGGTTCGTAGACTCTACATGATTTTGTTGGTGACTCCACTGGTCTCAAATGTCGAATTCGTTCGCTGCTCGAATTGCTGCAAGGTTTGCCCCTCTGGACTTTACAAATGTTTATGGCTTTCCAAACATTGTTCCAGACATTAAAATTTGGGAAGATGTCCTTCCTAAATTTGGAGAATATGAGGACGACAATCCCGGTCAACACTTGTTTGAATTCCACAAGCTCATGGAGGAATTAAATGTACATCATGAAGATGTCCTCATGAAATTGTTTATGTTTTCATTGGAAAAAGATGCTAGACTATGGTATAAATCTTTACCCCATTCTAGTATTCCTTCATTGAGATGTTTTCACACACTTTTTCATCAACATTGTAAGAGGATATATTCAGTTGAAATCCTTTTTGAAGATTGTTGTAATATAGGATTCATAAGACAAAAAGATCATACAAATCCTCTTGAAGAGGAGGAATAAACAATAGAAATTTCCCAAGTTGATGAAGATGATCAGTATGAGGAAGAGTTGGCTCATAAAGATGCTAGATCTTGTGAACTTACTCAAGAAGAAGATATCCAACATCACGGTCAACCTGCAAAAGAGATAGAAAGGAATGATTGTTGTTTTATCCAGAAAATACAGAGACCACCTCCTCCTTTGACTGAAGAAGAAATAGATCTGCTCCTACATAGCTATGTTGCAGCCCCTACTCACACAGATTTGCATCTTTCACACAGTCCCGGATATGAGTGTCAAACTTCTTCCATTTCTAAAAATGTAAATCTGTTTTTAAATGATGACAGTGATGTATTTCATGGAACTTTACAGGAAGTTAGTGAACCTATTTATGATGATTTCCTGCCAGGAGATCAGATTTTAGACTCTTCTTTGTTTCATGAAAAATATATGGTTTCCATGTTTAATGATCCTGAAGAAAGTTTGTTGTTCGAAAATGCTTTAGACTGTGATTTGCATAAGTATGATTCTGAAATAAACAGTATGCCAGAGATAGTAACAAAGTGTCCTTTGCTTGAGAGATCCACAGTTGATGTCCCGAGTTTTTGTCTGACTGATGACCCTCTTGAGTTATCTGTTGAACCTAAATAGGATGAGTATAGTGATGATTATTTCATCATTACTATAGAACAACTTGCTGCAAATTTTTCATGGAGGGATGAGGGTCTTCAGACAAGATTGTGCCATGATTTTGGAGATGCCATTGTAGATGATCTTGAAGAGTGCTTAGATATTCTCTTCGAGAATGATCCTGATCATTATAAATCAGAACATAGAGTAGTCCTCAATGTTTTAAAACCTCAAGACCATGCATTTTTTCATGATCCTTTTGCTGACCTTTTACATTCATTTAATGGAGGAGTATGTTATGTCATGGATATTTTGTCACAAGAATCGATGAAAGGTTTGAAAATTCATGATCACCAACAGGTCAAATGGGAGTTGTCAGTTTCCTTTTTCAGCCTGCTCAAAGAAAGTGTGAGAAAATTTCAAATAAATAGACAATTATTGGATTGGCTTCACTGGCATTTTCGTATCATTTGATTCAATTGGAATTTTTCAGTAGTTATAGTAGGTGATGTATATAAATAAGCTTGACTTCGAGCATTAGATTACAGCAGTGGTTTTCAATATGTTTTCAGTTCAGTTTTGAATCCAGTATGGTTTTGTTTTAAATCATTACGACTCCATAGCCCAAAGAATGAATAAGCAGTTTTTCGTTCCGAAAAGATGCAAGTAAAGTGACAGGATTCAGAGTTTGATAAGGATGATTTCGGGGCGCCCAATGGATGAAGGCACTTGGTCTACTGTTCTTGGTGCTTTACAGGAAAGCACCATCCCTAGATGGAGCCTATGTTGGAACAAATATTGAAATTTTGGCTTTCGGTAGCTTAGGAGGAAAAAATTTATAGTGTTTAGCTACCGAAAGTCCAGACTTTCGGTAGCTTAAATCTCAGTTTTCATATGCCCTTAACTGCCGAAAGTGTATCGGCCGAGACCAAGCATTTAAGCATCACGCATCAGGCCACATGGAGGAAGAGCTCACAAGGAGGCACAAAAAAAAATGCAATAAACGGAAATAAAATCACTATAATAAGGTTTCAAACGAATGCCACATCACCATTTCGGTGTTTCGGCCATCGGAGGTTCGACCAACGTAAAAATTTTAACCATTGCTCCGAAATCCCGAAATCCCAAAATCGGGTTTCGGGACTTTCGGTGGTTTACGGTGCTCCGAAATCGCACTATTATCCACCGAAATCCAGGACTTTCGGTGGCTAAAAGACCCCTGTTTTCGGCCTCTTAGCTGTCGAACCGCAGATTTTTTTATTTTTTTTTTAGTGGATAAACTGCCTCAGCAAAAAATCAGTTTTCTCAGTCGTGGAGAGGCCGTTTTGCGTGATCAAATGGTCGATTGACATCTACAGATCCTAATATTTCCATTGGTTCATTCATATTTTTATTTGGATCTTGGGAAGGCATTCAAAAGTCCCCCGAAATATGAGGTTCGTTTTCAGAAATGTGGCATTTTTTACTGTGTTGAGTCATCATTTTCAAATGATGATTCTGAGCGACTCGAATATCATTTTGAGAAACGGTCAGAGTTTTTTGTTCCTAACACATCAGAAATCAATAGCCTCTCTCATTTTTCCTACAGGTGTCACATATTGGGAGAATTGAATCCATCTCTGAGCCTTAATTTTTGGATCTCAGAATTTCTCTGTTTGACATATGTTTTTGAAAGGCAGATCTGGGGCAAATGGAAACGGATCTCAGGAAACTGAGAGAGGTTTTTGGTCAGAAAAAATAGATGAAAAAAAATTTCTTTCATTTTATACACAGTTGTCACGATTCAAGAGATACAAAACCATAACCACAGCCCCATTTTTCAGCAGTTCGACCCATTTTCTATGGCAGAAAGTTTCTGAATTTGATGGTAATTGTTGTTATCTTTTGGGAGGATTTCGACATCAATACCTACATGAAATTCCTTTTCATTTCTAGAGGGATTTCTTTTGGAATCCAAATCGTTTTTCAGTTATTCAAAAGGGGGCAGAAGACATATATTATTGTATCTTCTTGAAGAAAAAGAGGGGGAACAGCCCGAGAGCCTTTTGGAGGCTGGGTTTGTAATGCATTCCTTTTCCGCAAATATAGAAAAGAGTGCCAAGAGATTCTACACCTTGTCACTGTCTAATTCTTTCTTCTTCCTGTGTTATTGTTTCTGAAGTTTTCATCACTTCTCTTTCTTCCTTCCATTCATTAATTCAGCTTGTAATGGCTACAATTCAGTAATACTTCTGCTGTAGCTAATTTAAAGCATTCCTTAAAGTGCAGTTTTTCCTCTGTTTTTCCGTGAGTAGAACAAGACCTGCATCTTAATTGTTTTTTCTTATTTACAAGTTTTATTTGTTCATAGATTTTCCTCTGTCTTGCTATGAGTGAGACAAGACATGTGTTCAGATATTTGAAGTTTGGTGTTATTTCTTCCAGTGAAATAAAGATTAGACCTATCAAAATTAGATACCTAACTCTCTGTTTCAGTCTTCTTCATCTCCTATCCTCTATCCATCTTCTTTATTGAATCAATTAGACAAACGAGGTCATGCCTTTTCGTTTATGATCTATAAATGAGTGAAATCACTGTTTTAGACCTAGTTCTAGAAGCCTCCTATGACTGATCAATCAACAAAATTTATTTCTTTTAAAATGTGCTAAGGCTTGGCTCTTTTATAGCCTAGAGTCAACTCTTGCGACAACAAGTTGTTTCAAATGAAGCATGTTAACATTAGGATTGAGGAAGAGATAAAACTATCTATTATTAGGGGTTATAGGGATGAGCACATGATCAAAAACATTGTAGATTTGATCTATGAATATCCAAATCTTTTCCCATGTAGTTTCACAAAAATGAATGGTGTGATTAGATAAATTTATGAGATGAAAATTGAATTGAATCCAACTACTCATTTGATTAAGAAAATACCATACATGATGAACCTGCACTACAAAGAATGGGTGAAAAAGGTGATATATAAAATGTTAGATGTTGAGTTGATATTTGCAGTAGAGGATTCAAATCAGATCAATATGAACATGGGACTGGGCGAGAAAACAAGTGGAATCTGCACGTGTGTTGATTTCCATAGACTCAATGAGCCCTATGTACATGACCCCTTTCTGACTCATTTTAGTCATGAAATTTTGGAGAGGGATGTAGGGAATTAGGCATATACTCTTTTGCAAATGCATTTCCATGCTATCATCAAATAAAAATAGATGAGGATGGTAATTAAAAAGTAATGTTTGTCACAAAATAGGGGACATATGCCTACAACATAATTCCCTTTACACTGAAGAATGGAATAAAGTGTGGTCATTGCATTGTTCCTATAACGTACCCAGCCTCCTAGCTAAGACCCATTACCACATTATAATGTCTCCACTACTGAAAACTCCTTAAATACAAATTTGATAGCAGTCTGTAACATCCCATGTTGCGAGCACTAAAAAAATGATTTGATATGACTTTGTAACATCCCCAGCTTACTGTTGAGGAATGCCACTTCAAATATATAGTGTGCAGATTATACACTATAATGTTGATCTGAGTAGAAACATGTGAGGTAACGCGCACGATCCCAAGTTGGATCACACCACACAAATTTTCCTCTTCAGACACTAGTTATAATAGCAACATTGACACATAATACAATGACGCACACAATCATTTAAATTACACAAGTAATATTGCACATGTAACCACTCTGAACACATGATTACTACTTCATTCACAACCATTCTGGTGTGCATGTAGATTCAATTATCCTTATGTGTATGGATCTGCTTCCCTACGCGCACAGTGAATCTAGCCTCTTGCACTCACAGATTATTTCCCTCTACGCACGACAATTCTAGCTTCGCCTCAGAAACTCATGACCATTATTACAAAATTAGCTAACATGAATACTTAATAATTATCATACTCTTCATGTGCGACAACAAATAGTGAATAATAACATCACGCTTGCATGTACAAACAACATTATACACAATAACAACAATTAATTATATGCAATGTCATACATGAAATAAACCCATATCAGACATAGATAATTAAGCACACAGTAATGCAGACAAGAACATAAAGGAAACCTATCTTTCATAAAGATTCATCAACTACGCGCATAGCTCAGATGTTCCTCCCATCCATAGACTTTGTTTCTCATAAAATTTCAGCAACAGGTCACCCCCAAGCTGGGGCTTAAAATCCACTAGGGAAAAAGGATTAATAATGCCAAGCTAAGGTCTGATAATTAGCAGAATCGCTCAGTCCAAGGTGCCTGACTGCTACAATTAACCTTTAGTCTCTCATTCCCCACATGAGTGTCCCACCCCAAGAAGTGTACCCTTTCTCTACTGAACAGTCCCTCGTCTACCCCACTTCCCTTCTAGGGATTCAACAATAGGATGGACATGAAGTCTCAGAGCCCTATAACTAATTCCTAGTGCACCAAGAAAAATTCCTAGCAAACCTCTCACTTGGAGAAAATGCTCACGGGCATGAAAACTCGTTTCTTTGACACCAAATATCTCACCTGGAGAGAATTCTCACAGTCCTGACAATATGCATCTTTGATTGAAAATATCTCACATGGAGAGAATGCTCACATGCCTGACAACTTGCATCTTCGACTGAAAAAACTTTGGTTACTAGATGGAAAACCCTTTCCAATATTTTCTCTGCAGATAAGGTAATGGCCGTCCCTAGTTCAGATGGTCCGACAGATGAAGAAAAATGAGTGAATCCACTAAAGAAATCAATTATCTCCAAAATACTCTAAGGTTCAACCATATATTTGCATGGTCATAACTGGACACTTGTCACCTTCAGAATTAGCTTTAGCCACTTGGTGACTCATTCCCATCCCTCGGGAACCTAGGATAAAAAAAATATCTGGAAATTATACTTTCTGGAAATATTAATAAAATATTCCCTTGGTCTTAAGCCCCCTTTTCCATTTTCGGTGGAGTGTATCCCCCCACCTCTTTTCGACTAAGTGGTTTGCATGCCACAATGTGATTTTATTAATAGTTTGAGTGTGATTACATTTTACAAGGATAGGTGCATTGGCCTTTTTGCATCCTGACTCACCATCCCAATAACCACACATTCTCTACAACCCCATATATATATATATATATATATATATATATATATATATATATATATATATATATATATATATATATAACTCAGTTCGATGCGCACTTCAAGGTAATCCTCGCACACTTACTCAGGTGTGTTCAACACTATGGAATGTGCGCACCCTTGCCTTGATGTGCAATCCACACGCACTTACTCAGGTTTGTAATATGTTGATATGTTGATATGTTCACATTGAATTGTGATATGTTGTGCTAAGGTTTAGATTTTTCCAAATCCTTTGAATAGCCCTTTCCAAAAATTCATTGTGAACTTGGGATCTCTGTCAGACACAATTGTCTTAGGTGCACCATGCATCCTAACAATTTCTCTCATGTATATATTAGCAATGTCAGTTTCCTTGTGAGTTGACTTCATTGGAATAAAATGGGCAACTTTAGTAACCTTGTCCACCACTACCATAATAGAATCATGTTGCTTAGCAATCCTAGGCAACTTAGTAATGAAATCCAAGGTTACAACTTCCCATTTCCACTCAGGAATGGGTAAATGTTGTAGAAAACTAGCTGAGTGTCTGTGCTCAGTCTTGACCTTTTGACATTCAAGGCATCTAGCAATAAAATCAACAACCTCCTTTTTCATGCCTGGCCAATAGTACTATTTTTTTACCACTACAATTGTCTTGTGGTAGCACGGGTTCCCAGCATAAGGAACTTTATGCACCTTTGACAATAACAATTTTTTCATCTCCTAGTCATTTAGCACATAAACTCTGCGCCTATACATGAGGATTTCATCCTCTTTTAGCTCATAACCTTCAAATTTTTGTTGCAATTTACCTTGTTGTAAATTTTCCTTTATGTCCACATAGGGTTGATGTGATTTGGAAACCTCTAAAATTTTGTCACTCAAATCTGATTTGTACATGTTATTGGTTGTAGCATGCATTTCATACACCCTCCTGTTGAGTGCATCAACCACCTTGTTATATTTTCCTTTGATATGCTTGATATCAAAGTCATACTCATTGAGGAATTCCAACCATTTGCTTTGTCTGGAATTTAAAAGTTGTTATCCAAATAAATATTTTAGACCGTTATGGTCTGTCCTCAACTTGAATATTTTTCCCATGAGGTAGTGCCTCCACATATTCAAGGAATGCACTATGGCTGCCAATTCCAAATCATGAGTAACATAGTGCCTTTCATGCTCTTTTAATTTCCTCGATTCTTAGCACACCACATGTCCATTATTACTATGGATTGAACTAAGCCCTTCCTTCCATGCATCCATGCACACAATGAATTCTTCATTAGGATCAACAATTCTCAAAATTGGCACACTTTTCAACAAACTCTTCAAGTGTTGAAAACTCCTTACACAATCCGAAGTCCATTCAAATTGCACACCTTTATTTTGCAAGGATGTAATTGGGTATGCAATCTTTGAGAAGCCTTCAATGGATCTTATGTAGTAACTTGCAAGTCCCACAAAGGATCTCACCTCCATGACATTCCTTGGTGTTGGCAATCCTTTAATGGATTTTATCTTCTTCAGGTCCACAACTATCCCTTTCTTTGAAATTATATGACCCAAGTAATGAATCTTCCTCTCTTACAATGAGCACTTCCTCAACTTTTCATACAACTAATGGTCTCTCAATACTTGCAGCACCATCCTCAAGTGTTTCTCATGTTCTTCTTCAGACTTTGATTAAATAACTACGTCATCCAAAAATACTATGAAAAACGTATCTAAGTATTCTCTAAAAATACCATTCATTAAACAAATGAAGACAGATGGTGCATTTGACAACCCAAATGGCACTATTGTAAACTCATAATGGCCATACCCTGTTCTAAAGGTTGTCTTGCTAATGTCTTCCTCTTTAATTCTCACTTGGTGATATCCAGATATGAGATCAATATTTCAAAATATTTGTGTGCCCCTCAACTGGTCAAAGTGGTCATCTATCCTTGGCAAAGGATACTTGTGCTTTAATGTTACTTTGTTCAACTGCCTGAAGTCAATAGAAATCCTCAATGTACCATCATTTTTCTTCACAAACAATACTAGGGCACCCCAAGGTGACACGCTTGGGTGTCTATACCCTTTGTTCAAAATCTCTTCAAGTTGCATCTGCAATTCCTTCATCTCTGATGTACTCATTCTATAAGGAGTCTTGGATACAGAGGCTGCTCCAGGCATCAAATTTATAGAGAAATCAATATCTCTTTCCGGCGGCAACTCTAGTATTTCTTTAAAGACATCTACAAATTATTTTAGTATTGTGTAGTCTTCAACATTTGGCACTTTATCCTTAGGTTTTCCATGTGCACTACAAATATTTGACATCCTTTCCTGTAACTTTTCTTCAATTGCAAGGTTGAAACTTCTTTGATAGTTACATCTCTTGGAATTCCTTGAACTGTTCTTAAGTTTCATTCCTCATACAAGCAAGTAAATGTCGTATTGTCGCAGTCTATAATGACATGATATTGTTCCAACCAATCCATGCCAATGAGGAAATCATATGAGCCTAAAGGTATAATATTTAAATTAGATTTTGTGCATATTCCATTCATTTCCATTGGAAATTCCTTCACCATCTCATTAATTTTCCTTTTTGCTCATGTAGCTAACTTCACCAACCAAGGTTTTCCAAGATTGCTTCTCATAAAATGGAATCTTTCCACCATGTTATGATCTAGATAACTATGACTATCTCCTGAATCAATTAAAATATCAATGGATTGGTCATTAATCTTACCTTCCACTTCAATCATGTGCGACTGAAATTCAGCTTGCTTATTATCCAGGGTTGTGTAGATCCTTGGTACATTTTTTCCCATGTCCTCAACTGTCGCAACTTGTTGTACATTGTGAACAATACTCATGTTTTCACCTCTATGAGGGAAATCTATATACATGTGGTCTCCCCCACAACTCCAACATTGAATAGGTGGTTTCCTTGGTCTTTTCCTTATTGCCTCTGTCATTCTAGGCTCCTTGGGAGTTGGCTTTCCTTGGTAAGTATTTCTGAAAAATGGTGGCTTAGTCCCCTTCTTCCTTTGTTGCATCTTTCTTTTCTTCTTGTCTTCCCAATCCTTTTGGAAATTTGGTCTTCCCCTTTGTTGATCATAGAAACATTTATCTCACCTTATGGTTTCCTCCAATGTATTAGGGTCATCATATTGTATCTTGTCACTGATAAATGATGGAATCCCACTCAGGTATCACTTGGTTAGGTATTTCTTTTGAAAATACCTAATCCTTCATTTTCTTGTCATAGTATCACTTGGTTAGTTATTTCTTTTGAAAATACCTTTTAAACTCTCTCCAAGTAACCTTCTTCTCATCAATGTGTTGCACTTGCACAAATTGATCCCACCACATTGATGTTTTTCCCTTTAGTTTATAGATGGAAATTCTCCCTTCTTCCTACACAGAGTAATTATGCAGCTGGAAGTACTTCCTCATGCCCAACAACTAGGTCTCCACATATTCATTCTTCTTGTAGCTATGGGGAAAATCCCCATAAACTGGGACTGGCAACTAGGCAGAGCCTTGACACCTTAAAAGAGAGAAAATCTTCTATTCTACCCAAACCAACACAATCTTATGATAATTAAGGGAAGAGAGAGAAGATAGAAATATGTAGATTAAGTCCTTACGGCTATTGTCGACCCATTTTGGTTTATGTCCGTTCCAAGATTGTAGGCTTCCTCCCAAAGATGGCCTGAAACAACACTACAAAACAAACTATGACAACATATGCTTAATTATCAAGATCATCTAAAGCATTATTTATGCATGAAAACATTCATAAACACAAACGCATAGACATAAAGATATGGGACAAGAATTTTTCTCTTTTATTAATAACAAAATTGGAAGTTACAACCTGAATTTTGTTGGGGCTGCTCCATGAACCTCGCCTAGGTTCCTCTACTTTGTCTCCAAGTGCACTATTTCCAATATACTATCCTCGCCACCAACATGCCAATATAATAAAAAAGGATGGATGGTATAAGGAAGATGGATGGAAGGGAATGTTGAGGATGAAACTCATAGCAGAATGCAGAAGGCTTCAAACACAAGGGAGAAAATTTAGCAGAATTATCTTGCCTCTTGTTTGATATGTCCAAATGACCCCCTAGGGCCCTTTTTATATAGAAACTGGTGTTTAATTCGTTGTCATAAGGTCTACAGGAGGTAAAATAGTTGAAAAACCTAAGATAGCATGTAAACTCCACCGTAAATTGCAGAATTTATATTTTTTGCAACTTTTTAGAGTACACACAACCTTTTAGCTATGTAGCTAGCGTGTGTACACGGGATGTTAGGTATGCAACACTCGTGTGTAAAATCTTTTTATATGCATCGGGGTGTGTATACCATACAAAAACTTATTTTTTGAGAAGAACTCCATAAAAAAAGGTTGGCGGATGTGTGAATGAGTAGGCCAACATCAGAGATGCATAGTAGTGGCATTTTGAGTTATAACAAATTCCCCCTAATGTGTGAGGTCATAAGAGAAACTAATGGTCAAAATACATTACAAAATCTTTAATAATGTGGGAAATAACTAGAGTCGAGTAAACCCAAGCGAGTATATGTGAGTGCTTCATCTGCAATAAGATAATAATAATCACTAAGGCAAGCATTCCCATGCTTGGGATAAGATAAGCATGGTTGTCAATCAAGTACACTGTAGATCCATGTAATATGTATAGTAATCATGGCTACATGACCAATTTGTATGCCAATATAAAGTGTAGTTGTGAATAATACACAATGGATCTACATCACAAAATCATCGGAATATATACAATGTTATATGAATCGTCAGGAGGCATTAATTCATGTGGTTCGAGATGATAGGTTCATAACTCAAGCAATAGCTTCAAGATCTTCAAAACTCAAGTAAGAGTATAATAGTAGCATAATACTCATTACTTTGAGGTCTTCTACATGCTGTCGTGAAATACTGGAGGACCTTGATCTTCAGGCACCGAACTTCATTGATTTTGTATGTGAACTTGACAAGACACTCGAGATGGCCAACTCATGAAGATCAAGAGACTTATCGCAAAATGGCTGACGCAGGTTGAAAGACTTCCCCTTGGAAAAGAGAACGATATATGAAAAGACTCAAGAAGCATGTTATTGACATAAGTCTGTGGCACAGGGGACACCACAAACTCTCCATGTATTTGGAAGAGTAACCAAACAGAGGAGGACACAACTATATGTAAGAAGAACAACTTCCTAAGGCCATACTAGATCCCAATGCTTGCAGAACAAATGGAAGGATGTGCTATGTCCAAAGGTGACTATATTGTTTCCAATAAAAGAGAATGTTTCCCCGTCCCCTCTTTTTGGAATATTTGATTTTTTTTTCTTTTTCACGTATTTAATGAGCTTGAAAATGAATAAAAGAATGATATGTTACAAAGGAGGAACGAGTGTCACAGGAAAGCAAACTGGTTCCAAGCGCATGCAACATATTGATGCTCAGTGCAAGGAAACGTGTGCAGGATAAGGACAATCGAAAAAAAATTTCCATGGGTCAAGGTGTCAGATCGCAAGGGAAAAAAATGATACAAGGCTTGCACCTAAGGAATGCTCTAAAGGTTCAGTAATAGAAAAATGAAGCCAGAATTAGGCCAAAGACACAAGGATGAGACATGTTATGTGATTACAGGATGACACCATGAGACTCCTTCCATGTAAATTTTTATGATCCTAGAGAAGGTAAGCTGGATGGTTTTTCATTTTTACAGAGTCTGGAAAACACTAAAAGAAGACTCTGGAATGATATTTTTCATAAGGTTAGTCTCTAGGGCCCAAAAAAGAATAAAATCATACCAAGGAGAACTCTTCAAATCACTAGGGATAGAGTATTGATTTTTCGTACTTAGTCCAGTCGGTCTAGAAAAGCGTTAAACTTATACCGAAAGGACATATCTTTAAAACCATTTTAACGAGTGTGACAGAGAAAATATCACTTGACTATCTTTTCAATTTTAAGGAGACTGAAAAGAGATTAACTATGGACTCACTAGTCCTTTTTCATAATTTAGTCCCCTGAGCCCGAAAAAGTATAAAACATAACTTAGGAGAACTCTCTTGGCGAGACATGTCTCCCGAGGCGTACCTTTTTCCTGGGTAATCTATTGGCCAAAAAAAGGGTTAAACGTATGCCAAATAGATGTTTCTTCTGGACCAATTAACAAGTGTGAAAGAAACAAGGTCACCTGATGATCTTTTCTTGTTTAGGGAGTCTGAAAAGGGCTTAAAGAAGACTCCAAGGTGTTTCCTTTTTTGTAAATAATCTCCAAGGCTCGAAAATGTGATAAACCAAAACCAGGGAGAATGGCCATTTTTGCAAATTTATTCCCTCATGCCCAAAAAGGGTTAAACTTACACCTGAGAATACTTTCCTAGCGCACCATAGCTCTTAGGGTGTACCTTTTCCGAAAAAGGGGTAAACTATCGCCGGATAGATGTGCCTTCGAATTTCACTTTGATGAGCATGAAGGGAAACAAGATCGCTTGGTAATATTTACAATTTTAGAGAGTCTAAAAAGGGCTTAAAGAAGACTCCAAGGAGGATCCTTTTCGTATGTAATCCAAGCGAGGTCGAAAATAATAAATAAACTCTTGCTAGATGTCACTTTCATAGTTTAAATGAGATTGAAAGGAAACAAACTATTCCCTAGGGGAGTCCCAAGGGTTGAAGCTAGAAAAACATTTAAGAAGAGAAATGAGGCATACAATTGAGTCATGATGGAGCTAAGAAGGGAATCTCAAGCCTACAGGAAACTCACGGCATAGATGCCAAAATGAAATACAAGGATATACCTAGGGCATCCATGGAGGGAAATGCTCTACCACCTAATTACGACACTTCTAAAGTGGTATAGAAGATTTTTTGTCACACTTCGGTGGGGTTGATCCTATGGAAAAGTGGAAATCGTCAATAGAATGCAAAATGCAAGGTGGTGAAAACCTATCCTACATGCAAATGGTGAAATAACAACTTCGTCACAAGATCGTAAAAGTAGTATCCATTCAACAAACAATACCAAATCCAAAGGAACATGAAGTCTAAAGGACCAAAAGATCACCAAGAAGAACCATAACATCCACCATCCGAAAAAAAAAAGAGAAGAATTCAAGGTCAAAACAGGGTCAAAAAATCTATTAATAGAGGCAAAAGGGGGAATTTTTACCATTGGACTTTGAAATTTTCCAAAAATAGCCAAAACCCTCTTCCTTAAATTCAATATTTGGAGAGCATCGGTGGATGAAATCAACTCATTCTTGGGCCAAGTAAGTAATCTTTCCCTTTACTTGTAATTTCATTCATCCATTTCAAGTTTTATATAGATTTGGGGGTCGTGCGCTCCAAAAATTAGCTCGATTGTGCGTGTACGCACACTTTTCACAGTTGGCGTGCATATGTACTCAAGATGAGACACTCTCAGCATGTGTACATATGTGACTGATACCACAAAAGGGCGTGTACATGCTCAAAAAATTGGAAAAAGAGAAGCACTAACTCCCAAAATGTTGGCATAACTCAGGTTGTATGTGCGTTGGAGAGAAAGATAACATGAATAGGTTAACCAAATGGTCAAGGACAACCCGAGGGTAGTGAAAACATTGAAACAATGTGGATTATGGAAATCCTTTAGTTGTCCCCTTATGAGAGCTCAACCATGACTTCTAAACCATCTGGTAAAGTATTGGAATCCAGATGCAGAGGCTTTTATGATAGAAGGCCAATCATTAACACCAACCACTGAAGACCTCTACTTTGTGACTGGTATCTCTAGGAGGGGTGAACCGATAAACTTGGATACATTCCCTCCCAGGACATACAACATAGCCCACTACATTGATATGTATTGTGAGGCCGACACAGAGAAGGTGGGGTCTCAAGTGCCTATACGAAAAATTGTAAATATGAGTTTGAGAGTAATACTATACATGATTAGGTGGATGACAGGATCCGCTACTCTACACCAGGATTCTCAAGCCCATATGCATTGCACAGTGCAGTGTTTGCAGCCGATTATATTCGATTGGAGCACCACTATGCTCAATTATATGAAAATTCACCTGATAGAGTGTAAGTTGAGACAGAGGAGAAACTTTGGATTCGGGAGAGTGCTATGCGCATTTCGTTTTTGAAAGAGTGTCATGGATGAGCCCGAGGGAGGGTGTGTGGGGACACATAGCCTCCTTTCCATCATTGTGCAAATGGGATGCTTTGATGTCACGCTAGGGAGTATGAGTACACAAGGCTTATGACAACAAGTTCTTTGAGTGGTGGAAATTCTAGATTCTCTCCATCGAGGACTACCCATATGCGGGTATTAGTTTATTGAGGGACCCGAACATGCATATGCCCCCTGGTGCAGCACATGGTGATATAGGTACTTACTCACATTTTTTGAATTTTTTACTTTTTAATTTTTCAATTTTATAAAAGGAAAGAAAAACGTGTTTTTGGTAACGTCACAATACTAACTTAAAATCTGTTATGTACATATGTGGGGCCAGTGTGGCCCGCGGACTTCCCTTGGACCTAACACCATCCAATAAAGAAGATCCAGCCGAGAGGATCTGTACCAAAGGCAGGGCCATCATCAGTAGAGGTTGAGAGAGTCCTGAGGAGGATAGAGAGGAACATGATAGCCCTCACCTGTAGTGTTCCCATGACAGAGATCGAGGATCTGTCATCATCCATGCAGACTCACGTAGTGGGAGTACCCAGGGCATGGGTCCAACTATTCCGACGTCTAACCAATGTCATAGTCTATTATATTAGGGCCAATAGGCCTAGATCTTAGATTAGTGTTGGACATTAGGAATGTCAAGGGCACCCTTTTTGTATCTCCCATATATATTGAGAGATTAATCCCGACGGTGTATTATTGACACTTTTGAGGCCTATGGCCCACATTTTGTATTGTGACATTATTTTGGACATAAGATATATATATATATATATATATATATATATATATATATACATCTTTTTTCCTTATGGAGTAAATATTTTTTGTACAATTATATTTACATGTGCGTGTATGTGTGTGCTTTTATATTTATGTGTGTGAAAGATGTCAATCTAATACATGATTTTCCAATGTATTGGTTAATTGATTAGATCTCCTAGGAACATGAATATATGTGATATAATCAAAATAACATTCTAAGAGACGTACCCTAAGGAATCATTGATGAAGGGTGGGATCGTAGACACGGCACACTCCATTTAATTGTGACACTACCACTTGAGAATATAGATGAAACCAGAGGTGAGAAATACCATGTGACAACGCATCACGTAGTAATTCTATTACAGCATTGTACTTGGCAATGTTATTAGTTGCTTCTCCTAGACAAAGACCTCTAGAAGATACTAACTGACTAGTGGGCATGAAGATCACCCAAGCTGCTAAAGCAAGCCTCCGAGTGAGTCGGATAGAATTGTCCGTGAACCCAACATAAACCTCAAATTCACTTGACATCTGCCAC
The DNA here is from genome assembly GCA_032191745.1 of Picea mariana. NCBI lineage: Eukaryota > Viridiplantae > Streptophyta > Pinopsida > Pinales > Pinaceae > Picea > Picea mariana. Next base: position 225,646 of record JASDQU010100256.1, on the reverse strand, counting down.
AATGTAGAAACACAATAAACTATATGTCCATAAAACAAAAAGATACTAAAATGTATAAATAAAAATATACACTATTTACAAGAAGTCACACTCAGGTGACCAACCTAAGCATAATACTTATTAAGGCCCATTTTTGGGCTCAGGAAAAGTGTTACCTTCGAAGTCAACCAATTGATAAGCACATTTTTGCAAAAATTTCTTAACAATAAATAGTTCGAACCACATGGGTTTAAAATTGCTTTCCCCCAAGGGATATTTATCTTGATTGTAGACCAACACAAGATCACCTTCGGAGAAAACTCTAGGGCAAACCGACCGATCATATTGACACTTGACACATTGTTTACAAGCCTCGTGAGTCAAGGTTGCATCTCAACGTTGTTCATCGAGCTTCTCAAGCTAGAGAAGACGCTCTTCAAGTGTAGTTGTGTTGGGCAGTAGTTCCACTACCAACTTGAGAGAAGGAATCTGGCACTCTATGGGAAAGACTGCCTCCAACCTATAAATGAATTGGAAAGGAGAGAAACATGTAGCAGTCTTGAAGGAAGTCTGACATTGTTTGATTACTGAGAGGGGGGGTGAATCAATAATAGAGACATTTAATCCACGTACCACTAGAAATGGAATGACATGTACTATCCATCTAGAATAGTCTTATATTCAAATATATTAAAACTCATACCATTATACATCAAACAAACTTGGGTCCATTACCCAAACCATAATTCGCTACCGGACTTTCTTCAAGGGTTGACATCAATGACAACCAACCCAATTAATCAACAATCTCCCCCTTTGGAATTTATGGCAATAATCTGATGCAATATTGAATTCACATCACTCATGATCCCCATGTGACCATCGCTCCCCCTGGAACCATGCCTCTATGCTCTTTCTCCGAGCCTGCATCTGATAAATCTCTCCCCTTTTGTCATCAATGGCAAAGGTATCTTTCCATCTAGGGTTTCTCCCCCTAACTGAACTTTCCATGGGGATACTCCCCCTAACTGAACTCTTCCCGAAACTGGTCTCCCAACCTAAACTGTCCTCTTTATGGTGTTTCCTCATGTAAATCTAAGACATATAAGATAATCATTCAAAAGCATTCATTTTGTAGTAGAAATTACTTTGAGTCTCTGGCGAAAATTCTTAAAGGCTTCCCTTGGAAGTTGTTTTGTAAAGATGTTTTCCACTTGTTCTTTTGTGCCCACATATTCAACATTGATGTTCTTCTTTGCAACATGTTCCCATAGAAAGTGATACTTTATTGGAATGTGATTTGTCTTGGAGTGCATCATCGGGTTCTTTGAGATACTGATGGTGCTTGTATTATCACAATAGATTGGAATGGGCTCATCATACTCAACCTGTATATCTTTCAAAGTTTGTTTCATCCATAGAACCTGAGTACAACATCATGTTGTTGCAATATACTATGCTTTGGTTGTAGATAAAGATATCGATGATTGTTTCTTGCTTATCAAAGATACTAAACACTTACCCAAGTAGAACATTGATCCATTGGTGCTTCGTCTTTCATCAATGCAACCTGGCCAATCTGCATTTGTGTAGGAAATAAGTGATAAATCCTTTCCTTTTGGATACCATAATCCAAACTCTTGTGTTCCTTTGAGTTATTTGAAAATCCTCTTCACTGCTAAGACATTTGATTCCTTTGGTGCAGCTTGAAATCATGACACATGTCCAACTGCCTAATTACATCTGGTCTAGATGTTCTCACATATAGTAAGCTACCAATCATTGACCTATATTACTCTTGTATGTAGACTATGAATCATCATATTTTTTGAACTTGCAACTGGTTTGCATAGGAGTGGTAATTGGTTTGCAATATTCCATTCCGAACCTCTTTAGTCTTTCTCTGATATACTTAGTTTGAGAAATAAAAATTTCTTGTTTGTTTTAACGTATTTGAGGACCCAAAAAGAAGGATAGTTCTCCAAGTAATGACATTTCAAATTCATTATGCATATCCTTTGCAAATTTCTGGCTTTACCTATCATCATTGCTTCCAAAAATAATATCATTAACATAAAATTCAATTAATAAAATACTATCTTGAGTTACCTTGATGTAGAGGTTTTTGTTTGCACTTTCTTTTCTGAACCCTTCTTAATGTAGATATTTATCTAGTCTAGACTACCATGCTCTAGGAGCGATTTTTAGACCATACAAGGCCTTCTTCAATTTTCACACGTAATCTGCATTCTCTGACAACTGAAATCCTTTTATTTGTTCGATGTAAACTTCTTCTTCATCTTATGCTTCTTCTTCATAAAGTTGTTCCATTGATTAATTTTCTTCTTCCTTTAATTTTTTTCCACTTGTTTCATCAATTGTTACATTGATGCTTTCCACAACTTTGTTCAACCTCAGATTGTAACACTTGTATGATTTCCTTGTACTTGAGTAACCAACAAGTACTCCTTTGACACACGAGAGTCAAACTTTCCCATTCTGCCATCTTCTCTTTTGATGTAGCGTTTGCTTCCAAATACTATGAAGTGCTTCACGTTTGTTGGTCTTCCTTTCCATAGCTCATAGGAAGTTTTGTCATTGTTTTTCTGAGCATTACTCTATTTTGAATGTGAATTTTTGTATGCACTGCATGTGTCCAAAAAATATTTGTCAATTTTGAATCCATTAGCACTGTTCAATCCATTTCTTGTATAATTATCATCCATTATGATAATGTTCCTTTGTCTCTGAACCACTCTCTAAACCAATCTATGAATCCATGCTCTCGTCCACTGTCATATATCTGTCCAAGCCTACTAAGTGTTCTTATGAATCCAGTTATGTCCATATTGTCCAAGACTCTACTACACATTGTCCATAATGTTGACCCATTTATCACTGTACTATCATGAAGTATTCACTACTACAATTGACTGTACTTCTGCTAACGGACTGCTCTGGATATGTCTATTCAAACTATGAAATTTGCTCGAAGGATGGTTCTTTGGTCTATCACGGTTATCGCATGACTCCCCCTATCTAATATTCATGTTACCTGGGAGTCTCTAAGCCGGATGGATCAAAACAATTCCTTCTCTAATGTGTATTCATCATCATCTTCATTGGTAGATTCATCATCTCTCTGAGCTCTGACTTCTTTCTTTATGTCCGTGGATTCATATTTCACTACAATGCCTAAAAGTAAAATCTATTGAACATGTTCCTTATTTACTTGTCCTTCTTTTATTTTAGTTGTTTTCCAAACCTTTTTGTATCTGACATCTTCCTTTTTCTCTAAAGAATTTTCTTCATCTCGTTTTATTGCCAATCTTGCGATCTCTGGGACCTGGTCTTTGTTCGCATGTTCTTCGTGTTTTTTTATCCATACTTTCTTCCATTTGATATCAATGTTCTCTTTCATGGAAGTATCGATCATGCTTCTACAATCACTAGCTATGTGTCCATATTTATGACATTTGTAACATTCAATGTTACGTGGGGCCACATAGGCATTTATTGCTTGAACATTTCTTTTATAATCCCTGCAATCTGCAACCTTATGTCCAAAGTTAGTACAATAAAAACAATGACCATAAAAGAAATTTGCATACCTGGGAGTGAATTATCTTCTTTGTGGCATAGTCCTTCTGAATTTTTTCCTTGACTTATCATGATCATGATTGAAGCTTATTTGTGGATTGAACATGGATGGTCTTCTTGAAGATGTATCTTCAATAGTTTTCTTAGATTTTGGTTGACCATGATTCCTTCCTTTGAGTACTTCTGCATAACTCTTTCTATTTTCTTCATTCTTATTTTCTACAAACCTAGAGTGCTTCTCTTCATTCTCTATAATTGAGGTGGATGTTTTTGTCTCTTCAACATTCTTGTTGAGCTTGACGATTTTACTTCTCAATGTGACAACTTCTTCTTCAAGCTTCTCAACCTCTTCTTCTTTCTTCATTATCTGAGACTTCATGACTTCTTTTGTTCTTTTCACTTCTTCTAGCTGAGTTCTTAAGTTCTCGATGACCTGTTGGCTTCTTCAAAAATGTGAACACTTTCCTTTTGTTTCATTGATTATTTCTTGAGTGACTTGTTTTCTTCTCTTAGTTCATCTAAAGCACTAATCAATTTTGCTTCATAATTGTCTTCCTTTTTAATTATCTTTTCTGTCTCATTTCCTTCATGGCATTCTATTTCAATATGTCTGTGTTTCAAAATTAAAGCAAAACAACATACCTCTGGTGATTGTGTACTCTTCATCTTCTGAATTTGTTTGACATGGTGAACATAATTCTTCTTGATCTGTATCTGCATCTTCTTTGGCATTTTCTGAATCTATGATGGGTGAAGAATATATGTCATGTAACTTATCCCAAAGTTCTTTGGTTGATGAACATTTACCAACCTTTTCTCTTACCGTATTAGGTAATCCTTCTGAGATGAAATCCATTGCTATTTTGTTATTCTTCTTCAATTCCTTCTTGGTTGCAGTCTTTGCCCTTTTTGAACTATCATATCTTGTAGCAATTGATAGACAAATATAATGTCCATGTGCCTATAAAAATATGTCCGTCCTTCTGCTCCACATCTCATACTTAAAACCATTCTGACCATTAAACAATTGGTATCAGAGGTAGTTCCTTCAGGAAACAGTTTAACCACTGGAAGGAGATTATGGATTATTCTGACCCAAAGTGTTGAATATAACATCAAATTCCAATTCGAATTAGCCGAATTTATTATTCATTGGGGAATAGTCTTAATAGACTTATTGATAGCCTCCACTTGACTAGTCTCTTGTGGGTAGTAGGGTGACGAATGTTCTTTCTTAAAACCAAGCTTTGATGTTAACTCAGTCATCATATTATTCTGAAAGTGATTGCCATGGTCTGTGACAATGTCTTTCAGTATACCGAACCTAGAGGCAATCTGGTTGAATACGGAAAGTGTCATCATTTCCCCATCATTAATAAATGTTGTCATGGCTTCGAACCACTTAATGAAGTAGTCTACTGCCACAATAATATAATGATGCCCCCTAGCCGAAGTCGAGTGGCATGTAGTGAAATCAATCCCCCACTTTGTTGGAGATACTTCACACACACCTAAGATTTAGTTTTCATAAGGTTTACCCTGTGTTTATTATTGATTATTCAGTGTCCTATAGTTTAGGGAGAATATTCTCTTCAGTTCACACTTCAGTTTGATCAGTTGAGTGGAGTCTAGATGCCACATTGGGATTATCACCATGCAACCATGGGATCATCACCAACTAAAGCGAATTGTCCTTGGGATCATCACCAGACTAGCACATTACTCATGATTCCCTGATCTCCTCCTCAATTCACTATGTTTCAATCAGTTAACTGAAGACTGAGAGACTAGTTAACTCATACTAGGTGGCAGTTCACTCTCGTAACTGCCTGAGAGACTAGACTAGGTGGCAGTTTACTCCCGTAACTGTTGGTGTGTGTACATGTCACTCTATACCACCACTATGGCGCATTGCCTATCCTCCAATGCGCATTAGTTGATTTATACAGAGTATATCATGTGTAAATTATCATTCATTCATTTGGTTAATGAGAATTCTTCCACTCTTTCTCTCCTACTTCTCTTTTCTCATATTTTCTCTGCAAATTGTGTATGTCATTTGCTATCTAGATCTATTATTTGCAGGTTCAACACATTTACATGGTATCAGATCCAATGGACTGGTAGAGAAAAGACACATCAAATTATTTTTGTAGGTACCGAAGATTAAAGACAACGGAAATATGGAATTTCCAAAAGAATTCATTCTTACACCACACAATTTATGTGCATGGTGTTAGCACTCTGTAAATTTGTTCAGTTAATAAAAAAAATGATAGAGGTAACCTAAAAACCACTTTAGAGTTGGGTACTAGCCTGCTCAGCTTAGAGAGGGCTCTCTCTTGTCACTTGGTCTTTAACAGATGAGTTTTCTTTAACAAGTCAATGGCTAGGTTTTGTTGCTTTGAAGGGTTTTTTATGATTTTGATGGCAAGGAAGGGGAGGGACACCTAGGGCTATGGAGTCAAACTTCTAAAAAAGAATGGAAGCACTTACTAGTTGGTAGAACTCTCCAGAGGATAAAGGCTAAATGAGGCAATGAATCTGAGTTATAAATTGTAATTTGCAAAGTGTAATAAGAAAGGAAAAATATATAATTGCATCATAGCATTAAATAAAATGAATTCTGACTTAGTTAGGAAGAACTTAACACAGTTTCTTAAGTCGAGAGCATCACAAGATGAATTATGGGCCTTTATCTATCCAATTTAAACAAAAGACAATTAAAATGAAATCAAGAAAACAAAAAATATGTACAAAGAAAGAAGACAAATCTCAGACCACCACCATTAGAATCCTTTCGTGCAGATTTCAAGACATCTACATGTGCATTCTATTTATCTTCAGAAAATTTACATTCAAGTTCCAAATAGCTAAAATCGTGCCCTTGCACTTCTGCCAACCCCTAATACATTTGGAACTCCTAATATTTATACCAACTGAGTTCCTTCGGTTTGAAACTGATTACAATGATTACAAAGAAATGTTTCAGTTTTGAAACCGATTACAATTATTACAAAGAAATGTTTCGGTTTTGAAACCGATTACAATGATTACAAAGAAACATTTTGGTTTTGAAACCAATTACAATGAGCAACAACAAAATGTTTCTTGATCCGGATTCTGGATCCTCTGGTGCTTCGGTCCCTTTCTTCGCCCTCTGACTCTATCTCGACCCTTTGTGTGATTCATTGTCTTTCATTGACATCTGGACATCATTTACTGGGTCCTGGAAAACTGCATTTTGTCTTACCCAACTGGACTATCGCCTTCCATTGCAAGTCATAAGGAATATCATAATCTATCATTTCCCTTATCAGAATCTCCAGGTCAATGCAGGAAGCATATGACATGACTGGAAATCCAAGCTTGACTACTTTGAACTGATTCATAATTTTAAAGTCTGTAATCAAATGTTCAACTAATGTAGCTCCTTTAAAATTTTCCTCAAGGGTTTCGAACTTAGAATGATCCATTTTGCACTGATTCAAATGAGCATTGTATTCTTCCTGATCGTACAATTTTCCCTTTCCATCCCAAAATGGTGGAAGACCTTTGGCGAACAATTCTTCAAATAAATATTTAAACTCATGTACACTTTGTTCCATATGTGTTGCCTTAGTTTGGACTGATTTCAACAAGTTATGTTTAGCAATAACCCTCCCGGCCCAGATAATCAATGTATTTTTGTCTGTAACCTCAATAGTATAAAGGTCTGCAGTAGGAACAATGTTGAGTAGATTTATGGTGTTTTGGGCCCATTCTGATGGTTTCTTTGCTAAAGTCTCATTCACAACAGTGCCCCTGTTTTTGGCTGTAATGGCTATGTTGTCCTTATCATTAATGAAATTCAAATGTGATTTGAATTTGGCAGCTTCAGCAATTATAGAGTCCCATATGATATGTTTGGCCACTTGCAACAAACCTTTGCCTCTTAACCTCATCTTCAATTTATTTATTCTTTCTTGCAAGACTTCATTCTCCTTTTGAAATTGACTTATATTTTCATCCTTTGCCTGCAATTCTTGCTTCAATTTCTCTATACTTCCTTTCATCCCTTTGATTTCTCTTTCTTTCAAGCTAACTTGTGACATATCCTAGACAAGTCCTTCAGTGTTTGACCCAACTTCTGCAGTAGGATCTGAAACCACAACCTTGTTTAGAAATTATGTCTACTCTTGTGACCATTTCACCTTTTCATGTTCTAGTTGCAACACCCTAGCCTTGTAGTCCAATGTCTCTTGACGACGTGTTTCCTTTTCATGTTCTAGAGCAACCAATTATGTTGTTTGTGGATGCTCTGTAGCAGTCATTTTCAATTTCTTCTTCAAACTTTGAATTAATTTATCTTTCTCATCCAATGAGGATTTCAACACTTGGGGGCATTCAGATTCCAACCTCTTGACCTGAGTCTGCCAAACTCTGCTAGATGCATTTTCCTGCCTCAACTGTCCTTTTAATTTCATTGCTTAATATGATAGTTTTGAATTCTTTAAACTTAAGCTCAGGTAATCAGAATATAGCATGTCACTAGTGTGTTTGTGAAATTTGACCTTGTTTGGGGCACTGATGTTGTCATATCTTATATTTATCTCAGAGACTTTGTATTCATCTGCAACTACAATGTTAAAGTTCCTCTTTTCAACATCCCTTACTGTGAACAGAGAATATTTATGCTGAGAAATATTTTCCACTTCAGGGAATAAATCCCTCATCTCACCTAGAGTTATGTTTCCCTTCTCAACATATTGTTTTTCCAAATCTCCTTTAGACTGATAAGTTGACTCAGATGTTTTAAAAATGTATTTCTTTTTCTTTTTTTTTCTTTTTTTTTTTTTTTTTACAGAAACGGTTATAGATTATATTAATGGGGTGGACTAGCCACAGATTCAATTACAAAATGGCCTCGAATTTCTTCAGGCCTGCCTTTCTGAACCATTCTACTTCTATAGCTATAGCCTTGAGAACTGAACTAGTTTGTGTACGCCTTCTAAATGAACTAGATTAAATTTAAATGCCGAAACTCCAGTCATTGTTTCATCATATGTCTCAGCACTGTTTCAGCCTATTTCTCAGCACTGTTTCAGCATTACAACGGTGTTTCAGCATCTGTTCCAGCATTGTTTCAGCATATGTTCCAGCACTATGTTTCGGCATGTGTTACAGCACTGTTTCAGCATTTGTTACAGCGGTGTTTCAGCATCTGTTACAGCGGTGTTTCAGCCTATGTCTCAGCACTGTTTCAGCATTTGTTGCAGCGGAGTTTCAGCATCTATTCTAGCACTGTTTCAGCATCTGTTCCAGCACTATGTTTCGGCATCTGTTACAGCACTGTTTCAGCATATGTTCCAGCACTGTGTTTCGACATCTGTTACAGCACTGTTTCAGCACCTGTTACAGCATTGTTTTAGCATCTGTTACAGCAGAGATTTGCTGAAAGCACGCAGGGGGAAAGTGCGTCCCAGCATTGTTCCTTCTTCTCCATCTATTGTTCAGAGTCTCCCCTATATTTTCAGGATGCTTGCCCTGGGCATTTGTCTCCCAGGGGGACTGTGATTGGGAGGTCTTCCCCATGATTGCTGAGTCAGGATGCTCTTCATGAGTTTGTCTTGATGCCCCTTTCCTTATTCTAGCGCTTCTCTGCACAAGAATTCTCTCACCTGCCTCATACCTTCGCGCCTGCACTTTGGAATCCTCCCTGGCAAATTTCAGACTTCTGCATTTCTGACAGGAAAACTCCGGTCGATTCCTTCTCCCCAGATTCTAAGGGATTGGTTCATGATTTTCAAATCCATTTACGTTGATGACTCCCTTGCTCAGAGAGGTGCCTCTGTTCTCTTCGTGGTCTTCCAACTGATTAAGATGCATGAGGACATGGTAGAACTTCACCTCTTCGAAATCTTTCATCTGAACTAGAACCTTCCTATAATAGTGATCCAAGCCCACATTTTTGGGAGCCTTCCTCTAATTGAGAGCATGGATAAAGATTCTAGAGTCCCCTATGACAGCCAGCTTCGAAATTGATAACCTCCTGGCCTGAGCCAGCCCCTGCCAGATTGCTAAAATTTCAGCTGTGTTATTGGTGTTCAGACCCAACCCCTAGGAAAAGTTGAGCACAATTTTCCCTGAGTTGTCGAGTAGGACCCCTCCACTTCCCGCGGGACCGGGATTCCCTTTCGAGGCCCCATCCACCTACAGGATATGCTTCTCCAAAGAAGATCTCCACTTTAAGAACTCTTGTTCCTCCAGCCTAATTTCCCAAGGGGAATAGTGTTTGGAAAATTGCTTGTTTATGGTCAGGAGGGAGGGATCAAGCTCAAGGAACCAAACATACTCATCTTTGTTAGAGGTTACTTCGTTGGTGATATTAGTTTTTGAGGCTATCAGATCACCCAGAATTGCTTTCACTTTGAGTGCAGTTTGGGCCGGCGTCCCTGCTATTTCCCTGAATATCCTGTTGTTTCGCTCCAGCCACAATTTCCAGCAGACTACTTTTGGCACCCACATCCAACAATGCTTTAGCAGATTCAAATTGGTAAAGGAGAAGGGAGCCAAATCGACCCAGGAGGAAAACAAAGAGGTAACTGAATAAGGCAGGGGAACATTCAACTGGCCAAGAATGAGATTCCAAAGTTCCAGAGCATAGGGACAGAGGAGGAAGAGGTGGACAGAGGTTTCAACATGACAAGCATAGAGAGGGCATCGAGAGGGCCCTTCCCAGCCTCTTTTTGAGAGGTTTTCCCATGTAAGGATATTGTTATGCAGAAGGGACCAGCAAAAGAGATCTAGTTTGGGAAGGGAGGGATGAAGCTAGAGATTTCTCCACACCGAGGGATCAGGGGCTACCCAGGGGATAGCTTGCAGGGCTGCATAACCAGCTGCAGAAGAGTAACTGCCAGATGAAGAGCCCCAGCCTCTTTTGTCCTTCTTCCTGGCTGAGGAGGGGGAGCACCCTTGAAGAGCATTCAGGAGGGTTTGAGATTTAGTTTCTAAGTGCTGCGGATAGTCCCCCAAATCCCACTTAAGCCAGGAGCCATCTTGGTCTTAAGATGAAAGGTCCCATAAGGAGACTTTGCTAAAGGAGTGGAGCCAACTCTTGATGTTTTCCATCCCTTCCTAAAAACTTAAAGAGGTCTGTCCTAAGATAGAGTCTTCCCAAAACTTGATTTTTCTGTCGTTCCCCGGGATCCAAAAAAGCTTTGAGGTGATCAAGTCAAGAGCCTTAAGGCAGAGAGAAAGGATGGGAGAGCCTTTTCTAGTCAAGGGGGGGAGATCGAGGCACCTTTCTTTATGACCACAGAAATATTTAAGCCTTAGAGCTTTGGAGCTCCAAGTGGTTTTACCTCTTATCATCTTCCAGAGAATCTTACCTCCCATGGCCAGATTCTGAGTGGCCACATCTCTTACTTGCAGCCCACCTTCCATCCTGGGGGATTTAACCTTATCCCAGCTGACTAGGTGCATTTTTTTCCCCTCATTCCTTCCTCCTTCCCAAAGAAATTTTCTCAAGATGCTATCTAAGTTTCTGACAAATCCTCTCGGGGCAAGGAGAATGGAGGCCTGATAGATAGGAAGAGAGGTGAGAACAGAATTTATGAGGATTAGCTTCCCTGCTTTGTTCAGCTAGGTTGCTCCCCAGGCCAAGATCCTGGCTTTCATCTTGTCCAACAGAGGCAGCCACAGGTTATTTCTAGGGGCTATTTTGACTAGCGGGATTCCAAGATATTTAATGGACTCCCATGTTGAAGTTCCTTCCATTTCCAGCACCTTGGAAATACCAATCATTTCTATAGGAGGGCAATTCTAGCCATAAATTTTACTCTTCCTCAAATTGATTTCGCTGCCTGAAATTTTAGTGTAGTCATCCAATTCTTTCTTGAGAGCTCTTACGGTGGACAGGTTGGCTTGGCCCAGAAGGAATGTATCATCGTCAAATTGAGCATGATTAATTCTCTCGTCTCTAGGAGTAATTGAGAGGCCAATTAAGATGCACTGTTGCATACTTTTATTCAGCTGAAAACTTAGCACAGATGCTTGAATAGCATAGAGCAGGGGGGATAGGGGGAAGCCTTGTCTAAGTCCCCTTGAGGCTTGGAAAAAGTTAGTCGGTCTGCCATTGACCAGGGGGGCGATCCAAGGCTCCGCTATACAGGCCCGGATCCAGCGAACCAAATGTGGGTGAAATCTCATCTTGATCATCACAGCAAAAAGGAAATTCAGCCTGACTCTGTCAAACGCATTCGCCAGATCCATCTTGACTAACATTCCTTTCTCCTGCCTTTGACAGCTTGAGTGGATAGCCTCTTGCACAAGGATAATATTGTCCTGGATTTGTCTCCCCTGGATGAAGCCCCCCTGGTTCTCCGGGATGATCCTGGGGAGGAATTTTTTTATCCTGTTTGCTATTACTTTGGTGATGATTTTGTACCCCAAATTGTAAAGCGAAATAAGACAGAATCTTGAGAAGCTTTGGGCACCTTTCTCTTTGGAGATTAAAGCTAGAAATGAGGAGTTGGTGCTCCCTCCAATTTTGCTACAGTTCTGAGAGTTCCTCACCATTCTAACTAGATCTTTTTGGATGATATCCCAGCAGGCTATATAGAACCTGGTCGTGAATCCATCAGGCCTGGGGGCTTTATCCGGGTTCATAGCTTGGAGAGGTTTGTTGATCTCCTCAGTCGTGATAGGGGCTGTCAGCCAGCGATTGTCATCTTCATTTATCAACTTGGGGACCACCGTGAGAGGATAGAGATCTGGTCTAGTAGGGGCCTCCAGCTCTTCAGTAAACAGATTTTTATAGAAGGAGTGGGTTGCACGTTTGATCTCCTCAAATTTTTTGTAAGTTTGTCCTGAAATTGGATCTCTCTGATTGAGTTATGATTTTTCCGAGATTCTGCCTGCTTATGGAAGAAGGAAGTATTTTTGTCTCCTGCTTGGAGCCATAGACTTCTTGACTTTACTCGCCAGCACTCTTCCTCTCTTTTAAGAGATTTGTGAAGATTCTTTTGCAGCTCCAACTCGTCGTTCATCATCGCTGGGGTGACCGGGGCAGACTCCATATGACGTTGGTAATTCTCCAGGGCCCTTTGTGCTTTTTTCCTTTCCTGCAAAGGGGAGGGCGGGTTCTTTGCCCAGATTTTGAGATCCACTTTGAGCCTTCTCAGTTTCTCTTCCCAAATGAAGAAAGGTGATCCCGACACACTCTTCTTACAGGACTCTGATACCAGCTCAAGGAAGCCATCCGAGGAGACCCATAGAGGGCTGAAGCGAAAGGGGATCGGGCCCAGATTTTCCCCAGGGGTCAGGGAAAGGGAAATGAGCTTATGATTCGAGGTGCAAGCTTGCAGGATTTCAGACGAGGCAAAAAGGCCAAGGGTTAAAAAGGAAGAGTGAACCAGGAAGCAGTCTAAGCGGGCTGCAATGTGCCCCGGTCCCACTCTTTTGTTGTTCCAGGTGAAATTTCCTTTTCTGGGTTTGATGTCCTCCAGATCCCAATCCAGCATAATGTCTTCAACCCACTCCCGTGCAGGATCTCTTACAGGTGTTCCTCCTTTTTTTTCAGAGAGGGCTAGGGTGACATTCAGATTTTTGGCAAGAATAAGATTTTCATGATGGTTAGTAGAAAGGAAATTATTCATAGATTCCCAACAATCTTTTTTTTCCAATAAAAGAACTGGAGCAAATATTAAAGAGGCTAACTTGATGTCCTGATTCACGATGCAACAACTTCGTGAACAGCCAATGGATGGTTCTATGTTCTTCGATCAGGTCTAGCGTTGAGGAGTTCCAGAAGGTGGCTAGACCTTCTGAAGCTCCTCTGGCGCTAGCGGCTCTACCTGCTCCTTTTTTCCATAAATTTTTACTAGCCTGGATGGTCTTAGGCTCCTCCATCTTCGTCTCCTGGATCAGAAGTACATCCGGGGAAGTCATTCTGACTAGATCTTTGACAGCTTCTTCTTTTAGTTTACTTCCCAACCCTCTGCAGTTCCAGGAGACGTAAAGCATTAGGAACCGGAGGGGGGGGGGTGGCTCCTTTCGAAGCCTTGCCTTTTTTTGAGGATCTGGTTTCTATCATAGCCGGGATGGTGTGCTGAACTCCTGCANTGAGGATCTGGTTTCTATCATAGTCGGGATGGTGTGCTGAACTCCTGCAGTGACGTCCCTGTAAGATTTCTCCTCCCTTTTTTTCCTCTCTGGTTTCCTTCCTCTTGGGGCCTTCTCAGGGGTTCCAACAGAACTGTTGGTATCCGTGGCCCCCTCATCTGTATTTGCACTCGTTTCAGAGTCTAAAGGGATGTTCTCCTCATCCGACTTCATGGATTCATCTGCTAGAGGGGTTTCATTGACCAGAATCAAATTTTCTGGGGCTGGCGGGGACTGAGTGACTATAACGATTGGTTCTTTCAAGTTTTCCTTTGGCTTGTTAGCCCCTTCTTTAGGAGGTGCCTTCTGAGGATTTGGCTTTGAAGAAGATGGTTGGCTCGCCTGCTCTGGCCTTGGGTCTTTGAATTTAGGACCTGGTTTGCTTTTCTTAACCTTTTTCCATCCCTCAGCATCTTCCTTTCTTGGGCTTTGGTTCTTTGGGCAATTCCTCTGGAAGTGTTCGTGCTCTTAACAAGATCTACATTTGAAGGGAAGGTGTTCATAATCGAGTTTCTGGTAGTGAGACCAGTTGCCCACAGTAAGCTTCACCACCTTCGGGAGCCCTGCCTCCAGATCCACTTCAACACATATCCTAGAGCAGTTGTAGATGGACTTGATGTCGGCCTTATCAATGAATTTCCCTATTCCATTCCCTATCTTTTGCAGAGCTTCATAGTTCTAGCAGTGAACCGGCAAGTTAGGGAGCCTGACCCGTACCGGTACCTCCTTTGGCAGTTCCATCATGGGATCGAAGTCCGGGGTCCAGCGGTTCAGATACAGCCCCTGGGTTTCCATAAAATATGGTCCATTTCTGAAAATGAGGTCCTTGTCTTCCTTATTTATAAACTCAAAGAGAAAAAATCCATTGCTCAAAGGATAGCAGGTAACTCCTTGCTTTAGGAGGGGCTTCCAGTTCCTTTGGATCCAAGCTTCGGTGGTTTTTGCTGAGGGCCAAAGTCCCATAAACTAGCCTACCATCCCTCTCTCAGAGAGAGCAAGGGCTATCTTGATCTCTTGCGTCTCTGGGAGGGCGATTTCTGGGATTTCATCTATCTTTTTTATGAATTTTGGAACCGTAGAAGGGATCTTGGGCTTGCCTTCGCTGGCAATCAGTTTCCTGAACGCGTCCTCTTCTGAACTTGGAGGGGGAGGGGTCGAATCCCCACCCCCTGGGGCGGCCATGGCCGGCACTGTCTGCAAACACGGATCCTGGGCGCTCTCCACGAACCCTAACGCTCACGCATATCCAGGGCGCTCTCCACCGCCAATAATCGAAATGTTAATCTTTAAAAATTTATTTCTTACTGCTAAATATTCTAGAATTTCTTTCACCTTGGAGTTTACTTTCCTTTTCAACCTCTATAGTGTTAGTACCACTCTCCACCATATCTGGATTAGATTGGTCCCTGGACTCTTCCTCTTCTAAATCCACTATATGTGCAGACTGTGTAACTTTCATCTTCTTTGGGGAATTTTGTTGGTTGATGATGTCCATGGCCTTTGAACTGCTTATCTTGTTGTAAACACTTGTCTTAGCAACTTTGATTATCATCTTTTGAGGAGCTTGTTGTGTTTGACTTTGTTGCAAGGTTGCCTCCACTTGTTGTGTTTTCATTGGTTGCAAGATTGCTTCCATATCAACATAGAATTCTAGATATGTCGGCTTATCAAAACCCTCAACATGTTCATGCTCATAAGGGGCATGTTTGTTCATCAATATTCTCTTGGATATGATTTGGTGTGGATCATACCTTCTACCCTGTAACTGTGCAAAACCAAAATCTTTGAGATTTGATTGAACTTGAGATAAACATGATCTGGATTTGACAATGAAGGGGACAATAATAAAAGGAAACTTAAGGTTGGAGGCTTTGTGCAACTTCAGGAAGTGCTCTGTCTTAGATATAATTCTTGGTCTGATGAATTCAAGGGCAAAGATTCTAGGAATCAGAAAAATAGGCAATAGGTAAGTGGATTCATGGAAACCATAAACCCATATCACTATTGAGTGCATGAATAGTACCCAATCCCCCACTATGATCTCTGGATTTGGTTGTAGATAGCTTTTCATGTCATCCAAAAATCTAGGTAGACTGGTATTGAAAATAAAAATATAAACTATGGACATGAATTTGTTGATGAAGATAAGTAATGTAATTCTCTTACACTCAGTTGACACAAATCATGCTTCAGAAAATTCCCTCTTGTTGGTTTCCAGGAAAATTCTCAACAGATAGGTGTAGTATCTGAAATGTCTTAGAGAGAAAAAATTCACTAGTTATTTATGGATATTATCAGCTAGGAATTGATCAAAGCTGATACGTACTGACAGACCAAACTCTAGCTTAAAAAATTTCAAAAGGAAACCGAGCATGACTTCAACCACATATTTCTAAAACTTGACTCAATAGGGAGTAGACCCATTGGACTTCGATGACCATTATATTTACATTCATCGGAAAAGACAGACCTTCTGAAAAATGTTCAGGTTTGATAATTGTCTGTAAAAGAAGATCTCCAACCTCTGATGGACATTCTCTATATACGCTAATCAACTTCTCTTCATTGAAAGGTTTAGAAACTGCGGAAAAGACTCTGGTATACCGAGAGACTCTCAAATTGACATACTCTCTACCCTATAAAAGACCATGGACCCTCGTTTATTCACAACGACTCTTTCTTCATGGGAATATTGTTCGGCGCACCAACTTATAAATCCGAGAAACGGGAAAGAAATTTTGACAAAATAAGGGACTATGGTGGTCTAGACTGCTTCAACGAATGGTATACATCTTCCTACTTTATCGGACAGGTTTCTTATGAACACAGAGATAGGGGAAATAGTGATTTCGACATCAAAAAAATATGTGTCTCAGTCAATTAGGGATTCTTCATTTTCCACAGGATCTTGTTATGTTACTGAGGTTATGATGGGATCCATGGTTGTGATTAAAATCACCTAGAAACAAGCGGAGATGGCGAGGAGTTGGTGTATTGTTGAGTTGCATGTGGAAGACGATAGTCGTGCCAAGGTTCTAACGGTACAGTGTTCAAAAAATAATAATCAAATAAAATAAACGACTAAAGGTCCTTTTATACTTTTCTATTTTTCAGGGGTGCGATAAAGTGGTTTGAGGCAATCCTCTTTTCGTCCAAAAATGCACATGGTGATGTCACGTAACCCCAAGAGAAAACCGTGGTTTAAATTTCGAGACCGCTCTCCAAAATTAAACCTCGCGCAGCTTCGGCCCCCAAAATTATTCTCTGTCATTGATCTTGAGAAGTCACGATCCACAATGCTTCGAACCTGATTGGCTTAGCGCTCCTTCCAGATTTATCCCTCCCCCACCATATTCATCTCCTTTCCCAGTTTATCAGGCTTCCAAACCAATTTTAGCATCCTGGTAGATTTTGAAATCTTAATTTTGCAAAATAATAATTTAATGGTGACTAACACATGAAAGGAAAAGATGATAATGCATATTTGAGGCAGAGGATTATACATTTTAACCATCAACATAGAGACAGAGCCCACAATAGCATCAGAAAAATCCAAGTATCTAAATCGAATGGATGAAGTGTTTGGAACTATTTGTAGTCCCATTTCTCTTGAACTCCTCTTTCACATATCCTCATGTAAAACCCCCAATGAAGCTTGGACCACCATGGAAGGGATTTTTGGAAAAAAGGATGAGATGAGGGGACACATGCTCGAGGTGGAATTTCTCACTTTGGATCCAAAAACCTTCGACAATCTCCAATATTTCTTTACCAAATATAAGGATTTGTTGTCGCAAGTCAAGGCTTACGGGGTTAATAAATATGAGGAGAAACAAATGGTTCTTACCATCCTCTCCAAACTTGGTCTAGAATACTCAGTGTTTGTATCTACATTTAATTTAGTTAGGCTTGCCTCTGGAGCCACCTGGACGATGCCCTCTCTTGAGGCCTTTATCGAGTCTCTAACACGAGAGCACAACAAGCTCGTCAATATGGGAAAAATCAAAGGCCCAAAGGTGCATGCACTTACTGTGCAAGATGGTAGTGGTCATCAATATCATAAATCTAAAGACAAAGACAAAAGTAAATCACATGAAAATCCAAAGAAGGAAGGGTACTCAAAACCCTTCAACGATGCCTCCATATCTAAAGGTGGAAAGGGAAGAAAAGGGGAGGAATGCACTTACTTCCATAAAGGATTTAATCCAGAATCTGTATGTATGAAAAAACAGATAGATCAAATGGCCCAAATACTTCAGAAAAACAACCTTGGAGATCGCATCCCCGAGGATGCCAAGAAGAAGAAGCCAGAAGATCGAAATCTCAAGAAAGGAAATTCTATCCATGCTTTGATTGCCATGAACTCCTCTCTTGATGCTTGAATCATATATTTAGGTGCATCACACCACATGGCAACCAAAAAATAATTATGTTCTTCATTGGATGCATGCAAAGGTCCTCCTATTCTGATGGGGGACAACTCTCCAATCAAGGTCACCGACAAAGGAAGAATTGAACTCACAAACGAAAGCTTCGAGAATGTGCTACACGTTACCAAAATTTATGACAATATTCTATCTGTGTATCAGATGAAAAACTTTGGCACCAGAAAGAGAGTCATATTCACACCTGATGTAGTGGATATCTATGACATGCAAACCAATTCCAGGGTTGCTATCGATGAGGTAAATCATCAATCTAGACTCTACACATTTTCTGAATTTATTGAACCAAATTCTGCATTATTGCTTACCCATGTTGATGAAAGAAGTAGGATATGGCACAAAATGTTCAGGCATTTAAATTTCAGATATATGCAACAGCTTAGAAATCAAGGAATGGTTGATGGTCTACCTGACATCCACTTCTCCAAAGGAATTTGTGAGGGATGTGTTCTTGGAAAACACCCTCAAGAGAAATTCGACAAAGCAAAGACTCAAAAGGCTTCCCTTCCTTTAGATCTAATATATAGTTATCTAATGGGCCCTTTTCTGCATCCATCAATCAGTAAATCAAGGTACGTTCTCATTTTTGTTGATGATTTCTCATGCTTCACATGGATTTTCTTTCTCAGGAAAAAATCATAGGTCTTTCAACACCTCAAATATTTCAAAGCACTTGTTGAGACACAGTCAAGAAACAAAATCAAAGTCCTCTGAATATATAATAAGGGAGAGCATGTCAACCATGAGATACATAATATTTTTCATGAGGTCGGAATTTAGTTGCAGAACACATTTCCTTATACTCCGCAACAAAACGGAGTTGTTGAGCGAAAAAATAGATCTCTAAAAGAGATGGAATCTTGCATGCAACATGCAAAGTCACTTGCACAAATCTTATGGGCTGAAGCACTTAATTGTGCAACCTACATCCAAAAGAGATCTCCCCATAGATATTTCAAGTATAAGACCCCCTATGAGGCTTGGAGTGGCCTCAAACCAGAAGTGATCCACTTTCATATTTTCGGTTCACGTGCATGGGTCGGGATTCCCTCTTAGAAGAGGAAGGCACTTGATCCACAGAGCACAAAGTGTATCTTTGTTTCATACCCCTATGGTCTGAAGGGATACAAACTCATTGATATTTCCTCGAACCGGCTCATCATTGAATGACGTGTCCAATTCAAGGAAATTGTCTCGCATGTACCTCAGCAGCTGCATGCAGACACTTTTGTTCTTCCACCTCTCAGAGATGATGAGAATGCACATGTCGACTCTTCTTCATATGAGAATTTTGATTCAGAGGATTCATATGATCAAGACACAGAGTCAGTACATTCATATGCAAATTCAGTACATAAATATGTAGATGCAGAGGCCCAAGTGGGCCAAGACTACTCTTCAGGATGCAGGAGATCTTGTTGGGGATTCAACTAATAGTAGGAGGACTTGATCTGATTTTGAGGAGCCTTCTCTTGCAGTCACTTCCATTGAACCGATGCCACCCATGCATCTTTTCTTGGTTCAGTATTTAGATCCAAAATCCTATGGTGAGGCTATTGGAAATCCCTTTTGGGAATCCATCATGTAGGAGGAGTAAAAATCCCTCCTCAAGAACCATACTTGGGATCTGGTTCCCCTTCCTTTAGGAAAGAAACTTGTCAAGTGCATATGGGTCTACAGGACCAAGAGTGCAGTGGATGGGCAGGTTAGCAGATACAAAGCCAGGATAGTTTTCAAAGGCTTTCAGTAGGTACATGGCATTGACTATGATGAGACCTTCACTCCGGTAGAGAAAATGGATTCCATACGTTTGGCACTTTCCATTTTAGCAGTCAATGGATGGGAATTCCATCATATGGGAAGTCCATCAAATGGACGTGAAGAATGCATTTATTCATGATGATTTCTCCGAGGATATCTATATGGAGCATCCCCAGGGATTTATGTAGGATTTATATTTGGTTTTCCGACTGAAGAAGTCTATTTACAACCTCAAGCAAGCTCAGAGGGCATGGTATGCCAATATAGACTCCTACCTGATGTCACAGAACTTTGTATGTTGTAATTCAGACCCGAATGTTTACATGCTCATGACGGTTGATTCACTTCTACTTCTAGTTTTGTATGTTGATGATTTGTTGATCACTAGTTGCTCAACTTCAGCAAATGTTGTATTCAAGAGGATTCTGCATGACAGGTTCTTGATCACGGACATGGGTCTGCTACATTTCTTCCTTGGACTCAAGATCATTCAAGATGCATTGGGCATCAAACTGTCTCAGGCTAGGTATGCACAAGATATCCTTGAGAGATTTCACATGACAAACTGCAATTCTGCCCCAACTCCTTTCCTATCAAGAGTCATACTTGAGGATGGCAGGGACACTCCACTAGTTGACAGCACATTGTACAGACAACTAGTGGGGAGCTTGTTGTATCTCACACACTCCAGAACAAATATCTCCTATGCAGTTGGAGCAGTCTCCGGGTTCATGCAGGAGCTGCATGAGGCTATATTGGGAGGTTGCAAAGTGTATCCTTTGATATGTACAAGGAACCATCACCTTTGGGATTCACTATGCAACAGAATCTACATTGGACCTCATCGAGTTCACTGATTCTGCCTGGGTTGGTGATAACATTGATCACAAGTCCACATCTAGTTACTCACTCAGTCTTGGTTCTGGGCCTATCTATTGGTTGAGCAAGAAGCAGGTTGTTATTTTTTTTATCTTCAGCCGAGGCAAAGTACATAGGGGTAGTTAACATAACCATTTAGGCTATGTGGCTACAACATTTTCTCACTATGTTGGGCATTCAATTTGATTAGTCAATCATCATCTGGAGTGACAACCAAAACACTCTGAAGTTATGCGGAGATCCATTTCAGAGGCAGTGGACGAAGCACATAGAGATCCACATCCACTACAATCAAGACTGAGTACATGAGGGGATCATCAACCTACAGTTTTGTCCTTCAGCAGAACAGACTGCAGACATCTTCACCAAGACCTTCACCAAGCAGAAGTTCCATTATCTGTGCAATCATCTTGGAGTGAAGGACACAGTTGCCTAGCAACTATCAGTTCTTCTTTTTACATACATTGTACTTTCAGGGGGGATTTTTCCCATGAGGTTTTCCCTCTTTCCTCATTTATTTCAATGTATCTTTTGTATTTGGGTACCTAACATGGCCTCGTTTCCAGGACCCATTATTTATTTTCACCATAGTGATGTTTAGGGGGGTGTTGGAGATACTTCACACACACCTAGGATTTATTTTTTCTAAGGTTTTCCCTATGTTTATTAGTCATTATTCGGTCTCCTATAGTTTAGGGAGAACATTCCTCTAGGATAATATTCTCTTCAGTTCACACTTCAGTTTGATTAGTTCAGTGGAGTCTAGATGCCACATTGGGATTATCACCATGTAGCATTGGGATCATCACCAACTAATGTGCATTGTCCTTGGGATCATCACCAGACTAGCGCATTACTCATGATTCCCTGATCTCCTCCTCACTTCACTTTGTTTCAGTCAATTAATTGAAGACTGAGAGACTAGTTAACTCATACTAGGTGGCAGTTCACTCCCGTAACTACCTGAGAGACTAGACTAGGTGGCAGTTTACTCCCGTAATTGTTGGTGTGTGTCCATATCATTCTAGACCACCACTATGGTGCATTGACTTCTCCTCTGGTGCGCATTAGTTGAGTTATAAATAGTATATCATGTGTAAATTATTATTTATTCATTTGGTTAAAGAGAATTCTTCCATTCTTTCTCTCCTGCTTCTCGTTTCTCATATTTTCTCTCCAAATTGTGTATGTCATTTGCTAGGTAGATCTATTATGTGCAGTTTCAACACATTTACACACTTAGTGAAGGGACCAACAATAATAAAAGGAAACATAGGACCAGGGTGTGCCCACATCTTCTGAGAGAAGATATGACATAGGTGACACTTCTTAACTGCCTCTATACAATCTTTGATTAACGAGGGCCAGAAGTATCCACCACGAAGAATTTTCTGGGTTTTTTCCAACCCATATAAGTGACCACCACATGCTCCAGTGTGGCAGTCGTTTAACACAAGATTTGCCTCCTCATGATTCATACAATGATGGAGAACGCAATCAACTCCTCGACGATACAAAGTATCATCAATGATAAGATAATTTCGCGCTTGATGGCATATCCGTCAACACTCATCATGAGAAGCAGAGGAAGGACACTTCAAAGTCTAAAGATACACAAGTGTATCTCCATACAAAGGGTTAGAATATGCAATAAGGAAGAGATCATCATTGATCAATGACACTTCGGTAAAATCATTGCCACTCTCAATCAGAAGTTTTGAAATTAACTCAACAAAGACCAAATATTTTTTAGACTTCGCCAAAAAAAATTCCAGATCAAATTATTGAAGAATGACTATCCATAGACTAATATTCTCGTCGATGACCCGTCGTGTCAACACATATTAAAAATTATTGAAGATGACTACAATGGTGGTCTTACGAAGTAGAATATAATGACGGAAACTTTGGACAGCATGGATAGTTGCCAAAGCCACTTTCTCAACGTGAGTGTAGTTGAGATCTCATCTGACTAAGCCTCGACTAAGGTAGTAGATAGTGTGTTCCTACAGTGCGTCATACTATTGAAACAAGACCATACCGATGGTAGACTCTGTTGCAGCCAAGTATAAGAAGAAATCCTTTCCATAATCAGAAGGACTGAGCAGAGGGGTAGATGTCAGGGCACTTTTCAATACTTCAAAAGAATGTTGCGCTACTTCATCCCAGAAGAATGGGACCCCTTTTTTCAAAAGAAGCATAAACCCTTTAGTTATTTCAGTATAGTTGGAAACAAATCTCCAAAGGAAGTTAGCTTTCCCCTAAAAACTTTGAAGCTGGGGGATTGTGCGCGAGGGAGGAAAATGAACTATTGCCTCAACCTTAAGAGGATTGACCATGATCCATTTAGTGGACATGATAAATCCTAACAAACATTCTGATGTTACATAAAAACTACACTTGTTCAGATTTAGGTGAATCTAGTAGTAGCGACACCTCTCAAAAATAAGTCATAGGTGGGCAGGATGATCATATATCTTACAAGAATGTGACACCAGATCATCAAGATATGCCTCGACTATGTGTTTGAGGTTATAGAAGGAGAACGACATGGCCTGTTGAAAAGTAGCTCCAACATTTTTTAGGCCAAAAGAAATTTTTCTATATACAAACGTACCCCAAGGACATATGAGAGAAATCTTTTGTTGATCCTTGGGCTTGATCTAAATCAGATTGTACCCTGAGAAACCGTCCATGAAATAAAAAACTTCACACCCTACACATTCATCGATAATCTAATCAACGAATGGGGTAGGAAAGTTATCTTTCAGGAAATATTTATTTAGATCACGAAATTCCATGCACACATGAATCGTACCTTGTTTTTTATTAAGAGGAATAGGGTTTGACACCCATTCCATCAATTGAATTGGGTAGATGAAACCATCCTTAATCAATTTATCTACCTCAACCTTGATAGTCATTGCCTTGCGAGGGTTGACTGGGCAAAGCTTTTGTCGAATAGGCTTAGCATCAGGATAATTCCTAATATCATGTTCGACTATACGAGGGTCAATGCCTGACATTTTCTCATAAGACCAGAAAAAATGTCGCAAAACTCTTCAAATAATTCAGTGTACACCTGAATCTCCTTGGGGGAAAAATCCGCTATGATGAAGACGTTTTCAACAACACCGAGGGTTTTATAGATGTCAATTGGAATTGTCTCGGCTATACTCACCATGTTTCCTTCAGCATAGATTTTGGCATGGCCAAAGGGTTAATAAGACAATTGACATCTCCATTCATGGTCATGGTGAACTCTCCTTCTTCCACTCTCCTAATCTTGGGTAAAAAGTAAGATCTATGGTGATGATCATCCCAAGGTCTATTCGGCCCAGTCATTGCCTCTAAAATTGCCTAGTGGGAGGGAAAGACCAATTCCAAAGGAACATGAGAATAGGCTAGAGAAAAGGATTTATCTCTTGAGGGAGAGTCGGATCAAAGTTGGTCGAGGTTTACTAAACAATGTTGTACACAACCTCAGTTGCAGATAGGGGCATCGCCATACCAGGATGCCCTACCCCTTCCATTGAAGTCGATGAGGAAGGTAAAGACCATGGGTCATTAAAATAATTCATTCGAAAAGAAGCTACTTGAAATATCACAACTTTAGGTTGATTAGGGACAGCCAAAATAAACTTGATATCATTTGAAGTTTGCGGAAAATCAAAAGTTCCCATCAAAGATGGAAACAGTCCAACACCTAAGTTGATGGTACCTTGCTTTGGGTTGTCAATCATTGGGACCATGGATTCCCCTGATGAAGTACCAAGACGGGAGAAGGTTAATTGATCAACGATTACTATCTTGCCTTCATGAGGAAAACATAAGACATGAAAAATGAAGGATACAATTGTTTCCATTGCGTAGGTCCATCTTCGTCCTAACAAAAGGTTGTAGTCGAGAGGCACATCGACTACTTCAACCTCAACACAGAAAATATTTCCTTCCAAATGCATGGGGAAGGAGAGGAATAGTCCATTTAGTCTAAAAGAACGATCGTCAAACACAGTTAACAACGTCGGTCATGGAGACAACTCAAGCTAACCAATAGCCTTCCAGCATGCCAACGACATCATGCAAGTTGACGCACCCTCATCTACCACTGTGAAAAAAATATTATGTGTCAACAATTATGTGGCATAAACCACTACTATCTGGAAGGCGACGTGGTAAGTAAAACAAAGTTTGTGATCGGAAGGGTCAAAGACGATAGTTCCCGAGTTAGTTTGCTCAATAGCACCCAAGGCAGATAGTAACGCTTTTCTCTATGAGGGGAAGCTCTGGAGGACTTCCACAGTAGACATCGCACAAGGGGTGTGTGTCAGTTCCTCAATGATGGAGTAGTTCTAAGAAGCCCTTGCATTCAGATTATGAGAAGCTTTCTTAAACACACCTTTAGGTATGTGAGTCGTTGTTTGTCCCATATTCTTCTCAATATTAAGAGAAAGAGATGGGTTGGAATCTTCTTTTCCCTTCTCAGCAGATTCTGGCATTTAGTAATCATGAGACCTAGTTTGAAAATGAGCATCTGATCTCATCATGTATATGTTTGTGTCTCCATTATTATCATTAAGTTTTGGGGCTCCCTAATTTCCCCCAGGCACATTTGTGGATGAGGAAGCTTGTGCCATATTTTGACCTTGAGGGAAAGGGTTAGTTAACACAATAGGTTGTTGTTGCGCCAAAATATTTTGAGCTTCCTCAAGCCGGGGGAATTGATGAGTCAAGTGATCATCTTCGCAAATCTTACATGGAAACTTAAATTTCTTCTTCTCATTTTTTCCCTCACCAGCACTGTTAGCATCCTTTTTATCCCCCTTACCCTTGTTTGCCTTGGCGTTTATTTTTCCCTTTGTTTGTTGGTTACCTTTGGGATTTTTTGTCTACACACTGTGTACTTCCGACATTTGGGTTGTGGGGGCAGTCGAACTAGAAGTCTTGTTGGCCACAATCTATTGGAGTGAAAACAGTTGCAATTGGTTAGACAACTAATTTGTGGGCTTACTTTGTGTCGATCTTACTATACCATCAGCATGAGGCCCAGACTTCGATTTTGTTTTGGAGAAAGATAACCATGGTGCATCTGGGCGAATCTCGTACAACATACTGGATTGAGAATAAATCAATTCCAATTGTTGGGCTCTCATAATAGCCTCTTCCTCATAGAACACTTTGGAAGTCGCGACGTATTTGGAGACACAAGGCACCAAGGACTTCAGGAACCAATCGAGCAAAAATGCAGGAGGGATCTTTATTTTGATCAATCTCTTGAAGCGACTTCATTCTCAAATATGATCGAAGATATGGATGGCCTTCGTCTGCTCGAAGTTAGCCAGCAACTATGTGTCGGCATTGTATCTCATCGATAACTAAAAATGGTTTAAGAAAACCATTGTCAGGTCGTTAAAGTAAGAATACTTTGAGCTATCGAACTCGATATACCATTTTGCAACACCCCCTATGAGAGTGCGTTGAAACAATCGTAGTTGGACAAAGTCATCCTTCAACGATTTGGAGGAGAACCATAAGTGGAACATTGTAACATGATCACCTGGATCTTCATTGGGCTTGCCTTCAAATTTTGGTATGTCTGAGGGAAACTTAGTTGGCATAGGAGGCCAACATGGATCATGAAATATAGGATCATTCAACAACCTTGACAAATATGGAAAATGTAGAGTTTATAGAAAAGGTAACCTAGGTTGTGGCATATTTAAAGAAAAAGAGGAACTTGGATTTTGACTGGTACCAAGTTGCCAAGAAAAGTTTGCTTGTTGAATAGGGTTCTGGTAAAAACCAGGGTGTCCTTGGCCAGAAAAAGGAGTTTGTCCACTAGTCTACATCGTCAAGTGATTCACATAATTTGATGTCATACCTTGGGTAGGGATTGCTTTCTACATGGTATTCCAAAGTCCTTGGTTTGGGTTACCCCCAACCGATCCTCCTGGCATAGTCACTGAATATTTCCCGGGATTCCACTGAGCGTGGGAGGGGTTGCCTCTGATTGACATCCCTTGCAAAGGTGAAGATCCCTTCCAGGGATTTCCAAGACCTTGAGAGGAGAAGGCTCCTATGATCACTCCCTGTGACGGAACAAATCCTTGCATAGGGTTGGGTTGATTGAAGAAGGGGTTGCCCCCTAATGAAAACATGAACGATGAGAAAGTGTTGTTTCTGAAAGCACCAAAAAAAGAGAAAGAAATAGACCCAACCGAAGTCATGTAGGACTGAAACCCATGACTCCCTCCACTAAACAAGTTGCAACTGGTATTAATCTCAGATTGTTGTTGGAAAGCACCTCCAAGCAAGGGGGGTGGAGGAGGGACACCACCCCCACTACAAGGGATTGCATTAAATGGAGCATAGGTGCCCATGAAGGATCCTTGTAAGGGAGTGTTAGAACTCCCTGCCCCCAAACCAATAGTCTGTAGAGTGGAGTAAGTTAAATTCAAGCTTGTATCGAAACCTAACATCTCGTATGAAAAAGGAGCACCATACGCGTTCTATATAGTAGGGACAGTGGTCGTAGTCGTTGTAGAGACTATGCCACTGCCAGAAGTTGTAGGTGTCCGGATAGAATTAATTCTTGTTGGTGAAGGTGGGGTTGGGGGCATGAAACCCCCCTCCAGTCACAGTCAAGATGGGAGTATGAGGACTCCTGGTAGAGGTATCATTATTTGCTTCCATCGCCTATCACCTAACAATATGACGATCAATAGTAGTCACCTCATGAGGGACTAACTAAACAAGGATTGGTGCTACTATATCAGTGATCGGAGGGTTTGTGGGCCTAAAGCCTTCAGCTTCGAGATCAGAAAGGGTAGGCTCCTCCGGTCCAAGTCTACCTTCTCTAGGGATAGGCTCCTCCGGTCCAATTCTACCTTCTCTAGGGATAGGCTCAAGCATAATTTCTTGTGGCTGAATCACTTCAAAAGAACCCTCTTGATCTATCGTTATCCTCAACGGTGGCGGAGGTATCTCCAAATTTACCGACGGTAGGCCCTAAAGCATACGCGAACGATGGAGTTGTTCATATTCTACCTTATAAAATGATCACCAACACTCTAAGGTCGATCTAGAGAGAAACACATAGCACACACTAGAAATTCCCTAAAATTAAATCAAGCAATCAATAAAATGGCAGGAAGAACAGTTATGCCAATCAACACTAGAGAAACTTATCAGTGCAAGTGTAACTCGAACATGGAAACACCCTCCAGGTATACTCTACAAAGTGTGATCCAATGTCTTCCCTAGGTACCACGGTGTACCCCCATAGTCACATGTGTAAGTCCCTACAAAAGGAAACTAGGTTTCCAGCTCACAGTCAGTTACCAGGCGGGAACAGTCGACAGTTGGGTTGATCGTAATGAGCAGGATAGCAAAGTTTGAATCCTTTCAAGGGTACCAAAGGCAAATGGTCCCGAAGACAACTAAGAATCCTCGATGGATTCGAGTTCCACGTAGATCCATAGTCAAATGTGGTCACAAAGGATCCCAAGAATGACCCTCAATATATGATCCCCACTATGCTTGGTCTGACTTTGAAGGGGTTATCTCCTCTACCTTTCCTCACGCGACCTCATGTTTAGCCCCTGTGTCAGAGGGGGGTCTCAACTAACTTTTATGAAACTGGACTTTTTCCTTATCATAGACTCTTATGTTTATTTAAGTGTCCTTGAAAATTTTTCTCTCCACACCTATTCCAAGGCCCTAAAGACTAAACAACTTGGTGTACCCTATAAACAAAAAGTCTAGTTGATTTTATCATTAATCGTTAATTTTGTTGGTTTGATTACTTAGGGGGTACAGAAGTGAAACTCGTGGTGTTCTTTGAGAGACGAAAGAGAAGATTTAATAAGATTTTAGAACATTGTGGTGAAAGCAAACTACATTCTACAAATGAAAAAAAATGGCTTTTTAACTTTGAAGGTGCAAACTTTTCAAAATAAAGACCAAGATCCTAAAATGCAATTTTTCCTAGAATGATTTTTCATTTCAAATACAATGGAACTACTAAAACTTTCAAGGAAGAATCCCAACAGAAAATTTGGGTTCAAAACTCTTTTATTTTATAAAAACATCCTAAGCTACTAACAACAAAAAAACACGCATAGTAAAGTGCAAATGCAGTTAAGAAACTACAACAATTTTTTTTCTTTTTTATGCTTAGAAATGAAAATAACAAGAAACTATATTTTTCTTTTTCAAAGCATAATCAAGAGAGAAGGATGACAAACCAAATACTGACTCGGATCCTAAACCACTTCCTGAGAGCAGGGATTCACTAGAATCCACGGGAGGACCTAAAGCTCACAAGTACACCCTTAACCTTGACAACAAACATAAAAAGACAAAGAAACAAAAAAATATTTCTTTACAAGTTCATAGATAATTTGAGCTTTGAATCTAGCCAAACCACAGTCAACAGAGGCCATGAAACTCAAGAAGACCTAATAATCCAAGGGTTTCCTGAAAGGAAAGAAGAGATTTTTGAAAAAACTCTTCCAGATGACAGGCATGCTTGTCGGGCACAATCAGTCTGTGTATGTACGTGGGTTGTATATAATACAAAATGTGTATGTACACGGGTTGGGTATAGAATAGGGTGCATACACTACTGAAATTTTTCAAAAAATAAAAATATTCAGATAGAGCACTCAACTCAGGAAAACTGGTAAGCACCTGTAAGGTGACAAGAGACCCAAAAAGACTCATAACACTTCAACAAATAGGAATTCAATCCAAACAAAGATCTCCTAAAAACACCCTGGAGAGACTCCCTAGTGGAGTCTCCAATTCTACTATGGGGAAAATCTCTCTAATCTGGGTCGAACGACTAGGGAGAGCCTTGACACCTTAAATTACAAAAAATATGTTATTCTACCCAAACCAAACACAACCTTAGAATAATTAAGGGAAGAGAAAAAAATATAGAAATGTGTACCTTAAGTCCTTACGGTTGTTTTCGATCCCTTCTAGTTGTTGTCCATTCCAATATTGTAGGCCTCCTCCCAAAGTTGGCATGAAACAACACTACAGAGAAAACTATGATAGCATATGCTGAATTATCAAGATCATATAAAGGGTTAGTTATTCATGAAGACATTCATAAACACAAACACATAGACATAAATATCTGGGACAAGAAGTTTTCTCTTTTATTAATAACAAAATTGGAAGTTACAACCTGAATTTTGTTGGCGTCGCTCCACAAACCTCGCTTGGGTTCCTCTACTTTGTCTCCAAGTGTACTATTCCTGATATCCTATCCTCACCACCAACATTCCAATATAAGAGAAAAGGATGCATGGTATAAGGAGGATGGATGGAATGGAATGTTGAGGATGAAACTCAAAGCATAATACAGAAGGCTTGGAACACAAGGGAGAAAATTTGGAAGATTTCTCTTGCCTCTTGTTTGATATGTCCAAATGACCCCTCTAGGGCCCTTTTAATATGAGAAAATGATGGTTAATTCGTTGTTAGAAGGGCTATAGGAGGTAAAATGGTTGCAAAACCTAAGATGTCTCGTAAACTCCCCCGGAAAGCACAAAATTTATCTTTTTTGCAACTTTTTAGAGTACACGTGGGCTTTCAGTTATGAAACTAGTGTGTGTATGTGGGATGTTAGGTATGAAACACACGTGTGTATGCACTCTGCATATGCATCAGGGCATGTATACCATCCAAAAAAAAAAATTTAGAAGAACTCCATCAAAAAATCTTGGCAGATGTGTGAACAAGTAGGCCAACAATAGAGATGCATATTAGTGGCATTTTGAGTTATAACACTTGTGCTCGCCATCAAAGGTAGGAGGTTTGATCTTATTTATTTCCTCCTTTATCGCGTCCACCCCAATCCTTCTCTTATATTTTCTGACATGATATGAACTTAAGCTATTGCGCGCTTTCCTAAATGAATTATTTGGTGAGTGATGATGATTCCTATTAACACTTCTTGTTTTTCTTCTCTCATCGTGAGACATGCTTGACTTGCTTGACTCTGTCTCCTTTTTCATTTTATTTTCTATTATGTCCAAGATTTGCATCAACTTGATAATAATAACATCACGCTTACATGTACAAACAACATTATACAAAATAACAACAATTAATTGTTTTTTTTCTTGGGAATACAACACGGGAACCCCCCCAGTACTTCCCCACATTTTCATGGATGGTAAATGGGGTAAACCATTCGGTCTAATTACAAGCCTAAACCGGTGGGGACATCAAGTGAGGCCCTAAATAGGCTCATGGCCAGGGATTCAACCCTGGAACCTCATTCGAACAAACAATAGCACTCATCCACTTAAGTTAACCCATCGGGATAACATCGATTAATTATATGCAACGTCATACGAGAAATAAACCCATATCAGACATAGATAATTAAGCACACAGTAATTCAGACAAGAACATAAAGGAAACTTATCTTTCATAAAGAGTCACTAGTTGCACGCAGAGCTCAAAGTTTCCTCCCAGCCATAGACTATGTTCCTCATAAACTTTCAGCAACAGGTCACCCTCGAGATGGGGCTTAAACTCCACCAAGGAAAAAGGATTCATAATTCCAAGCTAAAGTCTGATCATCAATGGAATTGCTCAGTCCAAGGTGCCTAATTGTTGCAACTAGCCTACAGTATCTCATTCACCACTTGCATGCCACACCCAAGAAGTGTGCCCCTTCTCTGCTCAACAGTCCCTTGGCTGGCCCACTTCCCTTCCAAGGCTTCAGCAACAGGTCGGAAATGAAGTCTCATATCCCTATAACTAACGCCCATCACACCAAGGAACAATTCCTAGAAAATCTCTCACATGGAGAGAATTTTCATGGGCCTAACAACCCACTTCTTCGACAATAGATCTCTCACCTGGAGAGAATGCTCACGGGCTTGATAACCCGCCTGTTCGACAGCAAATATCTCACTCAGAGAGAATTCTCATGGCCCTAACAACCCGCCTCGTCGACAAAAAAAACATTGGTTACTAGATGGAAAACCCTTTCCAAGCTTTTCTCTGCAGATAAGGTAATGGTCGTCCCCAGTTCATATGGTCCGACAAATGAAGAAAAATGAGTGAATCCCTCGAAGGAATGAGTTCTCTCCAAAATACACTAAGGTTCAATTATATATTTCCATGGTCATAACTGGACACTTTTCACCTTCATAATTAGCTTTAGCCACTTGGTGACTCATTCCCATCCCTAGGGAACTTAGGATAAACAAATATCAATAAATTATACTTTTCAGAAATATTAATAAAATATTGCCTTGGGCTTAAGGCCCCTTTTCCCTTTTCGGTGGAGTTTATCCCCCTACCTCTTTTTGTCTAATTGGTTTGCCAACAATGATGTAATTTTATTAATAGTTTGAGTGTGATTACATTTTACAAGGATAGGCGCATTAGCCTTTTTGCATCCCGGCTCACCAACCCAATAACCACACAGGGTATTCGACCTAAAAATATATATATACATAGCCTGGTGGGTTAGCTCAAGTGGATGAGTGTTGTTTTTTGCTTGAATGAGGTTCCAGGGTCGAATCCTTGGCCAGGAGCATATTTAGGGCCTCACTTAATGTCCCCACCAAGTTAGGCCCGTAATCAGGCCGAACAGTTTACCCCGTTTACCATCCACGAAATGTGGGAAAGTACTCGGGCGTTTCTCATGTTGTATTCCCAGGAAAAAAAAAAAATATATATATATATATATATATATATATATATATATATATATATATATATAACTTGGTCTGATGCGCACTTCAAGGTAATCCTCGTGCACTTACTCAGGTGTGTGCAACACTATGGAATGTGTGCACCCTTCCATTGATGCACAATCCATGCGCACTTGCTCAGGGGTGCGCAACATTGTGGAATGTGCGCACTCTTTCTTTGGAAAACAATCCTCGTGCACTACTCAGGTGTGCACAAAACCGAACCAGAACTTGGTGCCAATGGCTCACCAGCCTATATGTACATTCACATTTTCATTTACAATTGGGGCTCGGATTAGGGGTATTAAATTTCCAAGAATATATTCATAATTTTTGGAAGGTTTACTTTGACAACTAAACATTATACAACTTGCTAAAGGATCATGCTACAAAGTTTAGATTAAGTATGGATAGGTGTCGACACATGTAGTTGTTTTTAATATTAAAAAGTGCATATTATGTACCCTGTTAGCACTGAAAGTTACACTTTGACTGCTAAAGTGCAAGCTTAGTACCCATCAATAGGTTTATGAGAGAAGTCTTAAAATGTGGTGTCAAAGGGATAAAACTCATTTCAACAATGTCAAAACACAAGAAATTCTAGATCAAGTGCATCAACAAAAGAGGTCTTGTTTAGCTTAGGTCAGGGTTTTGAGGATTAGTGTGAATAAGAGGAAGACTTAGTAAGAAAATGAGGTGAGTCTACCACTAGATTCAGGCTATGCCAGTAGACAAAGGAGAGAGATGCTTCGGATACAATAACTTCTTAAATCCAAGCAAACAAAAATCTAAGAAAGCTATAACAGTATCACAATCAAACATCCATTGTCATACAGCTACAAAATATCATTTGAATCCTTCAATGAGAATACAATTTTAGAGTGAGAGAGATAAGATGGAAAAAAGAGAACTAACTTCCATTAAACAAGATTTCATCAATTTTGATACATCAAAACCAGAATAGGCTTTGTTTCATTAAAATCACCAAAAAGGTCTTTTACATCAAACATTTGAACCCACAAAATGTCTTCTAATGCTTCATTTATAGCCTAAACAAGGAATTATAGCATACAATGCGAGCTTGATCCTCTAACATAGGATTCTTCCACCTAAAACTGAAAATCTTACACCTGTATAAAGCGCAAAAAACAAACTGCTATTAAAAAGGCTAATGTTAGCAACTATCCTAACACCCTAATATTGCATAGTGAGGTGTCCTTTGAGTTCATTTCCTTTATTTCCAAGTATCCTCGAGCTTTAAATAACCTCCAAATAGTTGTGTCATGCTCCATTATCCATCTGGTGACCATTGATCCTCTTGAAACCATCAAAATAGAAGTTTGCAGCGAATCTTGTAGCGTTGACTGTATTAGCCAGTTCGCAGTGGATTTCATAGCGAATTTTGCAGCGTCTGACTATGTAGATCAATTCGCAACGCATTTCACAATGAATTTTGCAACATCTGACTATGTAGACCAATTCACAATGCATTTCGCAGTGAATTTTGCAGCATCTGACTTTGTAGACCAGTTCTCAACGCCAGGCACTGCGAAATGTCCTATAGTTGTCCAATTTGTCTAGTTTGAGCCAAAAACACCAAAAACCTTTTCACATAATTAATTAAGCATGTAGAAGCCTTATAATATGGTGTATGAGTGAAAACTTATCTATAGGCTTTATAATTTCCCCAAAAATCTTCAAAATGCAAGGACAACCACTTTCAAAACCGAAATTCTTTAAGCCACTTCACTTCACCTCTTGAGTCTGGTACTCCTTCTGGTTTCATCTTAGGCAAACACATTCAAATTCCTTTGGGATAACTCTTCCTTGAAAGGCTGAAACTCCAGCTTAATTTTTTTTATCTGAGATTCTAAATCCTTGTTCTGCCTTTATAAATTCTTAAGATGCCTATGGAGGGGCAGAAATCTCTTTGTTGTAAACTTGGTTTTATCAATAGTGTCTAGATACATATCCATCATATCTTTCAACTTTTTCCTCTCAGCCAACCCTTCTCCCTTCAAGTGAGAAATCTCCTTTCTAGCTTATATGATTTTTCTAATCAGTCTTTAGAAAGTAGGGTTATCAGGGGGAGTGGTTATGTCTATGAATTCAATATGTTTTTCAACAACCTCAATTTTAACTTTATCCTTCCTCTTGACAGGAGCTTCTATTATGACCTCGTTTTCAATAGTTTCCTTCTTGGTTGATGACATAGTGAAGGGCCTCCTAGCTTTAATTTCAACTGCAGTAGCTGGTGAGGGGAAGAGTAACCTTCTTCCTTTTTTGCCCGTGGCTTTAGCTGATGGAATTTCTGCTAATTCTAGAGTTGGTTGGGGTGAAAATACCCTTTCTGGAGACTGATGAGCTCCCCCTTCTTCTTATTTTTCCTTAGGAGCTTCATCACTTTTAACAATGTGTTTTCCCTTCTTGTTTCTATTTGTCTCTATGTGAACAGTGCTATCAGCTTGAATAGGGCTCTGCACTTTGGATTGTGGAGTAGGAGCAGCATTCAACTGCAAATGTGTAGAGGCAATGAATTGCTCCCAATCCATGTTTCGCTTTTTCAAATCTTCCATCACAAGCATATTAACCAACCCTAAGTGAAAAACACTTGTATCCACAACCTTGGACTTGGCTTAAACTCTGTCAGTGATTTTTCCAATACTCCTAAACAAGTAGAAAGGGAGGTTCATGAGGTGTTTACCTGTGAAGCGCAGCAAAAGTCTAATATGGTATTGGTAAATCATATTGAATCTTCCCAAACAGGTGAAATATATTTGGATCACCCTTAGCATCTTATCAAATCCTTCAACCAAGTGGCTCCTAGGCACTCCCTTTGACAGGTTATCTCCCTGAAATTCTGGTTTAAGGAACTCTTTAGCGAAGGTTGCATTTAGATTCATGGACTTAAACCATCTTTCACTAGTGTTTGGTATCTCAGTGGTTGCTGCAATGGTTTCTTTAGATACCTCCAGTTCAAGAGTTCCCAACTTAGTTTTGGTACCATAAAAATTCAAGGAAAACTCTCTAGCTACCTCAGGGTGCCCCCTCTGGATCTTCTGACAGAAGTTGAAACTGTTGGAAGATTGATTGTTGTCATTGATGTCAACCCTAGTCATGGGTTTTGGACCACAAGATTGATAAAGGTAGTTGGACATGAAGGAAAATGCACATGCATATACAACACCCATGAATGGATAGTATACATCATGCTGTTTCTGGTGGTATGTGGCACGTCATATGGATCCTCATGGTTGAGGAGAAATGAATTTTTTGAAGATGACAAAGTGAATTGAAAAAGGAAGTACATGTAGGCCCTGAAAATAATTAAAGAAAATAATTACAAAATAAGAAAGTGTCAGGTCGGCCCTAATGTTAAAAGGAAGTGACATAAATGGTATAAATAAATATCATTATACATTCATTTGATACAAGTNCAAGGGAGGATGAAGTCTTTTGGTGATGTGTTCTAAGGTATGTTATTTTCAGGTCATCTTACCATTTTTGCTATAAATTTTTTTCTAGAACGATTCAGATGGTAAAATCGCTACGGTATTGAGAAGACATATCAAGATACCTCTGGTAAAAGTTTCAGCTCTTTATTCCCTATAATTATGGAGACACACTCTGTGGAATATAGGGTTTGTGACCAGTCCTGAAACTGGTCAATAAACAGGTGTTCTAGGTAAAACAGTCATAACTTTTTCATACAGACTCCAAATGCACTGGGACCACTTCCATTGGAAATATTACGGACTTTAGTTTCTTGTGTGCAAGTTTTAGAATCATATGTTAAATATTGAGCGCGGGGCATGCTGTACAAGTTGGGTCTTCTGAACAGACCAGAATTGAATAAAGTCTACCATTCTTTCTATAACCTCTTTTTGGGGAGGATTCAAGGAGTGAAAATTAGAGGAGTTTCATAGAATACATTGAGTAACGTTATCTACAGGATCAGAGTACTCCGAGAATTGAATAATTGCAGAAATTGAAGAAGTCTCAGAAAGCATTATCAGGTTCTATGTGATGATTGGTTGATGGTGATGATTTAATGTAAAGTTTTATTATCTCTCATACATTCTTCGGTGGAAGGAAGGGGAAAGGATAGAGAGTTCAAATATCTCTTGATATTGGAGGATTGTATCTTCCTCTTGGAGGTTTATCCCTCCCTTTACATTTGGAAGTTGTAGCTACCTTTGGAAGTCATTACTTCCCTTGAACAAAAACTATTGATTATTTCTCATATATTGTGCATGGTGTATTGTGGTGTATTAGTGTAACTCTTATATTATTGTTCATTGATCATTCGATATAATTGAATGGTTTAAGTATAAGTTGAAAAAGGTTTTTAAATTGTACTTGATACTGATTCACCCCCCTCTCAGTATCAACAGAAACATCCAACTTTTTGGAAGACCTCTTTGATTAGAGGTTCAGCAGCAAATAGTTGCATGTCATAGGGTCCAATCCTCATTATGCCCCCACCCTTGTGAGCCTTATTCTACTATGGAGTATCCATTTGTTGTTATAGGAAGAAAACTAAGACAAAAATCTGAGTGATACAAGAGGAAAAACACCAAGACATAGGTCTTAGGGTTTGGAGGGATAATCTTTTTCAAAGTTGGCTTATGTTTAGGGTTTTAATGTTCTTCAGCCAATTTTACCCCTAGAATTATGAAAGAGCAGATGATAGTTAGGAAATGGAAGAAGAACATACATGAACAATTGAGATACAAGTAGGAAACTTGTTGCAAATGATTTAGTTCAACACTTCACAATCATTTGAAAAATCATCACAACTTTATCAGCAAGGTTTTTTTTTAATTTCCAACATAGATAGAATTTAGACTTGAAATTAAAAAGGAAATCTTAATGGTAATCAGCTAGTACAGGTTGTGAGGTAAGTAGATAACAATGTTGAGTTGATGTATAGGGTTTGCAGTGCCAAAACAGGGGATCCGCAGCAGAATTCGCAACGCAGGTAACAAAATCCAAATAAGAGATAGGCACAGTGGCTTGACAAAAAGGTTTCCTCAGCTTTTTTAGTAAAATAAGTTGTGAGCTTTGCAGTTGGCTAAGAATTATGATAGCAGAGGTAAAAAGGGATGCTTGGTAGTGTGGATCACCAACTCGCAACACCTAGGATAGGAAATACAAGCACGTCGTTTTAATGTTCTTCAACGGGGCTTAAATATCTCATGGAGTACCTGGAGGTTGTGGCTTAAAATTTGATAGGCTTGAGCTTCGATGAATCCCCCTACAACTGGTCTAACCTCCAATCCACCTTTGTCAGCCAGTTTGTAGAAAATTTCGTAGCGCCTGTCTAAAATCAGCAATTTCTGCAGCGTCGAGATAGGAGCAATTTGAAATCTTGAGAAAACAGTTAGGAAAGCCTTAAATGATGAAATCCCAAATTATTTCCTTTAAAACATGAATGCTGAAAACAAGGAGATCGACTGACACAATCCTCATAAGTGCAATTATGGTGATGAGAGAAAGTGTACTTGAGATGCGTTGCGAAATGTCCTGATGAGATGGCAACGTACAAAATGAACTTGAATTGACCTTCTAATGGGTAGAGGGACAAAGTGGAGGGGTTTTAGTAGATTGTGGAAGTGGTGACATGTCAGGGTGGTGGTGGCATAAGGACAATGGTGATGGTTGTCTAATCTTATCATGTAGATGGAGGTATAAACCAAGGGTTTGGGCCAACATCAACCTTAACTTTATTTTTGCTAAGACCTAACAAGACTATAAGAAGAGGAAAAAAGTAAAATTTAAAAAACACTAAGGATAAAAATCAAAACCAAGGTTGAATTGACCTAAACAATTCCATGTGATAACATACCCCTTTAGCCTTATGTTGGGTCGTATCTTTTGCAAAGAAGGATTGTTGGTTGATCCTACAAAGATATTTGTAATTGTCAATTGCATGCACCTTGGAATGCATTTGCACTACAATCTACATTGGGACACAAAAGGTATTATCATAGATTTATCAAGGGGTATGTGGTATTGACAACACACATGGAATAGATTTTGTAGAAAGAAGTTTTCTTTGTCTAGACAAAACCCTATAAGGCAAAGTTTATGGAATTAAAACAAAGGATAATAACCTCCTTGATTCTATATTGGAGTAATGTTTTTCATGTACATGTGGATGCATCTAGCATCAAATTGGAATTGTTGAGGGATGACACACTCGATCACTTCATCTATTTCATTAGTCTAAAATTGTCATGGGTTAAGTGTAATTACACTATGATAAAATGAGAAGGATTGACCATGGTGTATGCACTCCAAAAGTTTACACATTACCTCCTAGGTCACATGTTCAAGTTTTTCACCAATCACTCCATGTTGAAATATATGGTAAACAAGACGGTATTAGAAAGTTGGATCTACCAATGGATAGTACTATTGTTGCCTAAAAAGGATCATTAGACAAAAACTAGTTTTTGTCCATGGGACCCACCATAGACCAAATTATGAAAAATGACCAAATGACATATTTGAATGCATGGAGTGGATAAAACATGTTTATTAGGGTCATTGATCATGAGGACGTTGACATAATCAATTTCTAACCCATTGAAGAATGACATGTGGGTCCTACCCTGGGTGAAATTATGTTTTTTCGCCAAATGAAGAATGCAGATACAGTGAATGTCTTATATAGGGTTTCTTAAGTCATTGATCATTTTGGAGCTAACAAAATCTAATTTAGGTCTATAGAAGTATGAAAACACGATGGGACCCACTTTAGGCCAAACTATGTATATTTACAAAATGAGTTATCTGAGGGAAAGTCTCGGCTCAAAGATGTTTTTTAAGCTCGCCCATGATCCTATGCCTAGACAAATTCAATTTCAACCTCCAGGAGTACAAAAAATGGCTTTAAAAAATCCCACTACAGTACCCAGTTTCTTGTAATGTTAATGAAGTACATCATAAACTCATCAAAAGCTATTGTTCTACAAGTCATTGGAAACCCCTCTCTCTTTTATGTGCATTTCTTCTAATGGCTTACAATTCGAACTTCGTATGTAGGAGACAGAGTGTTATGAATCTCATAAACCAAGGAGGTATAAACTTTTAATGGTTTTTTGGCTAGTTTTCTATGCAAAGTTCCATTGGATATTTCTCTCTTTCTAGTGCACACATAAAGAAGCCATTTTAGGAGACAGATGATGAAGCTAGTAGCTACATATGTGTAATATTCCAAGTATAAAATAGTATGCAGAACAGAAACAATTAACTAGAAATGGAAGATAAACACGATATAACCAGAACAACACCACAATAATACCAAAATAATACCAGATTGACATCAGAAAGAGAACTTTGATTACTGAGAGAAATATTCACTTGCCTCTTCGAGGGGGAAACCTCTAGTAGAGAAAAGCTCTATTACAATAATATCCAAGACAAAAAATTTCATACCTTCTACTCATATTTATAATAAATATGTCTATCCAAAAGAACAATCTAGAGGAAGATCCTTCTAGGAGTAGAAGCTTCCATTAGGTATTCTTACATTTGACTTATTCTTCCTTATTGCTAAACCTAATTAATATTGACCTTTATTACATGGAAATATATTATTCTACCTACGTGAGGGGTTAGGTCCCTAACATGTCCTCCCCCTTAAAAACAGCCTTGTCCTCAGGGCTTGAGATGAGAAATTTGTTGCAGAATGGTAGTTGGTTACCAAGTGGCATTTGCTAGAGTTGTATCTTTCCACTAGACTAACACTTCCTTGATGGTGCCCTAATGCAGACGACGCTCATGCTTTTCAAAAATTGCTTGTGGATGTAGCCAAATAGAAATTTCTTCATCCAACTTGGGAAGGTTAGTTTGGGATTGGCACTTAGTTCCAATCACCTTCTTTAAGCAAGAAACATGAAAAACAAGATGGATCTTAGAATGACTGGGAAAAGCTAACTGATAGGTCACCTGTCCCACACACTTGAGAATGGTATAAGGACCATAAAATTTGGGCGCCACTTTCTGACAATGGTCAGCCTTGAGGGAATTTTGCTTGTAAGGTTGCAGTTGAATAAACACATGATCTCCTTCTGCAAATTGGCGTTCAGATCAACCTTTATCTGCTTGTTGCTTCATGTGATTTTGGGCCATGTCCAAATTCTCTTTGAGGGTACGGAGAATAGCCTCTCGAACTGTAAGCATTTGGTCAACCGCCTGAACCTTCGAGACACCTGGAAAGTATGAGAGAATTGAAGGTGGATTTTTTCCATATACCACTTCAAAAGGAGTCATGCGGGTAGTTGTATGGTAAGAAGTGGTGTACCACCATTCAACTAGTGGTAACCATTGAGCCCACTGATTTTTCCTTTCCGATGCAAAACACCTCAAATATCTTTCCAAACACTTGTTGACAACTTCAGTTTGACCATTAGTCTGGGGATGATAAGTTGTGTTGAGATGCAATTGGGTTCCTTGTAGCTTGAACAACTCTTGCCAAAAGTTGTTGGTGAAAGTTGGGTCGCAATAAGAAACAATAGAATGAGGCATGCCATGAAGCTTGAAGACCTGATCCATGAAAATTTGAGCCACAGTGGAAGCTATAAATGGGTGTCAAAGAGCACAGAAATGAGCATACTTGGAAAGACGATCAACTACCACCATGATGACGGATTTATTGCTTGATTTAGGTAAGCCTACAATAAAATCCATAGAGATATCCCTCCAAATAGCAGGTAGAATCGGAAGTGGTTGTACTGTGCCAGGATCTTTGACTACTTCACCCTTGTTGCGTTGACAAACATCACATTCAGCCACAAAATTGTGAACACCATGTTTCATACCATCCCAAAAAAATAATGTTTGACCCAATAATAGGTTTTGGTAAAACCTGAGTGCCCAGCGGTGGGTGTAGCATGAAGCTCAGAAAGTACAGTGGATTTAATTTTTGACTATTTACTTATATACAAATGGACTTTGTATCAAAGTTCATCATTGAGCCAAGAGTACCCTGGGAAAACTAGAGAATTGGCATGAAATTGTTGTATCAGATGCGAACTTTTGGGATCATGTAGCCATTCCTAGAGAACAACTTGGATCCAATCTGGTACAATGAAGGAGAGAGAAAAAAGGGACCCTTCATCTTCAAATTTTCTAGAAAGTGCATCAGCAACCACATTGTCTTTTCCTTTCTTGTAAATGATCTCATAATCATATCCAAAGAGCTTAGTCACCCATTTTTGTTGCTCTGGGGAGGAAAGACATTGTTCCAGAAAATAATTGAGGCTTTAATGATCTATTTTAATTTGGAAGTGTTTCTCCAGTAGATAAGGGTGCCAAAGATCCATGACATGTAGAATAGCCAACATTTCCTTTTCATAGATTGATTTTCCAAAATGTCACTCTGACAGTTGTTTGCTGGTAAAGGCCAAAGGCCGAACCTCTTGCATAAGGACTGCTCCAATTCCTTTCCTAGAAGCATCACATTCCTCTGAAACCTCCGATTGTTTTTTCAATTCCTCTAGTTGGAAATTATGCTTCTTCATTTTCCGGTTTTTTAGTTTGTGTTGCTCTTGTTTCAAGTGAACGAATTCTTTTTAAGTAGAGCAGTGAGAGGTGTCACAATCTTGCCATAATTATTAACAAACTTGTGATAATAACCTGTTAAACCGAGAAATCCATGCAAGATTTTGAGAGTCTTTGGGTGAGGCCAATCTTGCATAGCTTCAATCTTTTTAGGATCCACCCTAAAATTGGCCTTTCCAACAAGATGACCCAAGTACTCGACTTCTGAGGTGCCAAAAGCACATTTAGATTGTTTGAGGAAAAGTTGGTGCTGAGAGAGTAGATGGAGAACTTGATCCACATGAGCAACATGGGTTGTCAAAATTTTACTATAGATGAGGAGATCATCAAAGAAAACTAAGACAAAATGACGGAAAAAGGACGGAAGACGTGATTCATGAGGCTTTGGAAAGTGGAGGGAGCATTACACAAGCCAAAGGGCATGACCAAATACTCATAGTGACCCTCATGAGTTCTAAATGCAGTCTTAGGAATGTCAGCCTTGTTCATACGTATCTGGTGGTAGCCAAAATGAAGATCAAGTTTAGTAAAGAACTGGACGCCACTCAATTCATCCAAGAGGTCATCAATGACAGGAATGGGAAATTTGTATTTAATGGTGAGTTTGTTGAGGGCGTGGAATTCAGGACACATGCACCAAGAACCTTATTTATTAAGGACCATGACCACAGGATAAGAGTAGGGGCTCGTACTAGGGCGGATAACACCTGTGCTGAG
Source organism: Picea mariana (assembly GCA_032191745.1). Classification (NCBI taxonomy): domain Eukaryota; kingdom Viridiplantae; phylum Streptophyta; class Pinopsida; order Pinales; family Pinaceae; genus Picea; species Picea mariana. The sequence goes on along the minus strand of JASDQU010100256.1, from coordinate 182,826 downwards.
CAATTCTTGAACAATTTTCTCAATTTCATTTTTTTGGGAAAAGGGATGATGATAGGAATGGATATTGAGAGGAAGACTTCCGGGGACAAGGGGAATGGAATGATCATGAACACCACAGGAAGGAGGGAGTCCCTAGGGAGTGGAAAAAACCACTTGATATTTAGAGAGGGTGGATTGGAGGTCTTGCGGCACGGAGGGTGTCTCAGTGGCTTGAATGGCATGGAGTTGTGCAATAATGCTAGAATGACATTTTTTTAGCATCTTTTCGGTGCGAAGGAAACTAATGATCTCTGGGGAACCGGTGGTGATGCCTTGGAACTTATATTGTTGTCCCTCCTGGTCGAATTGCATGGTTAATTCCTTAAATTCCATGAGAATGGGACCCAAAGTCCTTATCCATTTTGCACCCAACACAATGTCATAATCGCCCATGTTTATAGCAAACATATGAGATTTCTTGTGGTACTGACCAATTTGGAGACGCACATTTTCACAATACCCTCCACATTTCATGGACCCACCATTGGCAATCATGATTTGAAAATTATTGACAGCACGGATATAACAATTAGTTTCTTGGGAAATGCAGCAATGAATAAAATTATGGGTGTTTCCATTATCAACAAGAATGATGACCTTCCTATGCTTAATGTAACCAATTGGATTGAGGGTTTGGGGAGCAGAGAAGCCAGTGAGATCATTTAGGGAAAGGACCGGTTCTACTTCGGGAGGGTCTAAAGGAGGGGTCATGTCAGTGGGTTCAGGTGACACGGCCACAAGGGGAGCCTCAACATCGTCTTCCGAAACATCCTCTGAGATGACCATAAAAATATTTTGTTCCTTACACTTGTGCCCAGGAAAATATTTGTCATCGCAATTATAACAAATTCCTTTGAATTAGCGTTCAGCCATTTCTGCCCTAGTCAATTTCTGGATCTTTAGTGGAGTAGAAGGAGGAGTGGGAGTGACCGGTTTAGTGCGAGGAAAAAAGGAGGGTTTTCAATTTTGAGAAGAGACAACATGTTGTGATTCCTTAGCTCTTTTAGTAATGTCCACCCAACTCTGAGGTCGAGCCATGAGGACATGGGCATGAATCTCATCCTTGAGGCCACTGATAAAACATTCTCGGAAAAAAGCATCAAACATGTCCCATGTATGGAAATCCAATAGCTCAAAAGCGGCTATAAAGTCTTCCACTGTGCCAGATTATTTCAACTTTGTCAAACAACCTAAATGGTTGGTGTCAGTTTCAAAGCATTCATAAAGCTCTACCACAAAGTTTGTCCAAGCCACATACCCTTGGCAGGAATTTTTTCTCCATTGCCACCATTGCCAACGTTCTTGATCGAGATGGAGAACACCATATCGGAGTTTGGAAAACTCATCTATAATGCCATACAAAGAGAAATAATGTTCCATTTGAGTTACCCAGACAGTGGGATCTGAGCCATCAAATTTAGTCACATCCACACGCAGAAGGCGTGGGTCACGTTGAAAGTGATGGGGATGAAAATTCTGGGAATGAGAGGAAGTTTCACCTTTGGTTTGCAAAGGTGGGTCAAATGAGGGAAGATCTGCAGGGATATGCAGATCATCATAGTGAAGGATTCAAGTTGGGTATCAAGGTCTTGTTTGAGGTCCTTTGTTTTGGCATCGATGGAGGAATGCATGTTTTTATTGATGGTGCCAATATTGGCACTGAGATGTCTCACTTCTAGTTGGGTTTTTGGAAAATTAGTGTGCAAGGAATTGAAGTGAACTTCCAAGTATTAGCTACGAGTGTGGGCCATGATGAAGGGGGAACACAAAAAAGGGGCAGGTGGGACTACACAGAAAATGGGTTATGGGTGAAGTGTATCACAACGATCAGGGCGATGAGTGGAATCCAATGGGGTAAAGCCCAAATAAGGGTGTTGGAAGGGGCTCGGGTCCAAAAAAAAAATTGTTGAAAAATGATAGGTGTGATTGCGATAAGGGCGAAGAGAGGATTCCAATGGGATAGGTCTCAAATAATGGTGCCAATAAGATCCAGACTTTTTTTTTTACTCTTGCGGAGTTATACTCTGATCTGAAGAATATTGTGGTGACGAAATGCCCAAATGCTTAATAGGAAGAAATGTGTAGTAATTTCGCAACCCAAATGCAGGAGACACAGCTGCATGGCAATAGATCTCGTATGTTCTGTTTTTTTGTCTCCATCCCAAGGGTTAGGGTATTCAAGGGTTATACAAACAAGTGTTTTCCCTATGTTATAGCTTTATGATATACATGTGGGGTCCAATAGTAGTACTCGACCCAATATCTCAGGGCACCAACTAAGGAGGCTAGACCGTGCCCTTAGTCGTACTACCTGACTACCCAGGTACTAGAGAGTATCTTCTCGAGTGTTGTACTCGGTGGCACTATAAAAGTCAGAGGGTCGATCAATTTATCTATGGAGGGCTTCAGGATATCTAGGTCGATATGTATACAGGTGTTGTCTGATGTGCTACCACTCGAAGGGGTACCAACAGGGGTTACAAGCATGGCCAATAGATGTGTGTTTAAGTACCACTTGTGTTTCATGGGTGTATGAATCCATGACCACAGGTTTATGTGTGTAACGACATATCTTTGTAGCTTAAAGACATCAGAATATGTCTCTACCCTGAAAAACAATTAACCCACAATTTTATGTCGAGAAATGTTCTCTGATACCACTTGTAATATTCCGGATATAAAATATTATGCAGAACATAAATAATTAACTAGAAATGGTAGATAAACACCACAATAATACCAAAATAATACCAGATTAACATCAGAAAGAGCACTTTGATTATTGAGAGCAATGTTCACTTGCCTCTTCGAGGGGGAAACCTCCAGCATAGCAAAGCTCTATTACAGTAATATCCAAGACAAAACTTTTCATACCCTCTACTCCTATTTATACTAAATATGTCTATCCAAAAGAATAATCTAGAGTAAGATCCTTATAGAAGCGGAAGCTTCCATTAGGTCTTCCTACATTTGACTTATTCTTCCTTATTGCTAGGCCTTATTAATATTGACCTTTATTACATGGAAATATATTATTCTACCTACATGAGGGGTTAGGTCCCTAACAATATGACATAGTGAATTTGGCACCATATAGAGATGTAGGCAACAAAATAAATATGAACGCGAGCCACGTTTGTGTTCTTGGTTATCGAGTTTCAAGCATGGAACCCAGAACTGAGATATGTTTTTTTAAGTTTGAGCTTGAAGATCATTTGTCTTAGTTTTAGGAGCCAAATAAATTCACAATGGCAGAATATTGCAATCAAAATTTGATGTTTCTCATTCACCCTGCGCATTAGATCGATGACCTAGAAGCTATCGTGGAATTCTCCTTTGTCAAGGTTTCCAAGAGTTGGACGTGTCGTCAACAACTCATTTTTTTTTATGGTTGGCAATAAAATTGGGATTGTGAGGAATGGGGAATGGAGTGCCTCATAAAATGAATCCCACTAACATGTCTAATCCATTAGAGTGGGGTGTTGACTTAGTTGGTTAGTGCACCGCCACAAGTCAAAGTCACAAGTCACAAGTTATATCCATCCACAACCACTAAAGTGAGGTGTTGACTTTGTTTTAACTTTGAAAATCACAAGTTCTCTCCATCTCTCCATCCAAGGTTTAAGGTTTAAATTTCGTCAACGGGAGGGTGTCGGTGTAATATAAGAAATGACAATTAGGTTATTAAAGGAGGTTCACGTGGGATTTATGTTCATTACCTACAGCCCACCACAAATTCACCCTCGTGAGCCTACATGCATATTACATGAAGTTTTTGGATGGGACGTGGTGAAACAAGAGTGCATCCCATTGTGACTTGGGTGCCTAAGTACCATGATTAATTCGTAGAGGTGAGGGATGTGGCCAGGGACTCATCATGATTTTAAGTTTCATGTGGGGTATGAAAGGTTCATTCCCATCTCTATTATTTCATAATGTTCACTTTATGATTTTATATTGTTAAAAGGATTTCATAATGTTCACTTTATGACTAGTGGGTGTATACAGCCTGAGTGTGCCTAATCGTTAAGAACATGTGTTTCCTCTTAAGAGGTCACAAGTTCAAATCCAAAGGGGGGTAGGGTATGTATACCTACGTAGACTTTACCAGTCAAATCATTGGGGGGTCCCTTGTCACATAAACAAGGGGGTCTCATACACCAATTAGGTGTGGCTTCGTCGTGACCTTAAAAATGGATTATTATTATTATTATAAAGTAAACTTTGGTTTATAAAGTCACAAAATATTTTGGGTTCAAACCCACTTCCTCATAATGTTCACTTTATGATTTTATATTATTAAAATGACTTCATAATGTTTAATCTATGACTAGTGGGTGTATAAAGTGAACTTTGGTTTATAAAGTCACAAAATATTTTAGGTTCAAACCCACTTCCTCATATAACAAAAAGTTAAAGTCAAATTGAAAAAGGTGGAAACACAAAACATCATTATCTAAGTCATAAGTTTGAATAGGAAAAAAGGGTATTTAGAGAATAAAGGGTTCTCACATTGGTTGTGAGGATATGTTTTTTTAACTTAAATTTAGGTTTACTTTTCCCTTCCAATAGGTTATAATAGAGATATTTTTCTCATTAAAGTAGTAATGGAAAAAGTGAAATAAAGCAAAGAGGCCATCAAAGATTGAAAATCTACCTAGAGCAACACTTTGTTTTGGCATAACCAAGTAACTATTCTTGTTCTTCTCTATTTTCTCATTTTCTATGTAATTGTTATCTAAGTAATCAGATAATAGGCATTGTAAAAAGATGCAATGAGGCTCAGGCCTATGATTTTATAGTCCCAACCCTTGGTGCACGTGTTGTCTTCATGAATGGTTCCTTCAATATTGTGATTTTTTAGTCCCAATCCTTGGAGTTGTTCTTGTATAAATGAATTTTTGGGTTTATTGTGTAATCGGGACCAAGGTTGTTACCACTAGTGTTTCCTTGATCATTACCTACCTCGCGTGGTGTTGAATAAACCAATGGACCTATTCTTTCCTTTCCCATTTGGTTTTCTATCTAATGAATATGTGTTAAGAAAGTAGTGTTCAACCTCCTCCTAAGCTCATATTCATTTTTTCCCTTTAGTCATTTTTCATGCAAAATCAGATTATGGTGCATGGGGTTCAAAAGGTCATTCACATGGTTGAAATCTATTAAATCTCATTGTTGTTTGGCTTCTTGGTCAACCCAAAACTATAACTCGGGATATTTTTATTTTGTTTTAAATAAGTTGTAGAGGCAACACCATACACCATCCTACCCTGACAATAAAACCATTTTGAGCTTCATAGATAAAAATTTCCCGTTTGACATGTGAGAATAATAATTTTAGGACATTTGAGGGTAACCCCCCTAGCCTGAGGAACTACTCGATAACCTAAAGTGGCACGGGAAGATGATCTTGCACATTATTCCCTAGCATTTGGTCCTTGTGCAAGAGTGTACAACATGGGGACAACAACAATTATCATAGAAGTTTGATTTCAAGGTTGTAGTTAAGCCAAGCAGGCAAAATGTGGGACCTAATCATCTCTCATGAATCTATAATGAGGGAAACTGTGGACAGTGGATGAATTGTTCAATCCCAAACTCTTTCATGTGGAAGTAGTGGTTGACTTCTTCACCAATATTGATGAATTCCTTATCTTTGAATCTATGTAGAAAGATTATGATCGACGACAATGTAGGAAGTTGGTGGCATGTGTAGTGAATTATCACTTGATTGTGGGACATGTGTATAACATATTCATGGAGGGGGTTGTAGACTTATTTTAGATCATGAGAAACAAGTTGTATTGTGGGAAACCCATGATGGCCAGAGTGATGGACACTATGGTGGGAAAGCTACTATGTGAAAGGTGTTGTGTATAGGGTTCTGGTGGCCAATTTTTTGTATAGATGTCATGGAGTATGTGAAATAGTGTGATGTATGTTGGTGTGTGGGATGACCATTTGCATGAGATGAAATGTCATTGCAACCCATTGCAATCATTAAGTTGTTTCAATGTTGGATAATGGACATTATTGGACCTATCAGTCCATCAACATACTATTTAGGGGCTAGGTACATTAGAACTATGACATATTACTTGAGAACATGGGTAGAGGATATGTCGAGCTAGGATTTCTCAGTGGAGCTTACCACGAGGTTCGTATTTGAGAATATAGTCACAAGGTTTGGTTGCATGTGTAGCCTGAACAATGATTAGGGTAAACATTTTATTTATGGTGCAGCGATTGTATTGGTAAAGGAATTCATGATACATTACCATAATACTACCTCATATCATTCATAGGCTAATGACATGGTAAAGGCATTTAATAATATTTTTGAACATGGATTTATTGAGGTTTTCTTAGTCAATAGTGATGATTGGGATGAAAGAAACTCGATAGTCCTGTGGGCATCGAGGATTACATGTAAAAAATTGACTAAGCACACACTATTTGACTTGGTGTATGGATAGGAAGTATTTATGACACTACAGTATTCCCCCCTAAGCCTTCACATAGCCATTGTTATGTAGATGTAAAAAACACAACAATTATAGGATAGGCTTGATATGATACTATAGTTAGAAGAGCACGGGTTATTGGTCAGTTACAATCAAACGATACATAAAAGGAACCAAAGGCATGGCACTATAGGTATATCAAGAACATCTAGTTTGAATAGGGGGATGGAATGTTGAAGTTTGGTAGTAAATTTTGAAAACACCTCGGGAACTTAAGGATGCATTGGTAGGAACCTTATAGAATTGTGAAGATAACTGGTAAGGGCATAGCCCAACTCATGCACTTAGATGGATAGCTGGAAAAATGACGGCTCAATGGTGCATGCTTGAAGACCTATGTTGCCCCAACCCTAGCAGAAAAACCTTGAAGTTTGAGGGGGTGTTAGTGTACCATAGTAGAAATTCGATTTTAGAATTTACTTTTCACATTTCATTTTCAGCAAGTTGAATTGGAAACAACAAGGATGTCAAAAATCAATTGTCTTTTGAATTTTATATGAAATACCTTGGTGCTACAAATTTTATTTTGGGCATGGAAATTAAAAGAGATCAGTAAAATAAGAAACTCGGGTTGAATCAAAGGAAATATGTTGAGATAGTATTGCATAGGTTTAATATGCAGAAATGTAAATTGGTTAAGGTCCCTATTCATGAGATGTAAATTTATTTGTAGATCAGTGTCCCAATACACGGGAAGAGGAAGAGGACATGTCTCGTGATCCATATGCTAGTGTTATTTACAATTTGATGTATGCAATGATTTGTACTAGACTATACATTGTCCACACAATGGGAGTTTTGAGCAGGTACACGTCAAAACCATGGAAGGAGCATTGGACAACTGTAAAGAGGGTTTTTAGGTATTTTCATGGCACTACAGATTATGCAATTTGATATAAAGGAAGGCATGAACTAGACAAAGTGTTAGATGTACATGTCTTTGTTGATGTAGACTAGGTTGGAGATTTGGATAACATAAGATCTACAGGTGATTATGTATTTAACCTATTTGGAGGAGTCATTAGTTGGATGAGAAAGAGACAAACTATAGTTGAACTCTCAAATACAAAAGTTGAATACATGGAAGACACCCATGCAAGTAAGGAAGCTATATGATTACATAGATTGTGTTCAGGTATTGAGTTCGCACAACAAGTTCTAAGGATAGATTGTGACAATCAGAGAGCAATCTTTTTGGTAAAGAACCATGCTTATCATTCTAAAATGAATCATATTGATGTTCAATACCACTTTTGTGAGGGACATAGTTGAATACAAGAAGGTGTTGCTAGTGAAGGTTTACACTTTGAATAATGTTGTAGACTCATTGATGGATTCTATTAGTAAGGAGAAGTTATCTTGGTGTAGAGAAGAAATGTGCATTACTTCCCTAAATTGTTGATCTTATAAAATGGCCCCTCTATTTGCAAAGAAAACAACTAATGAGAGAATGTGTTATATTATTTGAATGGTTATCTTCATGCATTACTTGTATGCATTGGTGGTTCAAGGGAAGAGCCCCTAAAAAAAAATTGGGTTGTTTTTTGTTTTTCGGCGAATGGTTTTTTGGCCCATTGTAATGTAATCTTGGTTAAGGGATTAGGGTTGTAATATGATTTTGGTTCACAAAATCTATTTTCGGATGTTGCAGAATACCTAAATATTGTATTATGTATAGTCAAGTTAATAAATGAGGTAGATAGAGGTGTGGCTCTAAGTTTTATTGGTTTTCATGGTTAAGGGTTTCCAGGGAAAATCATTTTGTATTGTGTGTATGTCATTGTTGTTCTTTCTATTTTGCTTAAGAATATTTATGCATTGTTTCACTTCAAAGGTTTAAAACTTACATTTTGTTCTATAACATGGATATTCTAGATGGAGCAATTATTTGATCTACACCAAGTGCCCCCTTTACAAAAGTTAACTCTTGAATCCTTATATTTAGAACCTGATCAATTTTCTTGGTACCCATGGTTTTGTAAATGAAAAATGGATTATAATGTCTCTTGCTCCATTTTTACGGATGAGTAGATATCAAATTATGGGGATATTAAGAGTAACACATTCTTTGGTCAATTGATAAATCTCTGGCAAAGAGGTCCAATTACATAGCTCATTCAACAATTCCAAAAACTAAGTCTCGGGGTAAAGAACATTCCAAAGGATAATTTGTTAGATATCTTTATGGGCACTATAAAGGAGAGCATTCAACATGAGGTACATCTCTTCAAACCTTAATCCCTAGAGAATGTTTTTAGTGTGGCCGGGAAAGTTGAAGGTAAAAATATGGTTGCTAGAAGGGTGGCCACTAACAACTATAGGGAGCACCATGTTACCTCTCCTAACCTCACTCAACCTACAAGGTTGACACCTCAAGAAATGGATGAAAGAAGAGAAAAGGGAATATGTTTCAATTGTGACAAGTACATTAAGGGGCATAAATGTGGTGAGAATAAATTATTCTACATAGATTGTGAAGAGGAAAAAGATAAAGAATTGGAACCATCGTAAGATCTAGAACTATAAGAGACTACTCCAACCATATCTTATCATGCATTGGTCGGCATAAACACTATGAAAAACCTCAATATAGAAGGATATATCAAAAAGAAAAATGTTGCAATGTTGATTGACCCTATTAGTACCCATAACTTCATTAATTGCAAATTAGAAAAACTTCTCAATTTCTTTGTATATCCAACACCAGAGTTTCAAGTAATGATTGCAAATGGAGGTACCATAAATTGTTCATGGAAGTGACATAATGTTAAGCTCATTATGGGGGATTATTTATTGGATATCCCATTATTGAAATCCAAATGGGTGGTGTCGGTGTTGTATTAGGGGTCCAATGGTTACAATTATTGGGAACAATGGCTCTTAATTTTCATGAACTTTTCATGATATTTTCTTCATAAGGTAAGGAAATTGAACTTAGAGGTATCCAAGGGAAACCCTCTAAAGTGATATTCTCTAACATCATGACAAAATTACTCAAAAAGGTACAACATGGTGTAATTGCACAATTGTGCTCACTAGATGTTCAAACATATAGACCCTCTGCTCCAATGGATCTCCAAAAAGTTATCAACTGACATTCTAAGGTATTTGGAAAAATGCCTATGAATCTTCCACCAGATCAAGATCATGACCACGTTATTCATTTGCAACCGAGAAGTGTACCACCTAACATTAGGCCTTACAGGTACCTGTATGCACAAAAGAGTGAGATTGAGTGTATGGTTCAAGAAATGTTAGAAGATGGCATCATTTAACCTAGCCAAAATGCGTCCTCTTTACCAGTGGTGATGGTTAAAAAAATTAAGGTTCATGGCATAAGTGTCCAAATTATAGATAGCTCAACAAAATGACCATTAAAATTAAGTTTCTTATTCCTCTCATTGATGAATTATTAGATGAATTGCAAGGAGAAATTTTCTTCACCAAGTTGGATATATGTTCTAGATATCATCAAATCAGAATGAGGCCAAAAGACATCCCCAAAACAACCTTTAGAACACATGAAGGTCATTATGAGTTTTTGGTGATGCCATTTGGACTTATTAATGCACCTTAGATATTTCAAAGCTTGATAATTCTATTTTCAAACCCTTCCTTAGAAAAATTGTATTCATATTTTTTGATGATATACTAATCTATAACAAATCTTGGGAAGAGTATGTAAAACATGTTGACATGGTATTAAAACTATTGGAGAATCAACAACTATATGCAAATCTTTCCATGTGTGTTATAACATCCCCATTTTTAATCCCCGCAAATTATAATGTAATTGTGCAAATATTATGTTGGTAAGCCAGTATGTTTTGGGGTTCGGAGAGCCTGTATTGATTAAATTGATCGAGGACCAGATTGTATATTATGTACATTGAAATTATTAATAAAGTAGCAATTGTTGGTTGAGATAGGAGAGGGATGAAAATGATGGGGGGCTATGATTCCACAAAGGATAGGGGTCCAAGGGGAAAATATTCATGGGTATTGATCCAACCCACATTCTTGAAATTATTATCATTGTGTAACATTCTATTTGTTGTTGAGTGTTCCCAAATCCAATCATTAAATGCATGTAAGAGGGTGGGTGTGAGCAATCACATCCCATAGTTATTGGGAGCATGGGGTTGAAGTACAATCATCTTTGGGAGGAGTGAGAGTCAAGCAAGCAACGGAGAAGAAAAGAAATTTGTATGGAGAAAGGAGATAGTTTTTGCATGCATATTTAGAGTAGCAAGAGGGGAGCTAAGTGCTAGGAAGTGCACCAGCCATGTTGTGCTTGAAAGAAGCCATTATTGGGTTGTGTTTTATGTTAAAAATGTGGCATGTGTGCATGTAAAATGGGTTGTAATCTTGTAGTGTGTTTTCTTGTTTACGAAATGACTCAAGAGCCTTATGAAGGTTGTTGTGACCACTCATGAATCAAATGAGAGTTTCTGGAGTCCCTAGATGAGATATTCTTGGCCAATCCAGTGCACTGGAAGCCTTGATAAACAAATGGTACATCCTGATGGACTGAGAGCAGTGAAGGGGGTACATTGTTGGAGTCTGGAACCTTGGTTTTGGGTCATTGAGTGTGGAGAGTGGATATCTAGGAGGGCCATATCTCCTTGTGGACTCATAGCCTCAGCTCAAGAGTGGCCTGTTGTTGAGAGAAAATGAATAGCAATGCCTATGGCTGGGAGGTTTATCCTTCATACGCAACTAGATGGTTAACTTTATAAACAGATAAGTGTTTTGTTGTTTTACTATGATTACTTTGTTGTGTAAATGAATATTTTGAATGTTGCATGTGTTTGTTGGGTATTTACTGTATGCATTCACATTTTTATAAATGTTTTTAGATGCATGGGTAAATCGAAGGGTTATTTTGTTGTAATTTTTATGGGCCTATTGCCCCTTGGTTTTCTTTTATATTCGTATCGGACATTTTTATTATCGTATTTAGCAGGCTAAGTCATTTTTTCAGTGATGGGACTCACCTTGGAGGTTAGGTACGTTATAGATTGGTATCAATTCCATAGGTTCAACACCGAGCCTGCATGGACTAGACTCAGTACGCTAAAGTGGAATTTACATGTTTAAAGTTCAGAGGATTCTACGAATTATTTGTCAAAATTTCCCAGGAAAAAGATTGAGGAAATTGCCTGTAATTTTGAGGAAATTGAGCTAAGGGGTTAAAATCCCCATTTCTAACCGTTGATTGAGCATTTTTGGGTCCTGTAATTGGTCGAATTTAGGACATTATAGAGAAGCCAAGGTGAAATTGGGAGAAATTGGGCAAAAGCCCAAATTTCTACATTGAAATCCGTTGAGAAATCAACACAGGAGTGTTGAATTTCACATGTTTAGTTCAAGTGGATATGCACAGGGATGAAATTGGCCACGGCAAGCTAAATTTCATAGTTTCATGTCATCCATGGAGGAAATTTTGGAATTATACATTTTTTTAAATTGGAAAATTTTGAAATTTTTGAAAATTAGGAAATTTTCCATACCATGATGTCAGCATGACATAGAAGCCACATGGTGGGTGATGTGGCAATGGTGATGTGGACTACCACAGTGGCAGGCCAGCGACATGATGATAGCCATGGTGGCAGGGTCCGTAGTGTGTGGTAGCAGGCCTGATGAGTGACGTGGGAGCCACATGAGTGGGGCAGTGAGTCGATACAATAAGTGGTATTACATCTCTCACAAAGTGGTTTTTCCAAAGGTCTTTAGCGATGCAAAACCAGTGAAAATGCACCACATTTCAGGGTGATTTTGTGGTGTCGTATCGTGGAGGGGGTGTTAACCCTAGAACATGTTGGTGATGTGAAATGAATCGTCCATCGTTCATCTTCCCTAATCATCTCCATCGTCTAATTGGGAAATGCACTATGAGAGGGGGGGTGAATCAGTATGAGCACTTAATACCACTTTTAATCACAATATGTATTCTTTAACTTTATCAACAATATTCAATGGTTTATCAGTTATGCATTCAATACATTATTGCATCATAAACATTATCATCCAGCAGTGCATAATAAACAATCATAGACACATCCAAAAATACACAGTACACCAATATTTACGTGGAAACCCAATGCGGGAGAAAACCACATAATGATTTTCTTATATCTCAAATAATTACATTCAAGGAAGCACTAACTTCCAATTCTCCAACTCCAACTGGAAGGAGGCTCAAACCTAAAGGAAGCTCCAACTCCCTAATTATCTAGCTCCAACCAGAAGGAGGCTACAACCCCCTGAGTTCTCCAGCTCCAATCGGAAGGTGGTTACAACCACCTAGTTCTCATGCTCCAACCCGAAGGAAGCTCCAACTCCCTGATTCTACGGAACCAACTGGAAGGAGGCTACAACCCCCTTTCCTTTCCCCACCCAAACACCATGAAATATAAGTTCCAAAGAACTGATACTGCCACTGTCACTCTATTATTGTCAACCTATAATTGTCACTGTCACTGTCTCATCCATGAAACCAGATCCACTCTCAACCGCATGCAACTCATGCCAAGATCACCAATATCTTATCTCAAACCATATGCCTAATATCACCACCACATGCCTCTACCAAGCATGTACCAAGATCACCACATACCATCACAAGATATGTGTCTCAACCAAGTACCAACCTATACCATGCATCAATATGTACCACAATAGGTACCATTAACCATGTACCATAACAAGTGTGTCAACCATGCACCAAACGTATACCATACCAAGTATCAATCATGTAGCATACCATGTGCCAACCATGCACATCAACCATGTACATTAACACCATACCATGTATCAATCATATACCACATTGTGCCATACACCATATACAAATAAACCAAGAAATTCACCAACAATGTATCTCAACAAGTAGACCTCAACCAACATGCACAATACATCCAATATGTACCACAAGACATATACCAAAAACTCACCAAGACATGCTTCAAACATGCTCCACAAAATCACCAAGATGCAACTTCAAACTAAGCATATAAGCATACCTCTGATCTTGTATATGACCTAGTGTATGTGATCACAGACCTGCAAACCTTCATCAACTTCAACAACAAGAGAATAGCATCTTCATCAAACTTTACCTTAGTCTCACACGACTAGTTTTTGGATTAGTGAACAACCCTAACTTTCAACAAGCATAACTTTGTACCTGTAACGAATAAGGTATGAAAATTGTACAAAATATTATTCAATGTATTCTTTGCAATTCCTCCAAGTTTCACTACTTGGAACATCCCAAAAATGGATTTATAGCAAAAATGGTAGACCTTGTTGAATTCTGACTTATTTTAGGGAGAGAAATTGTAGAGCATGCCACGCATGGAATATTTCATATATGGATATGAAAATTGCACACAACATATTAAGGCTTGTACTATATCCAATGCATTTTTTTCTCACTAAATTTTGATCTTCTATGAAGAAGTTATGCTTGTTTTACCTGGAACACATGTTTAAAACTAGTTTCAGGACTAGTCAAAATCCCTATCTTCCATAGAGTGTATATCCAAAACTACAATGAAATAGAAGCTAAAATTTCTACCACGGGTACCTTGATATGTTTTATCAACAGCCTCTGATTTTCGCTATCTGAATCATTCTAGAAAAAAAGTTATTGCGAAAATGGTGAGATGACCTATAAATAACATACCTTAGAACACATCATTAAAATATTGCATCCTCCCTTGGATTTACAGCCTTCTTTAATTCACCTTCCTTCTTAAATTCACCTCAGATATCCTTGGTTACCTCAGTCACTTATAGATATTCAATATACTCAATAGGTGTTAATGAGAGTCTCTTGATATCTTATTTATAGTTCCCAATTGCCTTCCTTTAGGGGTTATCTTGTCATTGTTTTACCCATCTTCCTTGTTTTAGGGCTAACCCACATTATTGTTGCAACTACTTTACCCATAATTAGTCAACACGTAATTTCTTGTTGCAACTAATTTATTTTTAATTACTTTCTTGGTGTCTTCCTTTAGTGGTTAACTTGTAATTGTTTTACCCGTCTTCCTTGTTTTAGGGCTAACCCGCATTCTTGTTGCAACTACTTTACCCATAATTATTCAACTCATAATTTCTTGTTGTAACTAATTACTTTTTAATTATTTTCTTATTTCAATAACTTTACCCATGATTAAATCCTAGTTGCAACCACTTTGACTAGTAAACTTCTTGATGACTTTCTAGGAGCTTCTAGAATAATTAACTTCTTGTTCGCCTTCTAGGGGCTTCTAGATTACTCTAAAGGGTTCTCCAACTTCACAAGGCCATATGTCCCTAACTGTCAGGAGTTATGTGGCATACCACATATCACCCAAAATAACACAACATGTACTCACCATCCATGATAGTATTACATGCATATTCACTAATCTTCATGTCCAAATACCTCAAACAAACTCAGGTTCCTTAACCACACCTCTAGGGCTACTGGAAAGTTCTACCAGACATACTCAAGGTTTGACATCAACCTCCAAGGGTTGAAATCAATCTACAATATAACTCTCCAAGGGTTGACATCAATGACAACCAACTGTCCATCAATCTAAACCAATTGTCCAACAATGTGTGCCAGATGGGCAACTAGTACGAGTGGGCCCATAAATAATATATATATATATATATATATATATATATATATATATATATATATATATATATATATAAAGTGCAGCGTAAACAAGAAGGAAAGAAGAGAGAAGAAGAATAAAGAGAGGAGGAAGAAGGTGAAGGGCAGGGCCAAGGTGGCCAAGAAGGTGACATGGAATCACTTGAGGGTGCCATGTGGACCCAGAATGCTACAACAGCAGCCACGTCAGCAAAGATGCCACATAGGAAAAATTGCCCTATAGTCTAAAAAAAAACAAAGTTTGGAGCCAAAATCGTATTTTGGCCATAACAGGAGCATAATAACTCAGAAGAAGATAATATTTTATGGGTTTTGTCTGCAGTGTCGAGGGATATAGAAATGTCAAAGAGGGCCATTATCCAATTATGCTCTGATTTTCTAGAAAATGTAAATTACCAATTTTTGAATATTAGGGTCGAGCTCAATGGCAAGAGAACGGTTACTTATAAAACTCATACAGAGTGTGAAAAATTCATACATGAATCTATTGTGTTAAGTTATTGTCCATATTACAAGGATTTTGGAGTGGATATGCCAAAATAGGCATATCCACTATTATGGGCCACCTTTTGGGGATTTTGGGGATTTTCAAAGGAAAAGGGTCCCAAGATGCAAAATATGGAAAAAAATTATTTACTCAACATTTTGTATACTCATCAAGCCGTACAAATTTTATTTTGCGAAGTTTTTCCAAAAGTGCACAGTTTGGGAGATAGCTAGTTTGGCCAAAAATTCAAGTCTGGAAAAAGGAGTGAAAAAGAACAAAGTTGTCATTTCCATATTGCTGCAATTTTTTACTGAAGCATTAGATTCACAGACTAGGAGTTGTTATGAATTCTTTGTCATCATTATTATCTATTTATCATACAAAATTTCCCTTGTTTACTGATATATTTTCTTCTACAAGTAATAAAAGTTAGTGTATGGGATTAATTGCACCAAAATTAAAAGTGTACAAAATAGGTAAATTAGAAATATTCAGATGACTATAAGTTTGTACTTAGAGCTCATATTTGAGCAAGAAAGTATTCATTGGAAAGGTATTGAGGAGGAGAATCCACATATCAAGACAAAATTGTGAATTAAGTAGTAAAATTCCTAGGTAATTAGAAGGAAGATGCAGAGAGGGGTTAGAATGATTTATATATATGTGGAAGATGCAAGGGAAGTTAGTGGACATGAGGAAAAAGGGCAGAGGAGGTCTTCAGAATGCATATGTGGTATCTTTAGGAAGTTGCAAGGATTAGACATTTTGGTGCAGTGAGCAGTTTGGAAGAACTCTAATGAAGTTTTATTTGGAAAAAGAATTTCAGATGAAAAATGTGTATATCAAATGTGGATGCTAGGTAAGAAAGTCCATCTACAATTTATGATAATGCATGAGCAGTGGATACACATGGATCTAAAAAACATGAACTCTGGATGGATGGCTTATATAGCAGGTGAAAGGTTTGAACCTTGAATCAAGGATGAGCAGAGAAACTTGAGGGGAGAGTGTGATGTCAAGGCTTATTCAAAAGATGATCAAAGGCCAGGAATGAACAATGTAAGCTATGAATCCAAGTGTAACAATGATGGTTTTGGGAATATAAGAAGATAGTGTTATAATAAAGAGGGTCATAATGCATATATGAAGGTAAGGTGCATTGTCTTTAGGAATTATTCTAGGAATAATTAGAGCAGTACATCCGCTTTGTTAGAGTGCTCAGTGGAAATAGTGTGCAAGAGTAAATCACTCAGTGGATGAGAGAGTGAAAAATTCCATTATGTGCAGATATTTTCTAGATGGAAGCAATTAGACTCCAATGAGAGATAATC